>SJYT01009194.1:30006-194430 GCA_006410635.1 Cephalophus harveyi
TACAGTTCTTCTGTGTATTCTTGCCACCTCTTCTTAATATCTTCTGCTTCTGTTAGGTCCATACCATTTCTGTCCTTTATCAAGCCCATCTTTGCATGAAATGTTCCCTTAGTATCTCTAATTTTCTTGAAGAGATCTCTAGTCTTTCCCATTCTGTTGTTTTCCTCTATTTCTTTGCATTGATTGCTGAGGAAGGCTTTCTTATCTCTTCTTGCTATTCTCTGGAACTCTGCATTCAGATGCTTATATCTTTCCTTTTCTCCTTTGCTTTTAGCTTCTCTTCTTCTCACAGCTATTTGTAAGGCCTCCCCAGACAGCCATTTTGCTTTTTTGCATTTCTTTTCCATGGGGATGGTCTTGATCCCTGTCTCCTGTACAATGTCACGAACGTCAGTCCATAGTTCATCAGGCACTCTGTCTATCAGATCTAGGCCCTTAAATCTATTTCTCACTTCCACTGTATAATCATAAGGGATTTGATTTAGGTCATACCTGAGTGGTTTAGTGGTTTTCCCTACTTTCTTCAATTTGAGTCTGAATTTGGTAATAAGGAGTTCATGATCTGAGCCACAGTCAGCTCCTGGTCTTGTTTTTGTTGACTGTATAGAGCTTCTCGATCTTTGGCTGCAAACAATATAATCAATCTGATTTCAGTGTTGACCATCTGGTGATGTCCATGTGTAGAGTTTTCTCCTGCGTTGTTGGAAGAGGGTGTTTGCTGTGACCAGTGTGTTTTCTTGGCAAAACTCTATTAGTCTTTGCCCTTGTTGCAGGTATTCTTGGAGTCTGAGAATCAGTAAGAGGTGAAAGGCAATATGAACACAGTATGGAATAAAATGCTTATAAGATGCGATTCCTTCTCTCAGCCAGGAAAAGGAGACACAACACTTTAGGTCATTATTTGGAGTAAAAGCCCCAAGAACGATATATCTGTGCTACAGGTGAATCTGGCTGTCTTACGTGTTGACTAGAATCCAAATAACTGTGCTTGACTAAATACACAGTTAAAGGAAAAAGCTATCCCCTAAAAAATAAATTCAAGAATCAGTCAAACACAGTTTTACCGGCACAGTTTTGGAATCTATCACGAGGTATTCCAAGCTGAATTTAAACCTCCTCATTTTTCAAGCTGACCTGTTACCACTAATAGGTTTTAAAATGATGAACAGCCACAGAACCATAAAAATAAATTCCGTTTTATAAAACTGAAGATCATTTTATCTGAAATGAAGTTTCATTTTTTAAAAACATCATGCATTTGGGAAAAAAAGTCATATACTCCTGGAAGCAATGGTCATTTTCCATGAAAGAAAATGTTACTGGGATACAGCAGTAGCACAGAAGCGAACTATATACTGTGAGGGAGAAGCTGATTTGCTGTTTGGCAAATACAGGGCTTGTTTCCATACAGTGGGTAGGAGAGAAGGCAAGAGGAGACTGCAGGATTACATTCAGGAAATTAGGAGAGACAAAACAGCACCATGGCATCAGAGGCAGGCTGACCATCCCAAGCTATTATCTGCTTTTAAGACCCTTCCTATCGATGTGTAGAACTTTAAGATGCAGCAAGACTGCGGCTAAAGAAGCATCTTCCATGTAAAAGAGGTGACTAATGAGGCCCTATGGTACAGAACAGGGACTGTGCTCAGTACCCCATGGTGAGCTGAATGGAAGGGAGTCCGGGAAGAGGGGACATGTGTGTACACACACCTGACTCACTTGGCTGTAGAGCAGAAACTAACACAACATTATGGAGCAACTATACCCGAATTAAAAACAAATAATACAATATTTTTCAAAAGAAGCATCTCAAACCACATCTCCTATTTGTACGCAGTAGGACAAAAGCTCAGAGGTGATGGTTGGATGGCATTACGACTCAATGGGCGTGAGTCTGAGCGAGCTCCGGGAGATGGTGAAGGACAGGGAAGCCTGGGGCGCTGCCGTCCATGGGGTTGCAGAGTCGGACACAGCCCAGCGACCGCACAGCAACAGGACGGAGGCCCGGGGGCTGCTGGGGCAAGAGGCCTGGCTCCCAGCGGAGTCCTTGCGGGTGGGAGAGTTTTCAAGGTCACACGCTGGTTTGATGACTTGCTACATTTTGCTTTGTTCTTTGCTCAAAGTCAGAAGGTCAGCTCAACTTCAGAGAGACAGAAACAAGCTTCCAGGTGGTCACAGAGCCCAGGTGCTCTGCGCGGGCCAGAGCGGCAGTGGGGGGGGAGTGGCTGTGGCCATCCACGCACACGGCCGGCCACTGCGGTCTGCGAGTGCGGGCGGGCAGTTTCCGGGAGGTGGGTTTCTGAGTAATGCGGTTTCAGTGGATCCGTGAGCCATTTGCTGACTCCCTGAGTTTGATGTGTGAGATTGACTATCATGACTACAGAAATTACCATCCTCCGGGTGCACACAGGACGTGAGACTTGCATGACACACAGACGGTTGTGCGGGGTGGGGTNTGCGCGCGGGCAGTTTCCGGGAGGTGGGTTTCTGAGTAATGCGGTTTCAGTGGATCCGTGAGCCATTTGCTGACTCCCTGAGTTTGATGTGTGAGATTGACTATCGTGACTACAGAAATTACCATCCTCCGGGTGCACACAGGACGTGAGACTTGCATGACACAGACGGTTGTGCGGGGTGGGGTCGGGGTGGGGGGGTCTGGTCTCCATCCCGAAGCACGAGTGAGAGACAGCTCACACACAGGAAGAGCAATGCAAGGCAGGCAGCGTGAGTGGCAGGCAACAGAGAGGCCTGGAAGCGTGGGGGAAGGACCCGGTCACCGAGGACTGGGCCGACCAGGACACGGGACAGAGGAGGGGGACCCGATCGCCTCCCGAGGGAGGAGCCAGGCTGGCAGAGCAGGGAGGGGGCGCCCCAGAAAGGGGCAACCCTGCACACACGGGGGAGAACAGCATGGTGGGTCCAGGCAACGAGCTCAGCCTAAGGGAGGGGAGAGCAGGAGAGCAGGGGTGGCCAGCCGGCCCGAAGGCTGAGTGAGAGCCCGGCCTCCCGGTGCTGGAGGGGAGAGCAAAGAGGGGCCTGCGCACTGCTGCCAGGAAAGCGGCCTGGGCAGCCCCCCAGAGAGCAGGGTGGAGGGTCCTCACAGAACTAAAAACACCACGCAGTGGCACACATCCGGGAAAAATGAAGACAACCATCTGCAAAGCTACATGTGCCCTGATGTTCACAGCAGCACCATTTACGCTAGCCGAGGCATGGAAGCCAACTGCCTATATCTAGAGATGAACGGATAAAGATGTGGTGTGCGTACACACACACGCGCACAGTGGAATATTACTCAGTCACACACACACACAGAATGAAACGCAAATGGCCCTGGAGAGCATTAGGCTGAGTGAAATCAGTCAGAGAAAGACACACACACACTGCAGGAGATCACTTACATGTGGACTCAAAACAATGACACAAATGAATACATATGCAAAACGGAAACACTCACAGACACGGAGAACTGTTGCCACAGGGAGGCGGGGGAGGAGAGGGACATGTCAGCGGAATGGGATGATAGACATAAACTGCTACGTATAAAACAGGCAACCTCAAGGAGAGGTTGCATAGGACAGGGAACCAGAGAAATTCTCTTGTAGCAACTTACAATGGAGTATACTCTGCAAAAATACAGAACCACTATGCTGTATACCTGAAACTTATATAATATTGCAAATCAACTACACTTCAATAAAAAAGCAAAAAATGGGCCTTCAACCTCTACGCTTCAGATGTGAGTCCTAGGCCCCTGGGTAGGGTGATGGGAAGAGGGCTGATAGCAGGCAGACGCTGAACTAGCAAAGGGACTTGGTGACCGAACGGATTTAGAACAAGGACAAAAAGGGAAAAATCAATGACTGAGAGAACGAATCTGAAGAAACGGTGGTATCACTGACAGGAATAGTAAGAAGGAGCAGACTTGAGGACAAGGATAAAGACTTTCGATTTAAACGTGACGAACTGAAGGCGACAATAAACAGCCTGAAACATCCTCAGCTGCGCACGAACCGCGTGACTCTGAGGACCTCGAAGCTTAGCGTTCTCACCTGCAAGACGGGAGCAACAGCAGCGCGTGACTCGCTAAGCTACTGGGAGGCCTGCGTGAAGCGGCGGCAACGCCAGCGCCCACTAACGCACTGGAAGAGCGACAGATTTCGGCCGCTGTCATTGTCGAGCTCATACCTGACAAACTGCCCAATAAATCCTTGTTGTTACGTGAACTTATGACTATCCGATACCCCTCTCATCAGGATTTTTTGTTTTTTGTCTTTTCCAGTACAACTGAGATAAGCCAAAACACTTCTAATTGCAGTNACGCACTGGAAGAGCGACAGATTTTGGCCGCTGTCATTGTCGAGCTCATACCTGACAAACTGCCCAATAAATCCTTGTTGTTACGTGAACTTATGACTATCCGATACCCCTCTCATCAGGATTTTTTGTTTTTTGTCTTTTCCAGTACAACTGAGATAAGCCAAAACACTTCTAATTGCAGTCCTTGTAAAATTTCCAGAGCATTTGGGTCTGGGCAGTTTACAGCCTGGAGAGGTCTTCAAATCTATGACAAATTCAATACTACAAACCATTAAACCTAGTATGTCAGCTGATCCATCCGGATTAGATGTGAATATGTTGATGGCTATGGGTTTCCCTAAGAAGCAGCAGGTTGACAAGGGGGCTTCTTTACACTGAAAAAAATTGAAAGAAAAGTATTGTATACGGTCTAATAATAATTTGCAACATACTAAAATCCTGTTGAGATGAAAGTTTTTGTCTTTGCTTTGCTTGTTGGGGGTATAAGAAAATAAGATTAAAGAGAGTAAGATTCTGTAGTAATGATGTAGCCATGAAGGATACATTCAGTTCAGTTCAGTTCAGTAGCTCAGTCGTGTTCCACTCTTTGCGACCCCATGAATCGCAGCACGCCAGGCCTCCCTGTCCATCACCAACTCCCGGAGTTCATTCAGACTCACGTCCATCAAGTCCGTGATGCCATCCAGCCATCTCATCCTCTGTCATCCCCTTCTCCTCCTGCCCCCAATCCCTCCCAGCATCAGAGTCTTTTCCAATGAGTCAATTCTTCACATGAGGTGGCCAAAGTACTGGAGTTATGACCTGGCCCCACTGTGCCTCGGTCTCCTCATCTGTAAAATGGGGGCGGTAGCAGCAGCCGGGTCATAGGCTGGCGAGGACCACAGTCGAGACAGGCAGAGCACTGCGGGTGGCGCCGGAGGGCGGCAAGCACTCTGTGCTGGCTCTCGGGTCACACCCAGGGCTGCGCGGCGTCCCGCACCAGCCCCGCCACCCGCCTCTGCCCTCGCTGCGCGCTGCGGGGTGCCCTTCCTTCCGGGCAGTCTTCAAACCCTAACTCAGCTGCTGAATGCCTGGATGACCTTGGCTGGAATCATTCTTCTACAGCAGGCATCGTTTCCTACGGTCACTCTCTAAAAGACGGTCCCCGTCTGACTTGCTCCTGAAGCCCCGAAGGTACCCTCCTCGGGGCCTCACACCCAGCAAGTATTGACATTTGTGGAGTGAACTAACACATCGGCAGAGCTGTCTTCTCCTGCCTTATCAACTGATAGCCTGTCTCTTATACACATCTCAGCCTTCTTCACAGTCCAACTCTCACATCCATACATGACTACTGGAAAAACTATAACCTTGACTAGACGGACCTTAGTCGGCAAAGTAATGTCTCTGCTTTTGAATATACTATCTAGGTTGGTCATAACTTTTCCAAGGAGTAAGCGTTTTCTAATTTCATGGATGCAGTCACCATCTGCAGTGATTTTGGAGCCCAAAAAAATAAAGTCTAACAGTGTTTCCTCTGTTTCCCCATCTATTTCCCATGAAGTGATGGGACCAGATGCCATGATCTTCATTTTCTGAATGTTGAGCTTTAAGCCAACTTTTTCGCTTTCCTCTTTCACTTTCATCAAGAGGCTTTTTAGTTCCTCTCCACTTTCTGCCATAAGGGTGGTATCATCTGCATATCTGAGGTTACTGATATTTCTCCCAGCAATCTTGATTCCAGCTTGTGTTTCTTCCAGTCCAGTGTTTCTCATGATGGACTCTGCATAGAAGTTAAATAAGCAGAGTGACAATATAGAGCCTTGACGTACTCCTTTTCCTACTTGGAACCAGTCTGTTGTTCCATGTCCAGTCCTAACTGTTGCTTCCTGACCTGCCTATAGGTTTCTCAAGAGGCAGGGCAGGTGGTCTGGGATTCCCATCTCTTTCAGAATTTTCCACAGTTTATTGTGATCCACACAGTCAAAGGCTTTGGCATAGTCAATAAAGCAGAAATAGATATTTTTCTGGAACTCTCTTGCTTTTTCAATGATCCAGCGGATGTTGGCAATTTGATCTCTGGTTCCTCTGCCTTTTCTAAAACCAGCTTGAACATCAGGGAGTTCACGGTTCACGTATTGCTGAAGCCTGGCTTGGAGCGAAGGATACATTAGCAGTGGGGAAACTGACAGAAGATAAATTCCAAGTAAATCTGAGAATTTAACACTGTAGTTACTGGTAACACTGGAGAGTGAAGCACAGACATTGATCCTGTACACAGTAAGAGCCTAATAAGCGCTTGTTAGATATTCTGGATGAAACTGCTGATGGAATTGATGGTGACTGATGAAGCTGATGACCAGATCATCTGTCTGTCCTCGTGTTCACTGCGGCGATGACCTCCCTATGCTATTCATCCTAACTGTTTTTAAAGAGTAATTAAACGAAACGTATGGAAACAGAGACTCAAGGTATTTAAAGCTAGGAAGGAAACTGAGGTCCAGGGAGGTTAACAGACTCGCCTCGGTCAATTCCCCATGATGTGAGATCAGAGTCTGAACAGCTAACGGACAGCGTGGTGCGCATCCCATCACCCTGTGATGGAGGAGAAAGAGTGCGGAGAAACTCAAGCCAGTCAGTTTCATGATTTGTTTGAAGGTCTAACAAAAGGTTGAGATGAGTAGATGGATTCTGAGAAACACGCACTTCAATTATTGAAGCCATAAAAGTTTCTCATTATGATGCTTAAACAATTCATGACAGTCTAAAATACAGAATTTTTTTTTTTTTTGCAGTATGAGGTTTTTATATTTTTTATCAAAAGATTTTATGACTAAATGTCAGAAATCAGGGAATTTCAGGAAAAGGGTGTACCAGTTAGCTTGTTTAGGTTCCTGAGAAGGGTTACAGCCGTGGATTACAGAGCTCTGTTTTCGACTGCAAAAATTTATGTGCTGTCTAGATCTTTATTCTATTGAAATTGAACCGCAAAAGGCCCTTAAATAAAATGATTCCTTCGAAATCCATAAATTGTAGTAGAGCTGACCAATGAAGAGATTCAAAATCCCTTTCAAGGGTGCACGTGGGGAGAGGTCTAGAAGGGATGGGGCAGAGTCTCTCTTGCATGATGGGGATGCCTCCCTGTGTTTCCAGTCTGGAGCCAGACTGTCCGGGTCAAGGCCAAACTCTATCGGCTACGGTGATCTAACCCACATGACCTGGCCCCACTGTGCCTCGGTCTCCTCATCTGTAAAATGGGGGCGGTAGCAGCAGCCGGGTCATAGGCTGGCGAGGACCACAGTCGAGACAGGCAGAGCACTGCGGGTGGCGCCGGAGGGTGGCAAGCACTCTGTGCTGGCTCTCGGGTCACACCCAGGGCTGCGTGGCGTCCCGCACCAGCCCCGCCACCCGCCTCTGCCCTCGCTGCGCGCTGCGGGGTGCCCTTCCTTCCGGGCAGTCTTCAAACCCTAACTCAGCTGCTGAATGCCTGGATGACCTTGGCTGGAATCATTCTTCTACAGCAGGCATCGTTTCCTACGGTCACTCTCTAAAAGACGGTCCCCGTCTGACTTGCTCCTGAAGCCCCGAAGGTACCCTCCTCGGGGCCTCACACCCAGCAAGTATTGACATTTGTGGAGTGAACTAACACATCGGCAGAGCTGTCTTCTCCTGCCTTATCAACTGATAGCTGTTATTATCTCTTCTATTAAAAAGGAAAGGCAGGTCCCAAGAGACCCAAACTATTAAGCTGAGGCCAACATCGTAACTGTCTTTTGGAATAAAGCATAATTTATGAGATGCACAGCTAATTTAATTTCATGAAAACTCACAGAATTTCTGGAACAAAATCAACACAGAATAAAACCTCAGGTTTGGAATGTAGCCAGGATGGTCACTACCCAGACTGGGCAGGGCATAGCATTATTACTGCCATCTCTTGATTACCCGCTGTGAAGAGGCGGGGTCCTTTGAAGATGAATACCTATTTGTCTGTGCAAATTATCCCCAAGTCAGAGTTCCTTTATGTTCTTCTGCTTCTTTCTCTCAGATAGTCTAGATTAATAAACGGTGAGCGCCACGATGGGACAAGAAGCCTGTTGAACATGCAGCCACTCATTCGACCCTTCAAACAGCTCTGCGACGTCGGTTCTCTAACAACTATAAGGGAACAGAGGCACGGAGACGCTAGACAACTTGCCCAAAGTTTCCTGTCGAGTTCAGCTCATCTGACTTCAGTCCATGTCCCCACGTTTATTGCCCTATACGGGGGTGGAAGGGGATCGGCGTGGAGTATGTGGATTACTCAGCTACTTGTGGGACGAAGGGCTCGGAGGATTCTTCGGGGGCACACCCAACCTGGTCTGGTTGGGCTGGGCAGGAAGGTGCAATAATGCAAACTGTGATGAATTTCAGGGGTCAAAGGAACCCCGTGAACTCAGGCTAGATCCCCAAACTCCAGGAGATCCAAGTTGGTAGCAAAACAGTGGACACTCTGAGCAATGGCAGCATGGAGGTGCCCAGTATGACACGGTTACCTTAGAGCGAGGATTGGCCAGGAGATGGAGTCCTGGCCGTCAAGACAGAAAGCTAGAAAAGGGAAGCTGGAGTTCGGGACAGGCCTCGGTGCTAATCAGGAAAACGTGAGAAGCTGGGTGTGCAGAGCTGGACACATACTGTGGGCGTATTTGCTCGGGGGTGCCAGGACCAATCCAGACAGAGTTTACTGTTGCCGCATCTTATTCCCTTCTTCATCGTGCAGTGGAAGACAGTGGTAAGCCACACACCCGATCCCATTGCTTCTCTACTCAAAACACTTCAACGCCTTCCCGTTATCCTCAGGGTCAACTTCAAACTCCTCAGCACCTCACACGGCCCTTCATGACCTGGTGTGGCTCCTGTCTCTGGTCTCTTCACTCTCCATTTATCCTTCCGGCCCCACCCAGCCAGGCAAACAAGGACAGCTGACGATTCCGCTTATTCAGAGGACCAAGCTCTCCTACTCAGCTCCGCGGATACGCTCAGCTTCGAGCACACTCTATCCCTGTCTGGCTATATTTCCATCTTTCAGGTCTCCCATCGGCCATCACTTCCTCTGGAGTCAGCCTTGCTTTCCATTTCTGGCTTGCATCCAGCAGCCTTCCTGGATACTCCCACAATGCTCTGCAGTCATCCTTCAGGATTAACCATCTTGGATTCTAATCACCCACCTCCCCTCTAGGCGCTAAGCTCCTAGAAGGCAGGGCGGTGTCAGTTTTCTCTGCTTTTATACATCCCCAGCGTCTGCAAGGCAGACGAACATTTGTTCCCAAAGAAAGGTAGAATCCTGAGGCCAGAGGAGGGCACGGCAGAGCCACCTACTCTAGTGATCAGGGCGCGAAGAGAAGGCGAGAGCGCACGGCGCTCAGTGAGCGTGAGGGGAGGGCCGTGCGGCCAGGAGGGGCCTCGGGACGCTTCCGAGTCCCGAGAATCGAGAGAGGGCCTCCCGCCAGCCGCCGCCCGGAACGCTGCACACGCGCGCGCAGCGCAGTCGCGGAGCACAGGGGGCTCCTGAGCGCCCGCGTCACTTCGGCTTTGAGAGCGTCTCGAGGAAGACGTGAGAGCCCGCCTCCGGAGTTTTTATCACAGGAGGAAAAGAAGGAAAAAGGACGGTGAGGGGAGAAAAACACAGGATTCCGAGGAGTCACACCGCTGGCCCTCTGGAACTGACGTGGGCCTACCGATCAACACCCGGGGAAAAGCAAAGAGGCGAACGGAGAGCGGTGGGGACCCCGTGCTGCAGCGTTTGCCCGCGACAGAGGGGAAACCACGAAGGCCACTGTGTTTAAACCCTTAACGGAAGTGCGCCTCGCTCACAGGCGCGGACCAGGCTCGGCGGGGGGGAAGACAAATTAATCTAAGGCTGTTCATTTTCTGATAGCTTAAAGCAAACAGCTTGGAGCGATACGATGAAGCCAGCTAGTAAAATACATAGAAATGAAGTCCAAAGAATTTAAACATGAAAATTTGGGGAGGAGAGAAAGAAGCGCACAAAGCAAAACAGACGAAATACAAGGCTAACCAAACAGAAGCTAAATCAAATAAACAGGCATTGCCGTGTGCCCTGGAGGACTGCCAAGGGGAGTGAATTTCTGCACAGAGTGCTTCTGCTACCAGTTTGGAAAACTTCACTTCCAGAAAGACGGGAGGCAGGCGGAGCCACATCTGAGTGACACCAGGAGCGAGGGTGGACAGGGAGCTGCTCAGTCGCGATTCCGGGCTCTGCGGACAAACGCTCGACGCTTCCCCTTGTTCGTTCAGCCGCTAAAGTCGTATCCAGCTCTTTGCGACTCCGTGGACGGCAGCACGCCAGGCTAGGGGATGTGGATGTCCTCCACCATCTCCCGGAGCCTGCTCAAATTCACGTCCATTGAGTCGGTGATGCCATCCAACCATCTCATCCTCTGTTGCCCTCTTCTCCTCCTGCCTTCAATCTTTCCCAGCATCAGGGTCTTTTCCAATGAATCAGCTCTTCACATCAGGAGGCCACAGTTTTGGAGCTTCAGCTTCAGCATCAGTCCTTCCAAGGGATAGTCAGGGTTGATTTCCATGAGGATTGACTGGTTTGATCCCCTTGCAGAACCCTCCCCTAGCAAGATGCAAAAAGGCAGCCCACTCCCTCCCCACGGCCCCCGTGGACCCTATATTCAGCCAGGTATGAGAAACAAGACCCCGTCATAGACGAGAACCTGGTGACCCCTGCGGTGGCCTTCTCTTCTCCACTCGCAGATGAAAAGGCGGCATAAATACCTCCAGGTGGCCGTGCTAGGATCCAAAGCGTTACGAGGAATCCAGCCCCTGGAGCCCAAGTCAAACAAAGCACTGGCAGTTACCTGTGAACGTGGATACTGGGGACAGAGCCCCAGGCGTGGCGCTGGCACGGCGCCCCGCAAGAGCCGCAATCCCAACAGCGGCCCGGAAATCCTCTCGGTGACAACCATCGCCACCACTGCGGTCACCCCCGCCGAGTGTTTATCCCCTGGCAGGCACAGAACTAGGTCCTGTGCACGAATCATCCCCTTTAAGCCCCCAACAAGTCATTATTATCTTAATTTTATAGCTGCTCACTCTACAGATAAGAGAGCCAAGGCAAGTTAAGATACTTTTCAGAGGCCTCACAGCCAACCAGGAATGGAGCAGGGATTTAGATCCAGATAGTTATTTCAGGACAAGCTCTTCTAACCAACAGACTTGTTAGAAACCCAATGAAAGGAGGTGGATAATCAGCAAACACTTATTAACAGCGGGGAGATGTGTACTTTGAACTCTGCTAGGTTAAACTGGGGTAAAATAGTTTTTAAAAAAATACAACAATAAAAACAAAGTAAGGGGGCTTTCCTGGTGGGCCGGTAGCTGAGAACTCGCCTGCCAATGCAGGGGACGCAGGTTCGATCCCTGGTCCAGGAGGATTCCATGCGCCACGGAGCAGCGAAGCCCGTGTACCACAGCTACTGAAGTCGGCACACGCTCGAGTCTGTGTTCCACAAGCGAAGCCACCACAAGAAAGAGTCCTCGACCACAGCTGGAGAGCAGCCCCCGCTCACCACAACTAGAGGCAGCCGTCACGCAGCAGCAAGCCCCGGCGCAGCCAAAAATAAATAACAAACAAATACCTCTTTAAAATGAGGAAGACTAAGGCTGAAGCTGAAGCTCCAGTACTTTGGCCACCTGATGCAGAGTAGACTCACTGGAAAAGACCCTGATCCCTGGAAAGACTGAAGGCAGGAGGAGAAGGGGACGACAGAGGACGAGACGGCTGCACGGCATCACCAACTGGATGGACCTGAGTTTGAGCGAACTTAGGGAGAGAGTGGAGGCGAGAGGAGCCTTGTGTGCTGCAGTCTGTGGGGTCGCAGAGCCGGACACGACTGGGTGGCTGAGCAAGCATGCTCTCTGTCATGTCGACTGTATCCCTCCAGCAAGTACGTGGGCTGCTCAACCCCTAAGGAAACTAACAGAACAAACCAATAGGAGAGCTGATAATGTGCAGCTCAGTGGTTCTGGGGGGTTAGCATTACCCAAATGCAGACTTAGCTCCAAACACCGGGAGACCTGGGAATCTGAAGTTCCTTCAGATTTCCTTAGCACGGCAATGCCTTCTCCTTAAATTTCTGTATTGCTGTCTTTATTGAGATTTCTGTACATTAATATGTGCTTTTTTTTTCCCCCCAATATGACCTATTTTTCCAGTGGGACTGAAGGGGGGAATAATCACAAATGCATATTTAAAGAAGCAAGAATATTTAAATTCTCCCAAATTTTGTCATACATGTTTTGTGCTTTCTATTTGAGATGAAAGATAAAAACCCTGCGTGCATGATTAATTGTCATGATGAAAGAATACTAGGCAGTTGCTTAAGAGACGAGAACAACAAAGGAATAAGCCGCGGCAGGCGTCCCCAGGACTGGAGTGACACCGCTCTGTGTACTTGGCTTCCATGGCAACCAGCGATGGGAAGACGGATGTTTCATAGTCACTCCGCTCCGCGGTACACGTCTATAAATCAGACTTACATAAAGAGCACAAGATTTCTGCTGTGGGCTGGACACAGAGCCGGTTTATTTTCCTGTTACTGTATAATTATGGAAAAGAAGCACGGAACAATGAGGTCATTCTGAGTGGGGAACAAGCTCAGAAATTACTAATACACCTGCAGAAGGCCATTCATCTCGCGGGAAGCAAGAGGCGGGCAAGGCGGGCGGTGGACGGAAACCCTGCCCGGCTCAGTCGCAGCTTCCAGGCACCGACCTGCTCCGGCTGGGGGCTGCGAGTGACGTGCCTGGGCTGGGCTCCCGACCCCTGCTCGGTTCGAAAACAGACACAGCGGCAACTTCATCAACTGCCTGCCATGCCCTACAGGTTTTCATTCTGATAGACCAGGCAGAAACGGCACTCCATGTCTAGCATGGAAGTTTACTGAGGCCGAACAAGCATACACTTGCTTTTACTGACACCGAAAATGGCTCGTCTTGTAGATGTGAGGATAGAAAACTAAAGCTTTGGCCTGGAATTGGGAGCCAGGAGACCCAACTCTTGACCCAGGTCTATGAAACCTTGGGGAAGCCGTGAAGCTCGTGCAGCCTCCATTTTCTTAGTGATGGTGTGAATGATTCTTAAAGTCTCTGCCCACATCTGCTTCCATGATTCTGTATCTCAAAACTCAGATCTAACCAGAGTCTTTAGTTGTGCTGTTCCTAAATATACATGTACACACAGGTTACACCAGCCGTCCCCAACCTTCCTGGCACCAGCGGCCAGTTTCACGGAAGACAGCTCTGCCTCCAAGGACCAGGGCAGGTGGGGGGATGCTCTCGGGATGATTCAAGCATACTACATTTACTGTGAACTTTTATTTCTGTTAACACATCAGCTCCACCGCAAACCATCAGGCATTAGATTCTGGAGACAGGAGACCCCTGCCTTACACAGTTACACTTTAAATCCCATGCTGGCTGAACGCCTGAGTGGCAGCGTTTTAGGACTGCCAGGGCGCTGAGGCTTGCTTCTGGCTCCATCGATCCTTCAAACACAGAAGCTGCTCCGGAAAACTGAATGACATCATCAGAGCTCTAAATGCATAAGAAAACTGTTACAGATGATCCTAGAGCTGATCTTCTTAATATTATAAACAACATTTAAATTTTGATAGTCTTCCTGTCACCTGGATGAGGGCTGCCTATCAATTCCTGCTCCTTGAAGTCTGCTGCTCTCAGAGACAGGGTGAGGCTTTCCTGGACTTCATCTCTGAAGAGTCGCGCTCAGCACAATCTGTGGCACAAATAAACGGGTGGATGAGCATGGATGGATGAGCAGACTCTTAGCAACACCATTGCTGCGCCGTTCAGAAATCTTTCCCCAGTCTTACGTGTTTAAGTGGATTCAGACCAACACATAACTATTCCCGGGACAGACAGGCACAGGTCTGAAAACCAGATATGACTATACGAGTCTCTCCTTTGTGGGTCTGTGAACCTACAAAATCCTTGTGACGCTTTATAACCAGGAAATAGCTTTGCTTTAGTGGCGCACGAGGCAGTATCAGACACAGAGGAGACCTCGTGTCCTGAGGCTCCGGCTAAAGAGCAGGGGTTTCGTGGGGGCTCAGAAGCACCTGGCTCACAGGCTCTGCCTCAAGGGAGGAAAGTGTAGGGAAAAAACAACACCCAACAAGCACTCGCTGCCTCCTCTCGAGCTCACACCAACTCGGAGGAAAAGACTTGATCACCCCATTTTACAGGTTGAGAAAGCTGAGCTATTAAGGATTGATACAAGGCTTCCCTGGTGGGTTCAGTGGTAAAGACTTCACCTGCCAATGCAGGAGACTCAGGTTCACTCCCTGGTCCAGGAAGATCCCACAGGCTCTGGAACAAACTCCGAGCCTGTGCTCTGGTGGCGGGGACACGCACTTCTGGAGCCCGCGCGCCCTGGAGCCCGCGCTCCGAAATGAGAAGCCCCGCACGGAGAAGCCCCCCGGGACTGGAGAGCAGCTCCCACTCGCAGCGACCAGGGAAAAAGCCCGCACAGCAGCCAGCAGGCAGCACAGCCAGAACAAGCTCCGTGACAACACAGAGCCGACAAACTGAGAAACGCAGGGCTTTCGGTTTCAAAAACCTGCTGGAGGGGTCCGGATTTCCGGATTTCCTGAACTGATAGGCAGCCCTCCTTAAGGTAACACAGGAAGCTGAATTTACATTTTAATATTCTTTACATTAAACAGTGAGTTCTGGCAGGTATTTTTATATCATTTTGATGTTTCCGTTAATGTTTCCAAACAATGTTCTTTGAAATCAGAATCACTTCTTAATTCGTTTTCATATAATTCCCCTGATGCTCTTCATCACACATTAGTGATCAGAAATGAGATGTAATTCCCCAATCCCTGCCCACAAGACCTGAGAGGGATCTTACTGTAAGTTGAAGGGAGTTTTGCCCTAACTCGTGGATTGTGCAGGAGTGAGCTGCTGTTGGGCTTGACTGACTGCAGGTGGCTGTGGTGTGGTGTATCTGAAGGCTTCTGAATGCAACTTACAATGCTTAATAAAAATCTTTATTCTTTTAGTATAAAAAAAAATAAGTTCCAGGATTATCTGTTTAAAATGTGGGTTTGTTTGCTTGTTTTTGTTTCTTTTTTTACTTTTTAAAACTCTGATGGTCTCATTAAGTTTTCTACTACATATGCAATGTTTGGAAGATTGAAGCAAGTCAGAAGAAAGCTTCAATGTGAGGATAAGACCCTAAAACATTATTAATTACTGCTTTAGCCAGGACAGTAAAGAATCTGCCTGCAATGCAGGAGACCCAGGTTCAATCCCTGGGTCGGGAAGATCCCTTGGAGGAGGAATCCCCTGGAGGAGGAAATGGCAACCCAGTCCAGTATCCTTGCCTGAAGAATCCCTTGGACAGAGGAGCCTGTGGGCTACAGTCCATGGGGCCACAAAGAGTCGGACACGACTGAGCGGCTGACACTTGGCCAGGACAGAAGGTAAAAGCGTACCTGTGTGAGGTGCATGTTTAAGAAAGCACACGTGGGGGAACTCCCAGGGGTCCAGGGTCAGGATGGAGCGCGTCCACTGCTGCCACCCAGGTTCCATCCCCGGTCGGGAACTAAGATCCCCAGAGCAGGAAAGGCCCAGGAACACCTCTGGTTAGGCCTGACCGACAGAGCCGCGCCCCTGAGCTCTGACTCCCAGGCCTCCAGGCTCCACCGAGGGCGCCTCAGGACACGCTCAAGCAGCAGGCTGTGGCTCTACTGAGCTCTCGGGGCTGAGAAACAGAGCTAGAAACAAACACAGGCCCTAAAAAACGCGTTAACAGCACTGTTTTTGTTAAGTGGTAACAATACAAAGCCGTGTTTCCTAAATCCCCGGGCGGGCACATGCTGTCGTCTCCCCTTCCAGTCCGCAGCCAGCAGGCTAAGGGTCACTCCCGGGCTGAAGGTGCCATTCCCGGACGCTACACCGCCATGCAGCTTCCAGCAGGCGAATCCTGCGGGAGCCGGTGACATCTTCACGGAAGTTCACGACAAATGGGTTCTGCTGCCCATCAAAGATACTCGGTTTGGTGTGTAAGCTTAGAAGATCCAGTAATTTGGGCACACATTTTTGGCATGAATTTTTCAAAAACGAACAGAATAATGTTTATTAAGAAAGCGTCCAGGTTAACCTCCTCGCCTCCCAATTAGTTTCTTACCAGAACTTTTGTTAAGTGGTAACAATACAAAGCCATGTTTCCTAAATCCCCGGGCGGGCACATGCTGTGTCTCCCCTTCCAGTCCGCAGCCAGCAGGCTAAGGGTCACTCCCGGGCTGAAGGTGCCATTCCCGGACGTTACACCGCCATGCAGCTTCCAGCAGGCGAATCCTGCGGGAGCCGGTGACATCTTCACGGAAGTTCACGACAAATGGGTTCTGCTGCCCATCAAAGATACTCGGTTTGGTGTGTAAGCTTAGAAGATCCAGTAATTTGGGCACACATTTTTGGCATGAATTTTTCAAAAACGAACAGAATAATGTTTATTAAGAAAGCGTCCAGGTTAACCTCCTCGCCTCCCAATTAGTTTCTTACCAGAGTTTTCAGCACCACCAACTGGTTAAAGAGATCAACTACAATGCACTTGGTTCTCAAGCTGCTCTGTTCATGAAAAGAGGGATCATATATACACAGCTCACATTTAATTTGTGGTAATTTATTTCAGTCACTAAATAAAATCAAAAATGCTTTTCCTTGTCAGTCAAAGAAAAAATAATCCACATCAGCTTTTTCACTTAAGAAGAAGGCATATTTTACTTAGTAAGTCATTAGGGAAAACTAAATCTACCCACTAAAGCTAATTTGATTTATCCTACCGTAAGCTCACACTCAAAAAGCAATGACTAAAACTACAGTGAAAATCAGACACTCAGACAGCAAACTAGACGGTATTGAATAGCACGTGAGCGTACAGTGTCTCCCCAGGACATTAATTTAATTTGAAATAAAAACAATTGAGGAGGTAATGTAGACAGTTTCACATTTTAAAAACATTTGGGCTTTTTCTACCAAGATTCCTGACTCAGAGATGAAGGCTGCCATGTGGCATGTGAGTATCCACTGACATTCATCTTTCCCTCCTCTGAGCCACATCTGGCAACAGAGGGTGTACAGAGTGCCACTGAAGCCTGGGGCTTCAGATCCGATCGCGGTGCCGTGAATCAGTTTGTGAAAATAAGTATTGCTGAAGAACCAAGTCCAGTTAGTTTTTCACCCAAGAACCACCAATTTGTGGATACAAGCTGTCCATGAAAAGTACATCCAGCCACTTGCTGCCAGGACAGATCTGTAACCAGCAGGATGAATGGCCCCACACTGTAACAGATCTGGTCACTAAAAGTAACTAACCTATCAGACAACGTATGAGAGAGAAAGGTCCACCCAATTTATTAAATTTGGCTCTGACAGCAGAGTTCGGTCAAACGCCTTCGGAGAGCTTAAAACTAGCGCAGTAATTTTATGATGCTGGCAGTTTAAATCTCCCCACAAACATGTAGTCGGGCTCACAGGTTTAAAGCCTCCGACTCTGCGGCTGCAGTGGGAGCCCAGTAAGGAGGAGGCCCGGCACTGCCCCGCCCGGCTCAACTGGCGCGTTCAGCCTGCCAACTTTGATCTCCTTGCTGCTCCTCCGCTCCTTTATCCACTCATTCACTCGCTCATGGAGCTCCTGAAAATTCTCTCTCCAGCAAACACAGCGAAACTTCCGTAAGCAGGGCAACAAGAACAGGACTCCTCCTCGGCAGCCCCTTCTCCCTGGATGAGAGCCTTCCTGTGCTGTCCCCGAGGCAGAGGACATTCCCATGTGAAACCATGAACAGGGTACCAGGAATCTTAACAAGGCGACGATTTAGGTTAAGAACAGCATTTGAAACTTTGTTATTGTTGCTTCTAAACGCGTTCTTTGGCAGGTGCAGAGAATGGACACGGTGGGGTGAGAGGAGGGTGGGACGAACAGGGAGGTTAGGGCTGACGTGTGTGCACACCGCCATGTGTAAAACAGGTGTGCACAGTGTCGGGAGCTTGTGGCGATCGGGGGGGGGCGGGGGCGGGCGCGCGTGCACCCACAGCTTCTGCACGTTGCGGCACAGCGGACGCTAACACAGCACTGTCGAGCCGACGCACTCCGATAGAGTGTTTTCAAAAGGGACGAGGAGTGAGGAGTGCACCAGCATCTGAATAAGCTAGAATAACCACTCAGATATGAAAAATAAACATGTGCTTTAACGTGATCCTTAAATGATAGATGCAAGCATATTTAGACATTTTAACTGTGAATTCTTTCTGCTATTATTGGACAGCAGTATTCTGAAAAAAAAAAAAAAAAAAAACACCACCCCCAGAATTGTCAGGTGTAACAAGTATAACAAGTACCAGCAACACGACTGCCCTCAACTAAAAAAAAATTGATTACCTGTCAATGTCCTATGACTGCTCTTCTTTAAGCAAAAGACAAAATAATTGAGAAGTCAGTCCAGTTTGGCTTGAGATTAGCAGTAAAGGGGCTCAGCTTTATCTGTAGAATGGATAGGCATAAAGCTGATGTGAGGGATCACTGCAGCTATTCAGTAAGGGAACATTGGCAGGTGTTTAATGAACGGGAATCACTGTCACGGGCACAAAAGAGGGGTGGGGAGAGCGGGCATCGAGGGAAGAGTCCCCAGGAGGAGCGCGGGATGCCCTGGGAGGCTGACAAGAGCCAAAACCTGGAAAGCGGGCAGAAGGGCGGCCTGGAGGGACTGTGGTTGGGGGAGTGGATTTCTAGGACTTCCCTGGTGGCTCAGACGGTTAAGCGTCTGTCTACAATATGGGAGACCCGGGTTATTTCTAGGCGATTCTAATCTAGTAGATTCAGGAAGACTGAACATATCTGCAGTCAGGGATGGAAGTGATAAACTGGAGAGGGGGTGATTGATGGAGAAAGGTCTTAGAAGGAGGGGAGAGGATGATACAGGAACAAAGGAGAGGAACTAGAAAAAGGAGGAAAAAAAAGAATAATGAGAAATAAGAGTTGAAGGAAGGTAGAAAACTCGAGGTGAAGTGAAGTCGCTTAGTCATGTCCAACTCTTTGCGACCCCATGGACTGTGGCCTAACAGGCTCCTCCCTCCATGGGATTCTCCAGGCAAGAGTACTGGAGTGGGGTGCCATTGCCTTCTCCAGGGGACCTTCCCGACCCAGGGATCGAATCCGGATCTCCCGCATTCCAGGCGGATGCTTTAACCTCTAAGCCACCAGGGAAGCCCTGGAGGTGAAGAGGGAGGCAAGAAGGAAACCCAGAGGCCGTGACCCTGCCCGTGAAGCCGGAGGCAAGGTCACCTGCCCTGCACGGCCGCGGGACAGGTTGAGCAGACGCAGCAGTGAGCAGCTCGCTCTCATGGTGTGTGACGTGCTAACAGACAGGCTTGGGTGTCCCACCGAGACCTCTGCGTCTCACCCGAAGAGTGACAACAGGCACAGACAGGGGTGGCAGGGGCACACGTGCCAGCTCTCTGCCACCCCTGAACAGGGAGCTGAAGGCAGACGAGCTCAAGCTCTCCAGGGCAGCAACAGGGCACGACGCGCTTGAGTGACAGGCGCCCCCGATTTCAGCAGGAAGAGGAAACGCTTCTGGAATCACACAGGAACGGGCACAGACAGGGGTGGCGGGGGCACACGTGCCAGCTCTCTGCCACCCCTGAACAGGGAGCTGAAGGCAGACGAGCTCAAGCTCTCCAGGGCAGCAACAGGGCACGACGCGCTTGAGTGACAGGCGCCCCCGATTTCAGCAGGAAGAGGAAACGCTTCTGGAATCACACAGGAGCGGGGCCAGAGAGCTGGGCATAGAGGGGTCTGGATGGGCGAGCAGGCACAGCAGCCTCTGCCCGGCCAGCGGGCACCACTCCACGCTGGGCAGGCCATTGGAGGGACCAGCGAGCACCGCTCCACGCCAGGCAGGCCATCGGAGGGACCGGCGGGCAGCTAGGGGTCATGGCGTGTCCAGGGAGCTGCACACGAGGGTCTGAGGTCACTCAGACACGATGCTTGCTGGGAGAACGGGAAGGAGGCTACTGAGGGTGGCGGGCGCATCTGGAGGAGGAGGCCGGTGCAGCGCAGAGAGGCCGGGGGCTGGCGGGGGAGGCTGGGGGCTGGCGGAGGAGGCCGGGGGCTGGCGGAGGAGGCCGGTGCAGCACAGAGAGGCCGGCGGCTGGCAGGGGAGGCCGGGGGCTGGCGGAGGAGGCCGGTGCAGCACAGAGAAGACAGCCTGGACTTGCTCCAGCTCTCAGATTGGCCAGGAGCAACTCCAGGGACCACCGCACACTCAAGAGCTTGCGGGACAGGACTGGGCCAGGCCAGAACCAGGGGGTGGGGGAGCTCAGCCCAGAGCCTGGGTGCTAAGTGAACACAGGGAGGGGAAGAGCTGCCAGCACCCGCGAACAGAGGTGGGGGCATGGCTCTTATACACATCTAGATGTGTATAAGAGACAGAGAACCACCAATATATTAAAAGGATTATGCACTGTGACTAAGTGGGATTTTTCCCCAGAATGTAATGTTGGTTTAAAATTTAAAAATTAATTAACATATTGCATTAATAGAATAAAGGACAAAACCCCACACAATCATTTGAATAGACACAGAAAAAGCATTGGATAAAATTCAACATTCTTTCTTGAAAAAACTTTCAACAAAAAAAGACTAGAATGCAAACTCCTCTAACTAACCAAGGAACCTGTGAAAACCCCACAGCTACCAGAAAGACTGAACGCCTTCCACTTGAGATCATGTGCAAGACAAAGATGTTTAATCTCACCACTGCTATTCAGCATTGTACTGGAGGTGTTGCCCTCAGCAATTATTGAAGAAAGAGACCCATATGACCCAGCAATTCTACTCTTGGGTATATATCTGAAAAAACAAAACCACCAATTTAAAAAGATACATGCATCCAAGTGTTCATAGGAACTGAAAAAAAAATTTTTTTTATGGAATATAGTTGATTTACAAAGCTGTGTTAGTTTCAAGTGTACAGCAAAGTGAATCAGTTATACGTATACATGTCTCCACTCTTTTTAAGATTATTTTCTTATATAGACCATTAGAGAGTATTGAGTAGAGTTCCCTGTGCTATCCAGCAGGTTCTTGTTAGTGATTTATTTTATATATGGTGGTTTACTCGCTAAGTCCTGTCCAACTCTTGCAACCCCATGGACTGTAACCTGCCAGGCTCCTCTGTCCATGGGATTCCCCAGGCAATACTGAGGTGGGTTGCTATCTCCTTCTCCAGAGGATCTTCCTGACCTAGGAATTGAAATTGCATTGCAGGTGGATTCTTTATGGACTGAGCTATGAGGGAAGTCCCTATTTAATGTATAGTAGTACCTATGTATCAGTTTCCATAGGAGCTTTATTTACAATTGTCAAGATATGGAAGCAACCTAGGTGTCCACCAACATGGTGGATAAACAAAATGTAGTATATATACACAATGGAATACTAGTGAGTCATAAAAAGATGAAATTTTGCCATTTGCAACAACATAGAAAGACTTGGAAGGTGTTCTACTAAATGACGTAAGGCAGACAGAGAAAGAAAAATACTGTCCCAGTATTTGTGATATATGGAATTTAAGATATACAGCACATCTGTAAATATAATAAAAGAGAAGCAGATTCACAGATATAGAGAACAAATTAGTGATTACCAATGGGGTGAGGAAGTTGGGGGTGGCAATATAAGGCTAGGGGATTAAGAAATGCAAACTATTATGTATAAAATAAACTACAAGTATAAGTTGTACAATACAGGAAATACAGCCAATATTTTATAATGGCCACAAATAGTGTGTAACCTTTAAAAATTATGAATCACTATATTGTCCACCTTTAATTTACATAATATTGTACATCAGCTACATTTTAAGAAACAGCATGAAAGTTATAATTTAAAAAAGAAAGAGAAGTAAGTGTGTCCAGAGTATACAGGACAACATAAAACAATTTCCATTCACAAATGACATGGATAAATCCTAATTTAATTTGAACTTTATGAAAATAAAACTTTTATGTTTAATGTTTCAAAGGATACCATCAAGAAACAAAAATATTACCCACAGAATGAGAGAATATATTTGTAAATTGTATGTCTGTTAATGGTTTTGTGTCCAAAATATATAAAGAAATCTTACAATTTGCAGTAATAACGCCTCCTGACGAAGGCCAAAGAGGAGAGCGAAGACCCCGGCTTCAAGTTCAACACTCAGAAAACGAAGATCAGGGAATCCGGTCCCGTCACTTCATGGCAAACAGTGGAAACGGTGGCAGACTTTAACTACTTGGGCTCCAAAATCACTGCAGACAGTGACTGTAGCCATGAAAGACGTTAAAAGACGTTTGCTCCTTGGATGAAAAACTATGACAAACCTAGACAGCATATTAAAAAGCAGAGACATCACTTTGCTGAAGTCACATAGTCAAAGCTATGGTTTTTCCAGTAGTCATGTATGGATGTGAGAGTTGAACTACAAAGAAGGCTGGGTGCCAAAGAATTGATGCTTCTCTGCCGGGAGCCAGCGTGAGGAACTCCACCCATGGCAAAGGTCATGAGGAAGGAGGCTTGGCATACGCAAAGGCGTGATCAAGCCTCAGGAAACCCCCTGTTCCCGAGCATTTACCCCCCAAACCAGAGTCTGTTTTATGCTCTCCCCCATAACCATTTCTCTCGGAGAAGGAGTTAACTTGCAGCTCCAGTTAATAAAAATTCCTAGGCGTGACAAGGGTGTTTCAACTTACAAACTCCTCTGAAGGTCCTCTAGCCTGCCTGAGCGGGTTCGTCCGGCCACATGTGATTGTTTACAGCCTCCTAATCATGAGAGGCACGAGATGCTTTAAAACTTTCTAAATACAGAATCTTTTGAGAAGTTAGAAAATTATTAGTATAGTACAGTGGGTTGATCAGAAATTATATTGGTGAAGGGTTTTTTCATTTGTCGTGCCAATAATTACTGCTAATTCCCTGCCCTGGGTGTGACAAGGGTGTCTCAGGTCAAACCTCTCTGCTGACAGACTAGCTTGTGTGACAGCCCCTCAACCATGAACAGCACAGAGAGTTTGGAGTATTTTGAAAGTCTTAATTAGCATAGGGCTTTTCTCATTGTTGAGTCAGGCCTCCATATCCTTAGCCACCTGGGAATATATTAATCAATGTATTTGGAATATAGAAAAAGAAATATAGTAGTTTTTGATGTTAGCAATACTAGACTTTTTGAGTTAATGAATTTTCTCTTTTGTTATAGAGCACTGTACTTTGTTACAAATCACTGTGTCCTTGCTATGCAAAAATGTAACTTTATCACCATCTTAAGACTAAATAGATCTTAAGGGGAACAATGGTGAAGGGATTTCATTTGTTGAGCCAATATTTGCTGCTAAATTTCCATATTCTTTGCCCTTATAATGAATATAACTAGCATATAGGAGAAATAAGTATTAACCTTTAAGATTGATCATGTTAACCTTAGGTTAAGTAAATTCCTTTCTTGATTGTAATCTACTACACCCTCACTCTATAGGAATGCAACTTTATTTGGAGGGTGGCACCTGGTTTAAGAAAAAATCACCCCTGGAAAAAATAAGTTTTCTGGTTAACTGACCGTTATCAGAAAGGGCCATAAAATGTCAGCAGGCCTCATGGCCATAAGATGATGTAAAACCCATAAGACCTTTGTATAATTTTATATGAAGCACCTGATTGTGACAAGGGTCAGGTCTGCTGACCCCCGCGTGACTCTGTATTCATCCCTATGTATAACAAAAAATATATAAGCAAACCTGAAAATAAAGAAATCGGATCAGTTTCTGGAAAGACTGATTCCCCTGTGTCGTTTCTTTCTTGCTCCACATTTTTCTGGCTGAATTCCCATCTGGAATGTGGGTACTCACCAAGCCTGCTAATTTTGCCTGGGCTTCTAAGATTGGACCAGGGAGGCCTCAGTGCCTCCTCTCCTTCGGGAGAACGGAGAGATGCCTGTGGCCTATGTAGGTGGTGATTGGTATTCCACATAAACCAAGTTATTCAGCCCCTTTTTCTCCACTAATTTTCCTACTACACTATCCATTTCTGATCTCTCTATATATCTGTAATTAAATTAGTTTTTTCCTAGGACACTTACTTCGTCTCCCCTTCGAATTACCCTGGATCCACCGGGCTGAACCCTGGCACTTCTCCAACTGTGGTGTTGGAGAAGACTCTTGAGAGCCCCTTGGACTGCAAGGAGATCCAAACAGTCCATCCTAAAGGAAATCAGTCCTGAATATTCATTGGAAGGACTAATGCTGAAGCTCCAATACTCTGGCCAACTGATGTGAAGAGACGGCTCATTTGAAAAGACCCTGATGCTGGGAAAGATAGAAGGCAGGAGGAGAAGAGGGCAGCAGAGGATGAGATGGTTGGATGGCATCACCGACTCAATGGACATGAGTTTGACCAACTCCAAGAGACAGTGAAGGACACGGAAGCCTGGCGTGCTGCAGTCCATAGAGTCACAGAGAGTAGGACACGACTGAGCGAGTGAGCAACAAAGCTGGTCCCGGGACTGAACCATTCTTCGTCCCGTGGGGAGGAGGGGAAGGTGAGGGATAGGGAGGAAGGCGCGGCCAGGAACGGCTAATGGTACCAGCACCTCGGCTGCCTCTCCCGGGGTCAGCGCAGGAACACGCAGCGTAAGGAAACGCGTCGCAACTAGAGGCGCCCTGGGAGGCCCGCAGTGCCTTGAATTCCTAGTTGGCCCAGATCTTCTCCAGCAGCAGTTTGCCACCAGGCAGGGAAGATGAGCAGACAATATGGACAAATTGGAAATGGGAAAAGATGACGTTAAACGCAGAGCAATTGCTCAAAAGCGTCTTGCAAGTCAATCAATGTGTAATCCTGTCTTATAAAGAGACAATCAGGAATTCAGTTTAGCACTCCCACCCCAGCTAAGATGATAAAAATTCTGTCATCGGTTTTAAATATTTTTAGCTTTTCCATTTGATTTGGCAAACTCTTTTGCTATTGTGGTGTAATTCCCAAGGCAACATGCAAAACACACGGGTTTCCATCAAACCAGCCTGATGTGGAGCGCCGCTACCTTGCCCATGATAAAATGCTGCATCCGCTCCCTTTTTCACACTTTTGTGAACAGCTGTTTTCATTTATGTGCAGATGGCCTTCTCTGGTGGCTCAGTCGGCGAAGAATCTGCCTTCGATGCAGGAGACCTGGGTTCGATCCCTGGGTCAGGAAGATGCCCTGGAGAAGGAAGTGGCACCCCACTCCAGTATTCTTGCCTGAGAATCCCAAGGACGGAGGAGACTGGCTGGCTACAGTCCATGTGGTTGCAAAAGAGTCAGACACGACTTAGCGACTAAACCACAACCACCAATCAAATGAAATCTCAAATGTTACAATCCCAACCAAACCAGTTCATGTGCACAGGACAAAAGCTACACAATTGTGCAACTGGTTTATCAAGAACGCTTCCGGGCAGAGCGGACATGCCTCGCTTCCTCCGGTTCTGGGCAGGCATCACGGGGGTGCAAAGGCAGCCCTGGTCCCTGCTCTCAGGAGGCTTAGGCTGTTAGAGGTGAGAAGGGAACATAACAGTGATTAAGAGCACAAGCAAGTCTTGGTTCCCTTACCAGCCTCCAGCATCACGCTCTTCAAGCTGTATTCTTCTAATACAGTTTACTTACTTGGCTCTGCTGGGTCCTGGGTGTAGCATGGGAACGCTCAGTTGGGGCACTGGGATCCAGGGCCCTGACCAGGGATTGAACTGGGGCTCCCAGCACTGGGAGGGCAGAGTCTTAGCCTCTAGACCACCAGGGAAGTCTCATCTCCAAGCTTTCAAATGCGGATGGCCAGAGCCTCAGCCAGGACGTGCCTCAGAGGATTCCCGCAGGACCGGGCCTGGTACACAGACGCGTTACTGGGGCAAGTGTGACAGGACCTCTATGGACGAAAGCAGAAATCTTGGGGGCTGGGGTGATCGGGGCAGCTCCACAGAAGAGAGTCCAGCTAAGTCTGTAGGAATAGATGCTGATAAGACACACGGAGGGGAGGGGAAGATGGAGACGTTGGAGGAGGAGCGGAGAGAGCAGTGGACGAGATGAGCCTGGACTGGGATACCATCAAAACCACGGGACCGAGTCTTTGATTCGGTCACGCCAGGTGTGGGAGCGGGAGGACCCGCATGTCAGGCTGAGGGGTCGGGAGTCAGCTGGCAGGTCTGGGAGCGGGAGGGGGACCTGCGTGTCAGGCTGGGGGTCGGGGGTCACCTGGCAGGTCCGGGAGCGGGAGGGGGACCCACGTGTCAGGCTGAGGAGTCAGGGTATTACCCGGCAGCGGGGGAAAATTACTGAAGTCAGGAGGTAACATTCAACAGTAATGCTAATTTACTCTCATTTCAAAGTGGAATGAGGAGTGCAGACCCGGGATTTTCCAACATTAACGTGCATATGGATCCCCCAGAAATCATGGTAACATAAACACATCTGACTCAGTGTGTTTGGAGTCAGACCTGAGATAGGGCCCTGCCAACAAGCTGCCTCGTCCTGATGCAGCTGGTCTCTGCGGCTCTGAGTGACAAGGATGTGTCTCCTCAGGGATGGGAGAGGCTGCCTCCTGATGGGAGAGGAGGCCTGGGTAGGGTGCAGGTGGACAAGATGGCTAGACGTCCTCTACGAGGTCACACACGCACAGGTCATGCTTGCCGTGGTTGAAAACATAGTTTTAGAAACCCTTGGTCTTGATTTTTAAGGCTATCTCTAAGGGGGACACGGAGAAGGCAATGGCACCCCACTCCAGTACTCTTGCTTGGAAAATCCCATGGACGGAGGAGCCTGGTGGGCTGCAGTCCGTGGGGTCACCAAGAGTCGGACACGATCGAGTGACTTCACTTTCACTTTTCACTTTCATGCATTGGAGAAGGAAATGGCAACCCACTCCAGTGTTCTTGCCTGGAGAATCCCAGGGATAGGGAAGCCTGGTGGGCTGCCGTCTCTGGGGTTGCACAGAGTCGGACGCGACTGAAGCGACTCAGCTGCAGCAGCTAAGGGGGACAGCTGAAACTCTGACGTAAGACTCTTAATTCTGAGCCTTTTCAGTTGCTGCATCTTTCTTCACTTATTCACTGGGCTGTGCCGGGTCTCAGCTGCTGCACACGTGATCTTTGGGCTTCACTGTTGCACGTTTGTATTATTATTTTCTTTATAGGGGTGGCATGTGGGATCTAGTTCCCCAATCAGGGATTGAACCCGCCCCCTTGCACTGGGAGCATGGAGTGTTAGTCACTGGACCACCAGGGAAGTCCCTTTTGAGGACATCTTAAACAATGTTAATTTAAATATTTCCCATAAAATGTGGATTTATTAAATACAAGTTTTTCTTATCTTATAAAGGCAACACACAGAATTGTCAAAATTCTCACCCAGAAGTTAGCTGTCTATTACGAAAGAAAAATGTAAGAGAGGGGTTCTTGTTTCTATGGAGGAAAATAGCATGAATACATTCACGAGACGCGCCTATCGCTAACTTCAAGGATGACCGAGAGGGTGAGCAACATTCAGTTGTAAGAAAGAAACCGTGGCAGCAGTTTTACATGTGACAGTTGGATTAAAAGAAAAATAGCCCTCATGCCATTACAGCAAGAACGGTGTATTCAGCCATATACGTGGGCGAGCAACTGGAAACGTGGACCGTCACACTTATTATACTGACATCGCAAACACGGAACCCAGGCTTGGCGAGCTGTCAAGCCCAGTAATTTTCTCTCGAGAGCGGTCTTTGTCACACTGACAGACCACATCTGTATTCATGCAGTGGTGGACTCTGAATGCTGTCTGGGATATGCAGGGAAAATCAAGGAGATGGCATGCCACCCTCCGTGATGGATAACCCCGCCGGCAGGCTCTGGAATGAGAAGAAGAGCTGCCAGGACATTCAGCACAGCCCCCTCCGGGCGGAGACGCAGAGGGAACAGGCCAGAGAGCTTCGGAGACTTGTGGAAGGAAGGGCAAGAGGCGGAGCGGGACAAGACTCGAGTCACCCGCACTCTGCGGTCCGTCCAGGGTCCTGACCCCAGCCCTGGAGCTATCTACAACACGCGGGCTTGAGGTAGCACTGGGGAGGCATTCAGTGCGTAAAACGAAAAAGGCAGAATAAAAAGTGTGTTCGCTACATAAGCCACTCATTTACATCAAGTCTAGTCATATGCTTGACGTGCAGGAAGCGTGCTCTGCGAGTGTGAGGCTGTACACCCCACCTGTGCCTGTTCATATCAAGCTCATTTTCTAAAACTGCGTATAATTGATGCATGCAAATACCTATGTGTAAGCATAGAGAAGACATTTATGACAGATCCGGAGTTTCAAGAAGGAGACACACATGTTCGTGTGTTTGTTCTGGTCTACCTCACTGAGTGACGGGCTCTAGGTCCACCCACTCTCTACAAGTGACTCAGTCTCATTCCTTTCTATGGCTGAGCAATATTCCATTGCATATCTGTGCCACACCTTCTTTGTGCATTCATCTGTTGAGGGACACTCAGGCTGTTTGTGCATATTAGCGCATGTGTGAGGAATCGAGAAAGATGGTGCAGTGGAAGCTAGTTCCTGGGAAGGAATAGACATGCAGACGCAGAGACACAGGGGTAAGGGGAGGGTGGGATGACCTGGGAGGTGAGGTTTGACAGAAATACACGGTGTGTGCGTCGGCCGCTCGGTCGGGTCCGACTCTCTGTGTCCCCAGGAGCTGCAGCAGCCCCCAGGCCCCTCCGCCCGCGGGGCTCTGCGGGCAGGAACGCTGGATCGGGCTGCCAGTTTCTTCCCCAGGGCATCTTCCCAACCCAGGGACCGAGCCCGGGTTTCCTGTGCTGCAGGCAGATCCTTCACCGTGTGAGCCACCAGGGACGCAGATGCAGGACCACGCGCGAATCAGGTGGCCAAGCAGAACCGGCAGCTCGGCACAGGCAGCTCAGCCTCGCGCTCTGTGGCGACCCAGAGGTGCCGGCAGGGTGGGCGGCGCGGTGCTGGGGCAGGTCCGCGCGGGAAGGGACACCTGTGCACGTATCACTCAGCTCCCGCCCTGCACAGCAGAAAGCAAGCAGCCCCCAGGCCCCTCCGCCCGCGGGGCTCTGCGGGCAGGAACGCTGGATCGGGCTGCCAGTTTCTTCCCCAGGGCATCTTCCCAACCCAGGGACCGAGCCCGGGTTTCCTGTGCTGCAGGCAGATCCTTCACCGTGTGAGCCACCAGGGACGCAGATGCAGGACCACGCGCGAATCAGGTGGCCAAGCAGAACCGGCAGCTCGGCACAGGCAGCTCAGCCTCGCGCTCTGTGGCGACCCAGAGGTGCCGGCAGGGTGGGCGGCGCGGTGCTGGGGCAGGTCCGCGCGGGAAGGGACACCTGTGCACGTATCACTCAGCTCCCGCCCTGCACAGCAGAAAGCAGCTCAGCGTCATAAAGCTATTATGCGCCCGTGGAAAGAAGGAGACCGCTTCCTTCCTGGGTTAAGAGGTGATGGGTAGGCCGTTGGTGGGATCAGGTTTCAAGACAAGAAATACCTTAACATCTGGGCCTTGAAGGAAGAACAGGATTTGCATCTGGATGGGTTTAACATGAGAGAGGGCTACAAAATCTGGACATTCAGAACGTGAAAGAGATTAAATGTTTCTTCCAATCAAACAGTACATCCTTGTAACATGAACCAATTAGCTTAACTGCAGAAACCAAGCCAACACCTTCTACTTGAAAATCTGTGTAATGAAGTCACAGCTCTTCTCTACCGGTTTCCTGGTCCTGTTTCTGGGCATCAATTCCTGCATCACCAGCATCACCAATTCTCAAAGTTACTGGTAAAAAGAGAGCATCTTCAAATGCAAGGGTATAATTTTTGTTCATGAAGCAAAGCCAGCCAAGAACCCCCTGGGAAAACTGACATTTTCTTAAAACAACTAGCATATAAACACTTCTCTAGCTGGATTTTGCGTTCACTTTAAATTTTATTTATTTATTCTTGGTCGCACCGAGTCTTAGTTTCAGCACCCAGGCTCTTCACTGCCGTGCACCGGCTCCCAACTGCACAAGCTCCGTAGCTTGCGGTTTGCGGACTGAGCCGTCCCTAAGGCACATGGGATCCTGGCTCCCTGACCAGGGATGGAACCCAAAGCCCCAGCGTTAGAAGTGGATTCTTCCCCACCAGGGAAGCCCCCTGGATTTTTAAAGTGCAGCTGTATTTACCGTATTACATGTGAAAGTCCCCAGGGAGAAGAAACTCAGGTCAGTTTGAAAAATTATATGTATTCATTTCCCCATTCAGTGATCACGTGCAACAAAATCATCAGAAAACGGAATCTCTGACGGTAAAATCCTGAAACTGAAAAAACTGAAAGAAAACCCAAGGCATTATCATCACAGAGAAGATACAAAAACTCATGAAATAAAGCCTGGAAACTCAAGAAGCCTAGTTATTTGGTCATCACACTCACACACCAGGGATGGCTGGTGACAGCTGTCTATGTATAGTCAACAAAGAATGAGATGTGATTTCTAGCGCTGTTTAACTTTTCTATACACAAAAGTACGTGGATACTTCAGATCGACAATCACATTCATCAAAGCAGGGGATAACTACTGATGCCTGTGATCTTGGGGAAGCCACCTGACCACATTTTGTAAGTCATTCTGATGCACGGAATAATGACAGGGGAACTTCAGAGACACTGTCTGAGAAAACGATACCAGCAAGTCAGCAGCCGACAGAAAGGAAGTACAGGAAACGAAAGATCATGGTGAGGAATGAGACTTTAGAAGAGGTGCAACGATCTGAAAAAACATACGCCATCTTTTTTTCTCAAATACCCGCTACCCTACGCCACTCCCCTCTGAGCTCCTTGGCTCTCTAGGACTCTGCCATTTGGCCCATTAGCTCACTTCACCATGGCTCAGGACCTAAGGCACACACGAGAAGGTACACATCGCTCCCTTCGAAAACTGCCTTCTTGGGACTGCCCTGGCACCCAGTGGTTAAGACTTCGCCTTCCGGGGCAGAAGGTGTGGGTTCGACCCCTGGTCGGGGAGTAAAGATCCCACGTGTCTTGTGGCCAATAAACTGAAATACCACAGAGAGGCATCACTGTAACACAGGCACCAAAGACTCTAAAAACAGCCCACCTTAAAAAAAAAAGCTTTAAAAAATAAATAGAAATAAAGTGGCATTCTTAAGCCCATACTCCACTGACACACTGCCAGTGAAAATACAGTATCCAACAGGTCCTGATGCTCTTATTATCCAACCAATTTTTAATACTCCCAAAAGGAGAGCTGGGCAGTTTATGTTTTTTGACCTTCCCCACACAGCATGAAGAATGAATCTTAGACCCAGACTACCAGATGCCACTCTAAGGGTCTGCAGCTGTGACTGCAGAGCACGTTGGTGCCTCGGTGTTTCTGCCTGACATCACTACCCGGTGCTCCACCTGCACGCCAAATCGTGGATGCCGGTGGGCCTTCTGACCAACCACGCTTCACTGCATGGCTGGAAAACAGAAGAAGCTTCCCAGAGCTTTTTGCCAAACGACAGGTGGTGAGAAAGTGCAAATCTCGATGCTTACAATGAGATGGAGAAGGCTCCTGCGCATGGAGAGGCAGAGATACCCACACAGAAACACGCCAGCCGGAAACACCACGGGCATCGATGGGGGGTAAAGTCAAGAGAGAACATTAAGCCAGCTCCCTGTTAACAGCTGGGGCTAAATCAGGAACTGAAAATGCCTCTCAAAAAACAGCAGAGAGAGGCCCTCCGAGGTTAATTCGTAAAAGTCACACGTAGAATGAGAAAAATGGAAGGCAAAGCCGTATGTGGTTATAAGGCTCCTGACTGCACTTGAAAGGACCCTTTGCTAGATTATAAGAAATAAATTAAACCATAAAGAAAATGGCAAGTGAGGCTTTTTCTGTTAGTGGATATTTGGAGTAAGTGGCAACAAACCCACAATTATTAAGTAACTAGAACGCACCAGGCAGGCAACATACTGAGAACAGTGGAAGTTACAGATGAATTTGCAAACCCAAAGAGCTTCACGGAAATAGCTGTGAACACCGTATTTTTATCAAGTGATCAAAAAAATTACACAACCGTCTCTCAAAATTCAAAGAAAGGAGAGAAGACTACTCAATGTAAACAAAAAAGAGGCTTTTTCTGGGTGTGTGTATTTACTGAGCAGGACCTTGAAAGACGGGTCTAATTTGGACAGGTGAGTAGAGAAAGGTGTTGCCAGTAAGGGCAACAGAATGAAGTATGAACACACATCACACATTGAAAGGAACAAGTGTTAAGCCAAGAGAAACAGAGGGATTTGGGGTGATGAATGAAAGATGAGTTTGGAAAGGGGACCAGATGTTGGAGAGCCAGGTTAGACAGTTTTAACTTTACGCTTTAGAGTCACTAAGGGGCTTTGAATGTGCTTTAATTTTTTAAAAAGCGCTACGCAGTTTTACTTAAGCTCTATTGGTCTTAAAGAAGAAAGAGTTTTTTTTTGTTGCTTTAAACATGCAGTGCTAGAAACAGCCTATTATCCCAGATTTACGTCATCGGACAAATAGCACTACTCAGTTCATGGCAAAGAGATGGGGGAAAGCGGAAAGAGAGGCCGATTTTATTTTGGGGGCTGCAAATAGTGATGGCGGCCATGAAACTAAAAGACACTTGCTCCCTGGAAGGAAAGCCATGACCAGCCTCAACAAAGGTCTGTCTAGTCAAAGCTACGGCTTTTCCAGTAATCATGTGTGAATGTGAGAGGCAGACCATAGAGGCTGAGAGTTGAAGAACTGATGCTTTTGAACTGTGGTGTTGGAAAAGACTCTTGAAGGTTCCTTGGACAGCAAGGAGATCAAACCAGTTAATTTTAAGGAAACCAACCCTCAATATTCATTGGAAGGACTGATGCTGAAGCTGAAACTCCAATACTTTGGCCACCTGATGTGAAGAGCTGACTCCTTAGAAAAGACCCTGATGCTGGGAGGGATTGAAGGTGAGAGGAGAAGGGGATGACCGAGGATGAGATGGCTGGATGGCATCACTGACTCGATGGGCGTGAGTTTGAGTGAGCCCCCTGAGTTGGTGAAGGACAGGGAGGCCTGGCGTGCTGCAGTCCACGGGTTGCAAAGAGTCAGACACAGCTTAGCGACTGAACAAGAGACCTCATGCCCCTTAAACTTGTGCCATCTATAGCGGGTATGGGGAAAAAGAGTTCTTCAAGGATAGTTTCCTAAGAATTTCTTAATAATAATAATAATGAAACATCATCTATGATATAGCCTTAGCTATTTTAGTACACAGGTATACAAGTCATGATCATCAGCTCTAAGTGAAAAGCAAAGCTGTAAGATTCAAACACTGAAAGGAATCGCAAGCTTTTTTTTTTTTCTTTTCTGCACCAGGTCTTAGCTGTGGCAGGTGGGATCTTTAGCTGCAGCGTGCAAACTCTTAGTTGCAGCATGGGGGGGATCTAGTTCCCTGACCAGGGATCAAACCCGGGCCCCCTGCACTGGGAGAGTGGGTCTCAGCCACTGCACCACCAGGCAAGTCCCCTTAAAATCTGAAATCCACATAGTAAGCATTTTATGATATCTTTAGAGGTAACATAAAGAAGCACCTTTTGTGTGTGTGTGTTTTTACACAAGATATCACCTCTTGGTTTAAGACAGAAATACAACTCTAAATCTTTCCCTTGGTAGAAAACTTCCCTTCTTAATTTATAAGAAAAAAGCTATAATTAGCAGCCCCCAAGCAATCAACCATTAAAAGTAAAACCTCAAAACTGCTTCCGTCAATAAAAGCCAATAATTCCATAAAACAAGAGATGAAAGCAGATACAGAAAAGCTTAGGGGAGATACTATAAAATAACAAGATACAGCAAAATAACAAAATGAAACGAACCTTCAGCAGGTATATAGCCCAAGAAAGAAGCGTAATGGGAAAATAAAACCCTAACAGGAAAAAAAAAAAAAGACCACAGTGGACACAGGACAAAGAAGAGACGCTGCTGAAACTGTGCTGAGACGGGGTAAACGCGCAAGCAAAGCAAACAGAGGCTGGCTTCTCTCGAAGTGAGCGCCACGGAGGCCGGCGCTTCCCAGAGGCCCCTCCTGGGGAAGTCTCCCGGGGAAAAGTCTGGCACTCAGGAGCTGAAGGGTGTGGAATCTTCTTTCATCCTTCAAACCACAGGCGCTGGTCTAACGGGAAGCCCCCTCTCGGCTGCCTCCCTGCGGTGGTCTTCAGACACCCGCCCTCCCCGCCAACCGGGAACCCGGGACTGAACCGCACTCGCGCGGGCACCCAAGTCAGAGCCGCCCAGGCTGCTCCCGGCGTCCAGCCCCAGGAGCGGGGCGCCTCTCCACCACGGCCACCCGGCAGCTGCTCTCCTCTTCCCTTCTCCTGAAAACTGTCTGCCTCCCTGAAGCAGAGACGTGGGGAAGCCAGGCAGCTCTGCTCCTCCAGCCAGCTTCAGCTTACACGCCCAGGAAACGTCTTCCTCTCTTTCGCTGTCACGATGCTATTTGATTCTTCTCGTGCACCGGTTATCCTGCGTCCGGGCTGTGGTGCTACCCACAATCTCACAGGCGTGGCTTCAGGCAGGCTGGGCTCGGTTAACTGCCAGGCCTTGTTGGGCCGTTAACTGCAGGGGTCTCTAAACTCTGACCGGCATCCTAGGAAGTACAGGGTTTGTGGGCATGCGAATATATTCATGCACAGATGATGCGGGCATGTGCTACAATATTCATACGTTATGTTCATTATAAAATACAAAAATTTGTAAAAAAAAATCAAAGATAAAAATATTTCACTTATTCATGGCAAATGAGTTTTTGCCATCATCACTGGAAACTATTAAGAACATTTAACAAGAACAATGTGATTTTCACATAATTTATGATTTCTGAACATCTCGGTTGAATTTTTTGTGACTGAGCGATTCCAGTTTTTTTTTAATGCTTTATTTATTATTTATTTGGCTGTGTTGGGTCTTCGCCTCGGCACGCGGGTCTTTCTAGGCACACACACTGTCTCTAGTTGCGGCTCAGAGACTCAGTGGTTGAGGAGCACAGGCTTAGTTGTTCCATGGCGTATGGGACGTCAGCTCCCCAACGAGGGATCAAACCTGTGGCCCCTGCACCGCAAGGCGGATTCTTAACTACGGAACCACCAGGGAAATCCCAAGTTCAACTTGTTTCAATCCTAGGTCTTCCGTGGACAGATCTAAACAGGCAATGGGCACTGTGACGCTGACTCGCTCAGGTTTAACTCTATCCTCTGATCATAAAAAAGCTTAAGGGGCTTGTCTTATTTTCTTAACCACTTTGCTGGTATTGCTAATTGAGATTCAGCTAATAAATATTCATCTCTCCTGATATCAATTAGCTAGTTGCTCTAACTTATCAAAGCTATTAAATTTTTACATTGATACTTTAAAAAAATTGCACGGTCCAATCACAATGCTTCCTTTCTTTCTGCAGATTAGAACACTCTGTTCCCGACTTATTGAGCATGCAAATATAAAGGCTTTAGTGGGTGACACATATTTTTAAAGACAGAATCACATTTCCAAATACCCATTCTCAAAAATGTTCTCCCTATAGCATAGGTTTCTTTGGAGAAGCAGTCACTTTCCCACTCACTGTTAAAACACGGCTTCTACCTTGAAAGGCTGTACTTAAGTGGATTTTTCAAAATTACATTTGTGACACGAGGGGACAGCTCCTAAAACTGTTTAACACCCAAAGGTCAGCAAACGTGGACACCTGTCTTTTTGTAAAAGTAAAATGAAGTAATTCTTCATTCTTTTTGTGAAAAGCCACCACCGTGTGGCAGAAACACACTGACTCTCATCACTCACCCCAGAAGGCACACAGAGATGCCCCAGCATCGGAAAGGCCGTGATACTCTGGAGTAAACTGGGCATACTATCTCGGGGCACCTTGGCTGCACCTGGCTTGAACTCCTTTGCTCTTCAATACCTTGCTCAATAATCTGCTTGCAAATGACGCAGCAAAGGAATTTCATATACGTCACTATTGATGACAGTGAGTGAAGATTCTTATTTCAAGTGACCTGCTTGATAATTACTAACAAGGACTGGCTTCTGGTCAGATTTTACGAAATTACTTTAATCCAAATGGGGACACCTCCCAGATGTCCACCAATGTCTCTTCTCTCCTTCTTCCTCAGCAGAAATCCCATTTGAGCACACAAGACTGCCCAAAGCAGAGACTACATTTTCCAGACCCACCTCTGCCTTATAGCTACTCATGGCCTTGGAACTAAGCTTCGGTCACAGGGATGCATGAAGAAACAATGGATAGCCTTAAAAAGAGGGGCCTAGCTTTCCGCCTACCTATTTGGAACTCAGGTGTGATGGCTGGAACTTCAGCAGCCATCTGGGAGCGGGAGGGAGAAGCCAGGTGCTGAGGCAGCAGGAAGAAAACGGCAGGAACCTGGTTCTTCACAGCCAGGCTGCCCTCAGAGCAGCCCTGGACTCCCCTGTGCTCGTGGCTCTCTTTGGCGAGCTTTGTTATTTTGGGTTTTCTGGCTTTCGGTGCTGGACTGAACCCTACCTAACACCCTTGGCAACAGGGTTGCTGAGGAGCTCGTGTCAGCAGCCAGAGCAGAGGCGGCTCTCATTTCTCAGGGCAGCGTGTGCTGCCACGGCTCACACTACTTTCCGTCTGCAGTCTCCTGACGGAAACTGCCTTTAGCCCCCTGCCCATTCTGTCGGGATGAGTTTACAGAGACAGTGTGGATGCAGTCTTTGCGGCTCCCTTCTCAGGGGTGCGTGAACCACAGCCCGGGCCTGCCGCTTTGAACGCAAACGAAGGAGGGCCTGCCACCAACTGACCCAGCTCCACTCCACAGGACACACAGGCTGCAGCGTGCGCCTGGGGAAACGCGGACCCCAGGAGAGCGCCAGCAGCCACGGTAACATTAACAGAGCTTCGAGCGGGCGGGCTTGGCCAACGCGTCACCCCACAAAGAAGCTCTGCTTCCTCTCTGCTCCTCTCCACCCCTGCGAACAAATGATTCTTGCACCTTCCTGGTATGCAAGCACTCCACCCACTTCAGGGCCCACTGTCAAGGCTGTGGATGGACTGACAGCTAACTCTAAAATTCTCCCCTGGACCATGACAATATCCTGCGAGATGAAAACGCCCACTGGTGAAAAATAAGCCTAAATGAGTATTCTCCGTAAAGCCGAAAACTCGCACAAGCCGATGGTAAAACAAGGGCGTGTATGCATGAAGACTCTGAGGCCTTACCTGAATACCTCGAGGATAATCCTTTCTGATAACTTGGGAGCCACCTGCTTAAATGCTTTCTTGAAATCTTCCAGCGTTAAATATCCACGATCTATTTGAAAGCAGAATACGTCACATTCATGTGCTACTAAAAGTCCTGTGAACTGTTATTTCAGCCATAATATTTGCATGAGACTTTAATATATAACCAGGAGAAAAGCAGTAATCCTCAGTTGATTGTACATGTAAGGTAATCTGAGCCTGCCTCACTGGATTACTCTAGTATTACTCTAGTGATACAGTACAGCCTCAGGTGCTCCCGAAGCTTTCTTCCAGCCCCGTCCCTTGCCAACTCCCTGAGTCCCAGGGAGAGCACTGAGAGGCAACGCCGCAATAATGGCAGCGGGCTCTGCTCGCTGTGAATTGCCAAAATAATTCATTCTTCAAAACGCACATTTTTTTTTTTCTTGCGTGGTTTTAGGACTACATTCTTATTTAGAGGAAAACCATTTCAGAAGCCAAAATACTGAACCTGGGCCCCACGAGTCTTTCGACTCTGCGTTCCATGAGGAGTGGGTCCAAAGCCACTCTTCTTGGCCACCCCAGCGTGGGAAAACAATTCCTCCTGGCTCAAAGGAGGAGTCAGAGAAAAAGGCCCGTGGTCTCCCAAACTTCCATAAATCGCTCTGCACCTGCATTCCCACGTGGCCAGCCCTTCTGATGCCCCCATTAAAATGTAAGCAAATCGTTAAGTACAATCAGATTACTGCTGATGCTATTCCATCCACTGTAAAGGTCAAGAGTTAAGGCTGTGACGGAGGGAAAAAAATGAACACCAACATCTACCATAACAGCTAATGAATATAGGAAAGCAGTCTTCCAAGTATATTATTTTATTGGGTTGGCCAAAAAGTTAGTTTGGATTCTGTAAGATGTTATGGAAACACTCGAACGAACTTCTTGACCAGCCCAATACTTACCGAGTGCATGTTCCCATCCACAGTTCCTTAATAACAATTTTTTATATCCAAACACTTTAAAGATGCTTACAGTGCCTGTCGAAAGCCGTGAAGATGTGTCTCACTTCACTGCGATGCAGTTGAGCTTCTTTCTTTTTTCTTACGATGTCTAAAAACTCCTTAAGTTGTATCCCTAAAAGTTGGAAAAAACAAATTTACCAAAAATGACTATCTTCCTCTTTAAGAAAAAAATGAAAGTGAAAACAGCTCAGTCGTGTCCGACTCTTTGTGACCCCAAGGACTGTAGTTCATGGAATTCTCCAGGCCAGAATACTGGAGTGGGTAGCCTTTCCCTTCTCCAGGGGATCTTCTCAACCCAGGGATCGAACCCGCTCTCCCATTGCAGGTGGACTCTTGACCAGCTGAGTCACCAGAGAAGCCCACGACTCCTGGAGTGGGGAGCCTACCCCTTCTCCAGGGGAATGCACCCGACCCGGGAATCGAACCTGGTCTTCCTGCACTGCAGGCAGACTCTTTACCAGCAGAGCTGTCAACTTCAGTGGAAAGAGATACTACTGCCCACAGATGTCGTCTTGATTTTGGTAAGAGTACTCATTCATACAGATCTCTAAGGCTGAAGAGGCACTTTGTTAAAAGCCCAGTCGGCTCCACATTCGCAGCTGGCAGCAAACATGGTGGACACTTCACTCCCTGAGCTGCTTCTGGGAGCAGAGATGATGGCCGTGAAGAGGCGCGAGTCTTCCCTCAGATAGATCCGATGGACAGGGCTAAAACTACTCATTACACAAGGTCGCCTGACTCTTCTTTCCACGGGGGTCTGTGATCCCATTTTTCCTAGCCAGATGTCATTACGACAGGTTTTTCTCCAGCTGGGAGAGCGGGGCGAAGAAGTAGTTTCTCAAAAGTCAACACCAGTCGCACACCGCAGATAGAGGTGGAGCGAACATTCCATAAACAATGGAGCTGGCAGCGTCCCCAGCCTCAGGGACACCCCACGACTGCTCCGCAGCCTCGGGCTCTGCTTCCTGCCATTCTCATAATAAAAGAGCCCAGTGTGATCACAGGAGATTGGAAACTGCGCTCATGATGTCTATTAAAATGAATTCTAATGTGATCTTTGTAGTAGGCTTAAAGAGTGAAGCCAAGAATTTAAACGTTTCAGTGAATGGAGCCCTAAATATATAAAAAGAGCAGTTTGTTTTTATAAGTCAGGCCTTCCATTTTAAAATGTATCACTCTTTTAAAAATAGCCCCAAATCACACTGTAACCGCATGCTAATTTTCAAGGCTCGCACCCTTTTCCTTTCGGTGAGGGATACTGAGCTACATACAGTTCACAAAATAGTCTCAATTTTTTTTTTTTAAGTAGAAAACAGTTTTCCATAGTTTTCTTATTTGCAGTTAAAGATGTAGGAATTTGAAAAGGTCTGTCTGGGGCCTTCCCTGGTGGTCCGATGGTTAGGACTTCACCTTCCAGTGTAAGGGGGCAGGTTTGAACCCTGGTCATGAGCCAAGACCCCACGTTCCTCGAGGCCAAAAAACCAACACATAAAACAGAAGCAAAACTGTAACAAATTCAATAAAGACTTAAAACATGGTCCACCTCAAACTTAAAAAAAAAATAAGCCAATCCATGTGTTTAAATGATCCTTTTATAGGACTGACGATCCTAGGACCGACCGTGTGCCAGGCACTGTAGTAAGCTCTGGAAACAGAAGGGGGAGAGAAAATACAGATTTCCCGTGCCAAGGGGGTCACTGGTCTATTGGGGGAGGCAGAGGCCACGCAGGTTCAGTCACAAACGCGTAAACAGCCGCAAACCGCGACTCGTGCAACGAGGGGAGTAACAGGGGCCGCAAACGCGCCACAGAAGCCCTCCTGTCCGGCAGGATCAAGGCTGGGGAAAGGGGGGCTCCAGAGGCAGGGCTAGGGGTGCACTTGGAGCTGGTTCACGGGCACAGCAGGAGCCAACTCAACGTTGCGAAGCAATTACACCCCAGTAAACAGTGAGCAAATAAATACAAGAAAATCAATTTCCTCCCTTACTTAAGTGTGTGTTAGTCTCTCAGTCGCGTCCGACTCTTTGTGACCCCATGGACCGTTATAGCCTGCCAGACCCCTCTGTCCATGGGATTCTCCAGGCAAGAACACTGGAGTGGGTTGCCATTAAAAGCCTTTAAACTGTATACCAAATGATAAAACAGGAACTGAAATAATTCATATCAATAAATTACTATTACCATGAAAACAAACAAAAAGAAATCCTCCTGCAGAGCGGGCTCTGGTGAAGAAGGGCTCTCTCAGAGGAGGCAACACTGGGGCTAAGGCCTAGATGAAGCTCCAGTACTTTGGCCGCATCATGCGAAGAGCTGACTCATTGGAAAAGACCCTGATGCTGGGAGGGATTGGGGGCAGGAGGAGAAGGGGACGCCAGAGGATGAGATGGCTGGATGGCATCACTGACTCGATGGACGTGAGTTTGGGTGAATTCCAGGAGTTGGTGATGGACAGGGAGGCCTGGCATGCTGCGATTCATGGGGTCACAAACAGTCGGACACAACTGAGCGACTGAACTGAACTGAACTGAACACCTAAATGGTAAGAAGGTACCAACTGGCTAAAGCGTCAGAAGAGCACTCCATGCGGTGGAACCAGCCCGTGCCCGCCCCGGCGGGACGCGGTGGAAAGGAAGAGGCCCCCGCGGCTTGGCAGTGGTGGAGACAGGGCTGGGAAAGGAGGGAGGGGCTGGAACAGGAAATAATGTGGCTTTTATTTCAGTTGCAATAGGAAGTCAAGTAAGAAGTCTGGATTGAGAAGTGACAAGATCTGATTTAGAAAGACCGTGGAATCCCTCTGGCTATTGTTTTGAAAAAGGACCAGGGAGAAAGCGAGATAGAGAAAAGGAGGCTCGTGAGGCTCCTGCCGGCCCGACGGTGGTCAGCAGGGCGCGGGCGCAGGACCGGGCGCGGCGGGAGGCTGCGGGCCCGCCGCAGGGAAGCCGGCGGTGAGGCGCGGAAGGGGCCAAGGGCGAGCCCCAGGCTCCGGCTCCAACGGAGGCCTGAGGAGTCGTTTAAGCGACGGGAGAGACGAGGGGGAGCAGGATGGGGCGGCAGAGACGCAGGGCGATTTGGAGGCGCTAGCGGTTTGGTGCTTTGGGGACGACCAAGAGTGAAAGGCAAGAGCAGCAGGCGTCGCCTCGCACCTGCCCGCGCGCGGCCTGGGCCCGGGAAGCACGCACCGCAGGGCCCGCGCGCCCGGGCCGCGTTCCCCCGCGGCACTCAGCCGCGCGGCGAGGCGCTCCACCCTCATCGGGCCTGGTCACCACCTGCTGCACGTTCACCCCGGACTCACCGAGAGCAGCACTGTCGCCAAATTCATCCCCAGGGCTGGGGGAGATATTTTGCTTGTAGAAGCACTCCTCACATGCTGAATAAGTGAATAAAATCATGCGTGCATACGAAGTCACTTCGCACTCTTTGCGACCCCATGGACTGTAACTTGCCAGGCTCCTCTGTCCACGGGATTCTCCAGGCAAGAATACTGGAGTAGGTTGCTATGCCGCCCTCCGCGGGATCTTCCCGACCCAGGGACTGAACCCACATCTCTTTCGTCTATTGCATTGGCAGGTGGGATTTTTTACCACTAGTGCCACCCAGAAGACATTTTTTTCTATTAGAGTTTTTGGCAAAAAGCATTACAATATATGTGTTTTAAATGCTCTTATAACTCTGGACACTAATGCCGAAAAGTAGGTCACTATTTAATCACACGGCCAGCAAAATCATCATTTTAGAAACCCCAATTTCTTAATACCTACCTATGATACAGTAAAAAACAAAATTCAGAGGGAAAGGAAACACATGCATAATATTTGCTCTTTACTTAGTGCATCTGATTTTGGGAAATGATAAGAAAAAAAAAAGCACAACTGCATTGTGCAATATGTTATGCATATTCACAAGGGAAAAAGGTACATGAGCGGGAATATCTCTTAAATGACACATTCAGAAGACTCACCGCTATTTGCAGCTGTATAGTCAGGTCTTTATTTCCTAATCTTGGAGATAAAAAGCAAATATTCTTTACTATTTCCTAGGAGAAAATATATGTGGGTTTCAACTGCAATGCTTATTACCACTTAAAAAGAAGGAACAGGAACTTCTCTGGCAGTTCCCTAGTTAAGACTCTGAGCTTCTAACGCAGGGGGCCTGGGTTGGATCCCTGATCAGGGAACTAAGATCCCACAAGCCTCATGGCATGGCCAAAAAAGAAGAAAGAACCTAAAGATACAAATAACCCCATATACGTAATCAGTTCATTCATACTATTTCCCCACAGGATCACATACCTTGTGCTTTTAAGTCAACATCAAACCACAGAGACATAACCTATAGCCTCATCCCCACCCCGCCTTTAATGCGTCTTAATCTTCAATGGCAACACATACGCGCGCGTTCGATGCCAACGCACGTTTCTTTCCCAGAGAGGAGAGGGCAGTTCCATTCGGCTGAGTGCTGCGGGAGCGCACTCCGTCTCCAAGGCCTGTGTATAAAGGCTGGTTACTCCTACAGCTCTGTGATGCAAACACCTTAATGGACGTTTTAAACGGCTTACTGCTCTTTAAATGGCCTAGAAATACAGTTTCTACTACGAGCTCCACCTGCTGTCACAGCATCGAACCTGAAATTACCACTTCACAAAGACGCGCCACAACTCTAAATGCATTACCTGTGTCCACCCCTGGAGTGAAAGACAATGTTCAGAACCTTCTAATTCCAAATACAAGGTTGAGTCTTCTGTGTAGACTTTTCTAATGATAAAAGTTACATAAATACACCTTGCCGTAGTTACATGTTAAGGCCATAACAATAGGGATCAGGTTGACCTGTGTGTTTTGTGTTTATTAGTAATCTCCAGAAGGTGTTCAGAAATTGCCTAGGTCAGGCAAGAGAGACTTGGAGAAGAGACTTAGAGACACAGCGGGGGCAGGAGGGCGTGAGACGAATCGAGAGAACGGCACTGAGATATATGCACGACGGCAAGTGGAGCAGAGGGCGGCGGGGAGGCCTCCGGGGCACCCAGGGAGCTCAGCCTGGCGCCCTGACCACCCAGAGGCGGCGGACGGGGCGGGGCGAGAGAGGCGGCTCAAGACGCAGGGCGCTCTGTGAACCTACGGCTGGTCCACGTTAATGCACGGGGGACCCACACAGCACTCGGAAGCAATTATCCTCCAATTAAAAAGGAATTTTAAAAAACTGTCTGGGTAAATGGACTCTATCAGCGGTTCTCAGACTTTTTTTTTCTTTTGCTATAGGAAAGGTTCTTCTTTATAAAAATAGGAAATCCCACTGTGTAAAGATGAAGGCAAGGCATTCTGGTTGCAAAGAGGTGGGCTCCCCAGGCTTCCCTCTCCAGCAGCCCCTGGAAGTTCCCCAACAGGAAGGACCCAGGATTGAGGATCCTGCCTTAAAGACCACTGGGGCCAATGATCTTCATGGATCCTTTCAGACTCTGCAGCTCTGCACATTTCCCACACCACGGAGAGCGTTCCTTTCCATCTGATAAATGGCTCTTGGCAAAAGGACCCTTCCTGTTCTATAATGAATGTATACATTCCTTTCCAAGCTACTTAATACACGTCACAGAGATATATCATATAGAGAAACGCCATCTTTTCTCCTTTTCTGTTTTTAAGCCATTTCCTAGGAGGGTAATCATCTTTCACCACAGGGGTGGATATATTCAAAAAGTACAATAAAACCATATACATTTTTCTTGGCAGTTTTTCTTTTTTTTTTTTTTTTTTGGCTCACAGTTCTAAGTTTCAGGGTCAGCATGCAGAAAGAAACCCTCTTAAAAAAAGAGTCGTCTCGTTTTTGGCTATCACAGCAAGCTTAAACCCAGGAGAGGAAGGAGAGAAGGACAGAAATGCCAAGTTATTTAAACTGGAGGTCTCGTCCGAGATTTAGTAGAAAGGGTAGGGCTCCCATTCATTGGACCATATATTAATTTTTTTCCGGGGACTGAAAATGCCTAAAAATGAGGGTTTAAAAGGATCAAGTGGACTTTTAAAAGGTATAATGCAAGCCTTTTTAGTTGGAGAAATAAAATTCAGATTATGATTTTTGGTGGACGTGCAGGGGGCGGAAAAAAGGACAAAATGTGTTCACATAAAAACACTGTAAGGGCAGAAGGGCTTTCGCGGCATCAGCAGCAGCGAGCTGCCACAGTGAGATGAGAGAGGAAATCCACAGGACTAATATTTTCCTCCATCCACCTGCTTAACAGTAGGGGAATGAAGAGAAAAGAGTCTATCTTAATGGAAGAAATCAAGTTTTACTATATCACTGGGAGGAAAACGAAGAGGAAGAGTGAAAACCGCTTACAGCAGAATAGAGAAATCTGAACCAATAAGACCTTATTTCTATCAGACGTGGACAGGAATCACTACCTGTTTTATTAAGTACATCTCCTGCTCATAAACCTTCAAAGGTTCCTCAGCATTAATAGTGCCAAGTCCTGATACCTTATTCTGGAATTTAAAGTTTCATTATTCCTTCCAGGCAAACTGGTCCTTAAATCTCCCCCTTCCCAACTCCCAGCTTCCACCAGGGTCACTCACTGTGAACACCATTCATTCATAGGTACGCACCGTACTCCATGCTGGTGTGGCATGTTAAATGTTTCAAGGAGGGTGGATTCTGTTTCCAGCGGGACTTGATTTCAGCAGAATGACAGCCGAGAGCGCTCTGTTGCTGCTCCCGTTCAGTCACCAAGTCCTTGCCAACTCTGTGACTCCATGAATCGCAGCACGCCAGGCCTCCCTGTCCATCACCAACTCCCAGAGCTCACTCAAAGTCAGCGATGCCATCCAGCCATCTCATCCTCTGTCGTCCCCTTCTCCTCCTGCCTTCAATCCCTCCCAGCATCAGGGTCTTTTCCAATCAGTCAGTTCTTCGCATGAGGTGGCCAAAGTACTGGAGTTTCAGTTTTAGCATCAGTCCTTCCAATGAATGTTCAGGACTGATTTCCTTTAGGAAGGACTGGTTGGATCTCCTTGCAGTCCAAGGGACTCTCAAGAGTCTTCTCCATCACCACAGTTCAAAAGCATCAATTCTTCGGTGTTCCGCTTTATGGCCGAACTCTCACATCTGTACATGACTACTGGAAAAACCATAGCTTTGACTCTACAGACCTTGGGTATGAAACTGGAAAGGAGCGCAGGGAAGAGGGGTGCTGTAAAATGAGGGGCAAGGATCTGAAAGAAGAGGGGTTGGGGGGTCTGTGGGAGAAACTCCATGGGGCTGGCAAGCAGAAAGAGCCGCTCCAGAGGAGAGAGCGTGGACCTGGCCTTTCCACTGCTAGCAATGGAGAGTGAGTGACAAAGCCCCGCCTGCCCAGCACTAACAACACCTGGCGCAGTGCAGAGACAAGACAGGCCGCGGGGGTGCGGGGATGGCACCGCAGGCCTCAGTCGAAGCTGACCCCGCGGCCTGCACGCACCTGGCACCAGCGGAGCGCAGGGCCACCGGGAGCTGGAGGACAAGCTGGACGCCGCCGTCTGCCATCGGGCACGCCAGCTGGTCTCTGTGCTTCTCCACCTCTCTAACGGCACCAGCCTCCCACATCCGGCTCGGGCCCACTCCTCGGGCAGGAGGCGAGGGCCGCTCTCTTCCAAGAGACCTCTCGGACGACCTCTCGCTCTCTCTCTTCGAACGACCTCTCGCTCTCTTAGAGGTCTTCTTGTCTATAGGGCTCATGTGACATCTGGCTGTCATGAAAGTGACAATACTTCTTTCATCTTCCCTATGACATATTACTTGGAAGAAAAGTTATGACCATCCTAGACAGCATATTAAAAAGCAGAGACATTACTCTGTCAACAAAGGTCCGTCTAGTCAAGGCTATGGATTTTCCAGTAGTCATGTATGGATGTGAGAGTTGGACTATAAAGAAAGCTGAGTGCTGAAGAAGTGATGTTTTTGAGCTGTGGTGTTGGAGAAGACTTCCGAGAGTCCCTTGGACTGCAAGGAGATCCAACCAGTCCATCCTAAAGGAGATCAGTCCTCAATATTCACTGAAAGGACTGATGCTGAAGCTGAAGCTCCAATACTTTGGCCACCTGATGTGAAGAACTCACTCACTGAGAAAGACCCTGGTGCTGGGAAAGACTGAAGGCGTAAGGAGAAGGGGACGACAAAGGATGAGACGGTTGGATGGCATCACTGATTCAATGGACCTGAACTTGGGCAAACCCTGGGAGATGGTGAGGGACAGGGAAGCCTGAAGTGCTGCAGTCCATGGGGTCGCAAAGAGTCAGACACAACGGGGTGACTTAACAACAACCACCAGTGGTGAGGACCCCACACTCCCAATGCAGGGGCTGTGGGTTCAGCCCCTGATCCGGAAAGAGAGAGCCCACATGCCTCGAGGCTAGCCAAAAAGCAAGCAAATAGCAACAACGAACCGGTCCTGGGATTTCAAGGTAAGTACAGTGTGCGTAGCTCAGTCAGTAAAGAATCTGCTGCAACGCAGGAGACCCAGGTTTGAGTCCTAGGTCAGGAAGATCCCTGAAGAAGGAAATGGCAACCCACTCCAGTGTTCTGGCCTGGAGAATTCCATGGACGGAGGAGCCTGTCAGGGTCGCAAAGAACTGGACACGGCTCAGCGAGTAAACCCCCACCATAATGCGCGTGTGTTTCCTAACGACAGAAAAGAACAAAGTGAACTGAAATCTGGAGTCAAACGCCAGCTACATCTGCTGTACTGTGGCCTCAGTTCCTCAGGGAGAAGCCCAAAACAACAAAATATACACAAAACAGACACACAAACGTGTTTACAACATAATATAAAAGACTAGGAAATGGACATTTAAATTTAGGAAAAGAATACTTTTCATAGTCAATGATCTTGCTCAAAACAACTCAGGTGAGATAGCAACAAACAAAAGTCATTAACCTCACCAGACACAAATTATTTTTCAATTAAACTGATCCTGGATAGCATGACTGAGCCAAACAGTCCATAATCACCATCGTGATGAATCAATTTCTTCGATTTTTCTATCGTTGACAATTAAAAGTAAGCTCCTAGAAAGCTTTTTTTCCTGTTAAGTATGAATGTAAAATGTGTTCCTTGCTTTGAAAGGGAAACCATATAAGAAAACAGAAAGAAAGGGGGTGGGTGGGAAAAAAGCATGATCTAATCACCCAGTGGAAACAAAATTCTCATGTTCTTTGTTTGATTTTCCTCCCCAGGCATATGTTATATGATCTGGGGTTAAAAACGCACAGGCAGCTAGCTGTTTGTGGATTCAGTGGGGGCAACGTACACTGGGCAGATTAAGCCAAAGTCTCATAGTCTTGGCTGTTGTTATTCACTCAAGATGCTCTATAATCATCCCACAATGAAGTCAAACCCCCTGAGATCACCCGTGGCCTTGCCCTTCCCAGAACTGCCCAGACATACGCGGCATTAAACCACTGGCCTACGCTGAAGAAGGGCTTCCCGGGGGCGTTAGTGGTAAAGAACCCACCTGCCAACGCAGGAGACACAGGGACATGGGACGGATCCCTGGGTCGGGAAGGTCCCCTGGGGGAGGGCATGGAAACCCACTGCAGTGTGCTCGCCTGGAGAGTCCCTTGAACAGAGGAGTCTGGCGGGCCACCGTCCATAGGGTCGCAAAGAGTTGGACCCAACTGAAGTGACTGGGCACACATACAATGAAGAAAGTTCAGGAAACTCTCCCGAACTGTGTTCAGACACCAGGGTCCGCTCGTCAGCCTCTCCTGCGACATCGTGGGGACACGCCCTACGCCCGGGAAGGCCGCGTCTCTGGAGAAGTAGCCTCTGTGGTGCGGCTGCTGATCGCGGACTTGGCTGTGGCTCTCTTTTTGCTCTGGACCCTCAGGAGCAAACCTGACAGCAACCGGTAGCAACGGCACAGAACCTCGTGGCTTGTCTTTGTGTACTGACCCACTCCTGACGTCAACTCATTCATTCACTGAGTTCCCAGGACAGTGAAGACTGGCCTCAGCTCCATCACAATGAATATGACCCATGGCACTATCAACATCACCCATTACCAAACGGTTGTGAGGGTGAGCTTAGAGATTACAGTTCTGCGGCCTGCTACATGCTACCAGCTGTACCACCTGTGCAGATTACGTAATCTCTGCAGGCTTCAGGGTTGTTTCAACTTATAAAACGAGATAATCCTGACATGAAAGTGAAAGTGGCTCCATCATGTCCCACTCTTTGCGACCCCATGGTCCGTACAGTCTATGGACTTCTCTAGGCCAGAATACTGGAGTGGGTAGCCTTTCCCTTCTCCAGTGGATCTTCCCAACCCAGGGATCAAACCCAGGTCTCCAGCATTGCAGGCAGATTCTTTACCAGCTGAGCCACAAGGGAATCCTAACACAGAGCTGAGTTAACGTTAACGATCCCTGCATAATACTCATCACAGCATCTGCACAGGGTAAATGTTCAAGGAATCAAGCTATAATTATTATCTGTAATAACAATAAATACTGTAACACGTGGAAAAGTATTTTATGAACCAATAAAGAACCACCAAATGCCAGGATTAAGATTTTTTATTACTCCCTGGCGTTCGGTCTACTCATTTGAAAAAAGGGAACATACGACCATTTTCTAGGCTCTTCTAGATGCAAACTTCTTTCATTTCCCAAAGTTAGAGAAGATATGAAACGTTCTATACTCTTAGAGAACAGAAATAAAACCCTCTAAAATGAGGTTGCAATACCAGGTGGCTCAGTGGTAACAATCCGCCTGCCAATGCAGGAAACACCAGAGTCATGTGTTTGATGCCTGGGTCAGGAAGATCCCCTGGAGGAGGAAACGGCAACTCGCTCCCGGGTTCTTGCCTGGAGGATCCCACGGACAGAGGAGCCTGGCAGGCTAGTCCATGGGGTCACAGAGTCAGACACGACTGAAGTGAGTGAGCACACACACATGTGCAGTGTGTACTAGAACCAGCACCAACACTCATCTGTCGCTTCCTTAAACACGGGGCTTGATTTCTTCCTCCTGTTGGTATTACATAACGTCTTGTTCCCGGGGCCTAAACAGTTGCTACTGATGCTCACGTGCTTTGTTAGGTTATAAGCATTACAAATGTCATCAGCGGCCTTTTGCTGCTCACTCTGGCTGCCCTCAAATCCTCCCAGTGTGACTTTCCTCGCGATAGCCCACTCTTCTAACGGCTTTGTCTAAACTTTTCTCTTGTCTTAACTTTCACAAGGAGCCTCTACAGAGATGGCCCACCTTTTATAAAACAGAGAGCCAGGGACGCAGACTTTGGGTGTGAAGGTTTAGGGCTGTTGGCAGCGTGTACATCGTCAGGCCTCTGCCCGGCTGGGTTCAACCCAGGACATGACTCGACCTCCCCCAGGAAGCTGGGCAGCAACAGGCCCTTGTGTGGGGTGGCGTGTTGGAGATCTGGCATGGCCTTTTCTAGATGTAAGAAGAGCTACACCTAGTGGGAGAATGCCTAAGTCACAGCGACCCAGAAGGACTTGCTGATGGCTCAGCGGGTAGGGAATCCAGGTCCAATGCAGGAGACAGCCGTGGGTTCAACCCCTGAGTCAGGAGGACCCCCTGGAGAAGGAAATGGCAACCCACTCTGATATTCTTGCCTGGGGAAATCCCACAGACAGAAGAGCCTGGTGGGCTATAGTCCACGGGGTCACAGAGTTGGACACAACTTCCTGACTAAATAGAAGCAGCAGAGAACAACTTTGGAAAGTTGATTATCTGCATAAATAGCTCCCAGAAAACCAAGGTCAACATTTCAGTTTTTTAAGATCAAAACATTAAGGAGAGAGATAATATATTTGGTAAAAGAATCTGTGTATAAACGCTTCCTGTAAAAGAAAAAGTTAGGGACTTCCCTGGCGGCCCAGTGGCTGTGGCTGCGTGCTCCCAATGTCACGTGCCCGTGTTCGATCCCTTGTCAGGAAACCAGATCCCAAGTGCCACAACCAAAGACCTCAGATGCCGCAACTAAAAAATAGCCTGCGCGTCACAACAAAGATCAAAGGCCCTGTGTGCCGAGACTAGGATTCAGCGTGGTCACATAAATATTGTTTTAAAATAAATAGCATTAAATGTGGCTCAAGTCACTGAAAGGGAGAAAAGAAGGGGCTGATGGTCTGGAATTGGTTCAGGACCGAACAGGTCTCAGGAAAAACCGTTACGCCAGCAGCACTTGGAGCTCAGCAGTGACTTCTTGCGAGGCCAGCTGTTTTACTTTCGCAAGGACGTCTGTGCTCTGGAGTCTCCCCTTTCAAGGGGCCATGAACTGCAGCTGGTTGGAAAGTTAGTATCCTGGCTGTACGTCTACTTCTCTACTCACGAAGAAAGTGGTGCCTTGAGAAGGTTAATTTGCCGTTGACATCAGGACCCGAGAGGAAGGGGGAGCCAGGAAGCCTGCGGACGAAGGAGAGCCCTCCACAGCGATTCCAGAGCGAGGCGCTGAGCACCTACACTCAGACCTCACTCCTCCAACCCTGCCTTCCCCTGAATTTCTCCGATGGCTAATTTACTTTGCAACCTTCTGTCTATTTCAGTTCAGTCGCTCAGTCGTGTCCGACTCTTTGCAACCCTATGGACTGCAGCACGCCAGGTCTCCCTGTTCATCACCAACTCCCAGAGTTCACCCAAACCCATGTCCATTGAATCGGTGATGCCATCCATCCATCTCATCCTCTGTCATCCCCTTCTCCTCCTGCCTTCAATCTTTCCCAGCATCAGGGTCTTTTCTGATGAGTCAGCTCTTAGCATCAGGTAGCCACAGTATTGGAGTTGCAGCTTCAACATCAGTCCTTCCAATGAACACCCAGGACCGATCTCCTTTAGGATGCACTGGTTGGATCTCCTTGCAGTCCAAGGGACTCTCAAGAGTCTTCTCCAACACCACAGTTCAAAAGTGTCAATTCTTTGGTGCTCAGCTTTCTTTATGGTCCAACTCTCACATCCATACATGACTACTGGAAAAACCATACCCTTGTAACTTTCTGAAATATATTTAAAAATTGATTCTTCGGAGAAGATGCTGCAACAGGAAGCACGCTAACGATCTGATGGAGAAGTGGCTATGAGAGCAGCCGTAATATCCCTGATAAGGAACTTGAGGGCCATGCATATGAGATCAGCTCTGGGGGCACATCACCAAAGTCGGAAAGCCCTCGCAGGGAAGCCTGCTCTCAGGATGAGAGCCTAGTTCTGCAGCAACCCTCAGGCCACTATGAATTTGAGAAGATCTCCCAGAGTACGGTGCTCTTCATTATACAGAAGCGGCTAGGCTTCAGGAGAGGCCATGTGAAGGGAGCACCTGCAGAGGAGCTCCTGTCCAAACCGTAAAGCTTTGCTGTACGTCAGCCCTAACATCAAAAGGAAGCTCCATGACTGCAAACATGTGAGAACTGTCTCTGCAGGAGGTGCAAAGCCAAGCATTAGAGAACTCGGGTGTGGGGCAGCTTCCCTGGTGGCTCAAACGGTAAAGAGTCTTCCTGCAAAGCCAGAGACCTGGGTTCAATTCCTGGGTGCGGAAGATCCCCTGGAGGAGGGCATGGCAACCCACTCCAGTGTCCTTGCCTGGACAATCACCATGGACAGAGGAGCCTGGCAGGCCACAGTCCATGGGGTCGCAAAGAACAGGACAGGACTGAATAACTAAGCGTAGAGAACTTGGGGAGGAGAGAAAACATTCATGAAATTTACAAAGCCTCCAGCCACAGGTCAATGCTCTCTCAAACATCAGAAAAAGAGAAAGCACAGTGGAGGAGACCACTAACAGCATGCCTAGAAGATCCTTCTGCCACAGACCGATCCTCACATCATATCGGAGCACTCACCCTCAAGAGAAACCTCCAGGGGCCTCCCCGGTGGTCCAGTGGCTAAGACTCCATGGTCACAATGGGAGAGGCCAGGGTTCAATCCCTGATGAGGGAACTGGATCCCGTGGGTTGCAACTAAAGATCCCGCATGCCGCAAGTGAAGACTGAAGATCCTCCCTTGCTGCAGCTAAAACCCGGGGCAGCCAAATAAATAATAGACAGTTTTTTAAAAAGAGAGAAACCTTTAGAACGCAGTAAAGGTGGAAAAACCTGCCAGAATTTACACTTCAATGTACAGCAAATCACCATAGAGAAACCATATGATGTGACTCACGTGTATAAGGCGTGTCTCCCTAAATGTGAGACGATGCACACGGGGGGATCTTAGGATATGGAATGCGGGAGGAGTTTTCAGAGGCCAACCTTTACATCAGAGAGCTCGCCACGCCTGTAAAGAACACGGGCCACCTTTCTTCCAGAATAATATCTATTTGTACATCAGATAACTGGTTAAGGAAAGAAAACCTCCTTTGTGAGGTCAAATCTCTAATTAGGAATCAAAGGACCCACACGAGGGAGAAGCTCCGTGGGAACAGTGGCTGTGAGAGTGCCTTTGGCAAGCTACATTTATGCAGAAACAAGAGCAGAGGAAGGCCCGCATCCAGAGAGTCACTCACGAACTCCCAGAGGACTCCCAAAGGAGAGAAGCCCGAACAGTGCAAGAAGTGCGAGAAATCCTTCTGCCAGAAGACAGAAATCTTTCTAGACTAGAAGGTTCACATAGAAACCCAGAAAAAATTACATACAGAAGGTCTCACCAAGAACTTACAATCTAAACTGAAGAGCAAAGAAACAATATTTGAATGTTTTGACAGTGTGAAAAATTTAATAAGAAATATAAAACCTGGGGAAATTCCATCAAGTTAGGGAGTTAAAAAAAATAAAAAAGAAAGAAACAGTGAAGAGTGGGCTATCTCCTCAAAAATATCAATGTTGCAAAAAGGCAAAAAAAAAAAAAAGGCAAAAACACCTCCTAGAGGCAATATTGTTCACAAAGTCATGTTCAATATGTGATACCAAACTGAAAAGTGGAAGTGTTATTTGCTCAGTTGTGCGCGACTCTCTGCGACCCCAAGGACTGGAGCCCACCAGGCTCCTCTGCACACGGGCGTCTCCGGGCAAGAATACTGCAGTGGGTTGCCCTCTCCTCCTCCAGGGGATCTTCCCGCCCCAGGGATCAAATCTGCCTCTCTGTGTCCCCTGGGCTTGGCAGGCAGATTCTTGACCACTAGCACCACCTGGAAAGCCCAATTAAGTACAGGAATGAATTATAAATCATTGAAAGCATACAAATTCATGAGTCCATAGTGATAAAGGAGCTAGACTGATCAATCAGAAAGACGGGAGTCTCCTGCTTATAGTAAAAATGCCAGGGGCTATCTGAAAGAAGACCTGGGATTAGAAAACCATTACTTTGCAACCATATGGCAATAACTGGATCAGACAAGAATCATAAATGGACACCAGATCCAGGGGGAGATGATGATTAGAAGCACAATATTTGCAACTTCAAACACCTCTCTCCACAGGCTGCTGATGAGTGGCAAGGGAAGAAAATATCAAGAGAAATAATACAATGGAGAGACTGGTGAGAAACTTAACATCAGCTACAAGAGACAGACAGACTGACATCTGCTGTCTCAAGACGTGGTGCCCGAGAAGGACAGATAGCCCGAACACGATGCTGTCTGAGGACGCAACAGCTCGACCGAACGACAGAGGAACGCCAGGCAAGCACAGGAGGGCTATCCCTAAAAAGCAGAACAACGAAGAGTGGGCTACTTCCTCAAAAAAGCAATGCTGTAAAAAGGCAAAAAAAAAAGTCTACAGAAATGTCCTGGCTTAAAAGAGGCTAAAGAGACATGGTACCCAGAACTGACGCCTGTGTGAGATGAGGGAAGACGTCCTGAAGGACATGATTAGAGCCCGCAGCAGCCCTGGAACGCAGCCGGGTGCTGTCGTCCGACTCCAAGTCGCGTCCGACTCTGCTACCTAGACGGTAAAGACAGGCGTCGACGTGAACTCCTGCTGAGCGTGCGAGGCTACGGAGGCTCAGCGAGAAGAGGCAGAGAGTGCTGATGTAAAGTGCGAACGGCAAGTGGATCCGGGGACACGCCTATGCTCTGCACTATTTTTATTTTGCAACTTTTCGTAAGTCTTAAATTGCAATTGTTGAAAAGCCAATTCCGCGTGCTGTGGACCCTACCGCCTCAAACAACAGGGTCATCTCTCTTTCTCCTCCGCCTTTTCCCCCTTCACTCAGTCACCGGCTGAGCTGAGAAACAGCTTCATGTTGCAAACAAAGGCGAACGATGCAAAGCAAAGGGCTCTTGATCCACAGTGTTGGACCTCCTGGAAGACTGACCTACTCACACTGTCGCTTTCTCACTGTCTGTTTATCTTCCCACCACTGCGGCCCGGTCTCCATCCCCAGCACGTGCTGACACGGCCCTTGCTACAATCACCCAGCACCCCCGGGGTGCCAGCTCCACGGGTCCCTTCAGTGCTTTTGCTATAGGACCTTTCAACAGCGCTGAACAGTGCTGACCACACCTCCGCCTCGAAACATCCGCTTCTGCTGGATTCTGATCACTCTTGATCTTCCTCTGGGCCCTCTGCCCCTCCTGAGCCTCCTTTGCCATCTCTTCATCCCCTGCCTGACTTCTGGTGGTTACCATTCCTATGGCCCTCAGTCCAGACTCTCCCGCAGGGGGTCTCATTCATCCCCACGACTTTAAAACCACCCACTCGCTGAAGGCTCCCAAACATCTCTGCAGCCTAGAGCTCTGCTCTGAATTCTAAACTCATACAGCCCGATTGCCTTGAAGTCCTTGAGCAAAACCTTTCAAACTCAGGACTGAACTCTTGCTGTCTCCACACCTTAAATCTTTTCCCCTAGTCTTTCCATTTCAGTAAGTGCCTTCACTCAGCTGCTCAGAAAGCCCAGATCATCCGTGGGTGTTCCAGTTAGAAGCACCACTCTGTCTTTAGGCTTTTCGATGGTTGAAAATTCTCTGATAATAAACATACTTATGAATACATTGATTCATCAACACTGAAAGAACCAAACCTCTTGTTTTGGGAGTAATGGGAACGAAGCAAAGATTTGCTTTAACGTAACGCTTTAGAGTCTCTATATGTGTTTTAGTTTCATGAGTGTCTAAACAAGGTAGGTAGTAAAAAATAACTTTCACATTACCAGAAGTGTTTGGGTCTACTGAAGACATCACAGAATCAGCTTCTATCTAGAAAAGAAAAAAAAAAAAAAGAATATACAATTTCATCAAATGTTTTCACAGTATAAGTTCTTAATTCCTGGGATGCAAGAAAAGAATGTATATTATGAGAAACCATCTTTGTTGAATCCAACAGACAAATCACAATCATTTTACTATTTTGTCAGTAAGACACCAGAAGCTAATCTGCTACAGATGCTAATGGCCCCCAAAGCTTTAATCTATTGATCAAAACTGTTAAATCACATAAAATCAACTTGGCTGTCATATATACAGCATACCCTATAAGGTAAACTTTCTGTCTTACACAAGTACAAGCAATTGTTACAATGGGCCCTTTGGCTTTATTTAAAATATTTTCTTCCTGACTGTAATAGTAACAATGTAGAAAACATACAAAACATTTTTACATTATGAAGAGAAACCGTGAAAAAAAAACCCATCCAGTGAAAACCACCGTCAACATTTCCGCGGTATATCTTCCCTTTCCCCTGCGATTTTTTAAAATTGGAGTACAGCTGTTTCACAGCGTTGTGTTAGTTTCTGCCATACAGCAAAGCGACCCGGTCACACGCATCCATGGGGCCCCTCTGGCTTGGGCTTTCCTCCTACAGCAAAGTGGCCCGGTCACACGCATCCATGGGGCCGCTCTGGCTTGGGCTTTCCTTCCCATTCAGGTCACTGCAGGGCACCGGGCAGAGCCCCGTGCTGAGGAGTCAGCTCCCATCAGCCATCAGCTTTATACACTGAAGTCTGTGCACATCAATCCCAGTCTCAGTCCATCCGACCTCCTCCTTTCCTACCCACGCATTTGTAAACATATTCGAGAACACACTGTGTTTTAAGTTTGTGGACCCGCCTTCACTAAGTATTAAGACACCAGCATTTTCCCACATTGCTGCAAGACCTTTACAAACGTCATGGAATTAGGATCTTGGCGACATGCGACATAGCTTCTCCACCTGGGATTCCATGCCCTGTACTCTCCTGGTTCTTCCTGACCCTCCCAGACTAGCTCCTGGTGCGTCTTCCCCTTGGGGTCCCCACCGACCTTTAAATGTGCAGGCGCCCCCAGGCTCTCCCCTCGGGAGAGAGGAGAGCGAGCCGCCCTTCACGCTCTGCACACCCTTCCTGGTCGGTGCCACCCACTCGCACACCTGTGAGGAATCCCAAACCTATCTCTGCCCTCCCCTCTCCACCCGATTTCAGATTCCTACATCTGAGGGAGGCAGCACAGCCTGAGAGCTGCTCGTTAGCACCACCGTCACCTCATCATCCAGCCCGGGACTTAAACAGCGAGTGCACATGGCTGTATTTAACGTGGAGAAGCAACGGGGACCTGCTGCAGGGCCCGGGGAAGGCTGCTCAACGTCAGGAGGCAGCCTGGATGGCGGGGGCGCTGGGGGAGAATGGATGCACATGCACGTATGGCTGAGTCCCTTCACTGTTCATCTGAAACCGTCTCAACCCCGTTGCTCAGCTGTATCCCAACACAAAGTAAAAGTGCAAAAAACAAAAGCACAGCGAGTGCACCTAGGGCGCTTGCATCTCCTCGGAATTAACGCACCACTACGTGAACTCACTGCCCTCCCCCCACCCCCTCCTTCCGCACTTCCCTCTTTTCTTATACTTTCAGGCCTGTGGCCGCATCGCTCCGGTACAGTCACCAGGTCCAGTCACCGGGACATAGCTTCTCCCACCACCGCGGGGCGCCCCCGGACACTTCACACCAGTGGAGTCTATCTCCGCTGGTCTAAACAAGGCCTCATGTAATAGGAGGCTATTACAGTTACCACTAGGATGCCTCACCTTCGTCTCTTTCTGTTCTTAATCTCTGTCTTAGTATTTATCAGAGTTTATAAGTCTCTCTAAACTGGGAACTGCTTCAAAGCCTGTGTGTGCTCAGTCGCTCAGCTGTGTCTGTCGCTTTGCGGCCCCGTGGGCGATAGCCCGGCAGGCTCCTCTGTCCATGGAAATTTCCAGGCAAGAATGCTGGAGTGAGTTGCCGGTTCCCATTCCAGGGGATCTTCCTGACCCACGTCTCTTGTGTCTCCAGGACTGGCAGGTGGATTCTTTACTACTGATGCCCCCTGGGAAGCCCTGCTTCAAAGTAGCATCTATGTGTTATTCATCTTTATATTTCTAGCCACTTGGAAGTGCTCCTCTTACTATATGAGAATACAATAAATTTCATTCTGTAAACGTTTTCATGAATGCAGAGCGATTTATTACATAAAAGTGACTTACAGCTTCATGACCTGCATTCAGGAGCTATTTCATTTGCTCAAAAGCAATATTTAAAAACAAAATGCCAAACCTCAACCTAATGTAAGAGTAAAAACCTGTTAGATTTCAGAGGGAATACATTTTCACTTAAATGTTCATGATGGTTACAAATGATTCTTAAGTGTATAGGTGATGTTACATCAGTATTTTACTGTTTAGCAGCCTGTAGTCAACAAGCATTTCCTTTGATTAAAAAGTAAACTCCAAAACCTCAACCGAAAGTAACAACCTGTTAAATTTGATGGTGTGTAGTATGTAAGTTACACTATCACTGTACATGTCATTAAACTCTTCACTTATGCCCTAAAATTAAAACCGAGTGAGTAGATCCAAAAGTATAAAGGCAGAACGAGCCAGGTATCTTTCCAGCTGAACCTGGGTTAAACGCAGTGCTTCACAGGCTGGGTCCATGTGGCTGACCTGCTCTGGAATTCCAGCTGAAATGACTGCAGGTTAACAGGAGAGCTGCAGTTTCTGGGAGGCAGCCCTGAGGACTTCTCTGAGCTCCAGAATCAACCTCACAGTAACTAAGCAACCCCCTGGCAGTTGAGCCGCTCAGAACCTACCTGAGCTGTTCACGGGACCCAGCTGAACCAACAGAACACACTAACAGTGAAGTTGTGATGCACTTAAACGTGATGGAGAAGTGGGCGCTATGAGGTCCCCGGCTTCGTGGGCTCTGTAATCTGAGACAAGCAGAGCTCAAGCATAAGGCAGAGCTGAGCCCAAGTGGCCGCCGAATCCCTTGGTCCAACGAGGGCAAGAGGGAGGGCATTCCAGAGACAGCCCCGAGTGCTCCCTCGGGCTGATGCCTGCCACTGAACTTCTTACACCTGGCCAAGATCTCGCCTCTGATTTATCCCAATTTGGCAGCTTAACAAGAGGGACCTGGGACTAGGATGGATATAACAGACAAGGGGAGCGCGCAAGGATGGGGAGCGCGCAAGGATGGGGAGCCCCAGGAAACCTGTCCTACTGAAGCAGGAGGCTCACTGGAGTTCAGCTCAGCTCTCCTTAACGAGTGCAACCTTTTCTGGAGAAGCAATGCCCAGTAAAATTTCAAGTGTACCTAGCACTTGTACTTCTAGGAATTAATTCCACAGAGATGCATTCACAGAGATGTAGTTGTAAAAGAATGCTCATTGTAGCAATATTAGCAGGAATGAAAAATAATGGAAGCAACTGAAATGACCAAGACAAGGAAACTAGCTAGAGACGACTGAGCAACTACCTTTTCTTAAATGTAGTGTGTGTGCTTTTACGTTCTTCTACTGTCAAGTGAAAAACGCAAGTTAAAATAAAATAGGCATCTATGCACCTTCCTATGCTTTCAATAGCATGCCAGGCGCGTTTGTCATGCATAGGAAATTTGGGATGACACGCAAGAAAATGGTTAATAACGGTAACTCCTGAGGAGTAGGGAGGGAAGAGATTTACATCCAACTTCATATTTTTCTGGTCAGTTTTAAATTTTTGACTATATAAATGCATTATTTTCATAATTTAAATGGGGCAAATTTTTTTTTTTAGTTTAAGAAAAAAAAATCCTGCACGTCCCTTCCTCTGTGAATTCCTCCTGTTACCAACATCCCCCTCCCAGGCTTCTGTCTTGAAACCATGCTGCTGCTGCTGCTGCTAAGTCGCTTTAGTCATGTCCAACTCTGTGCGACCCCATAGACGGCAGCCCACCAGGCTCCATCATCCCTGGGATTCTCCAGGCAAGAACACTGGAGTGGGTTGCCATTTCTTCCTCCAGTGCATGAAAGTGAAAAGTGAAAGTGAAGTTGCTCAGTTGTGTCCGACTCTTAGCGACCCCATGGACGGCAGCCCACCAGGCTCCTCCACCCATGGGAGTTTCCAGGCAGGAGCACTGGAGTGGGATGCCATCGCCTTCTCCGTGAAACCATGCTAGTGTCTCACATTTAACATAATTATCACCAGCCTCGTGGTAACTTAGTCTTTAGAGATTCTAATTCATCCCTTATTTGGGTTCTTAAGAAGAAAGTAAAATTCAGCACTGGACACATCTCTAAAATTGCTCAAAGGCAACAGTTTGTTTTATAAACATCCTAAGCGAGCCCTCTGCACTTTACTTAGAATCCATCCACTACTGTATTGCGCTTCCCTCGCAGCTCGGTTGGCAAAGAATCTGCCTGGAATGCAGGAGACCCTGGTTCAACCCCTGGGTCGGGAAGATTCCCTGGAGAAGGGAATGGCAACCCACTCCAGTATTCTTGCCTGGAGAATCCCATGGACAGAGGAGCCTGGCAGGCTACAGTCCAGGGGGTTGCAAGAGTCGGACACGACTTGACAACCAACCCACCACCACTACTGTATTCTCTGCACTGTCCCCAAATGCAAAAGAAATTTCTACCTTGGATGGCTTGTAACCAAACAGCATTATGACAGCAACTTTAAAGTCCTCTCTGCTTAGATAGCCTTTGTTATCTTCATCACATGCTTTAAATACCTAAAGAACATTAAATATCTTCAGTTAATAAAACGGAAACCATTTGTTCTACTATTTTTATTACTAACATATATTAAGTTTAGACCTGTCAAATCTAAAACTTAGCTGAAAAGTTAGGCTGGGAAGTGAGTTTCATTAATTTTAATTCTCAAAACACCTTAATGATGTGCTAAAATTTACTCCCCACCCCCCACCCCCAAAAAGTGCAAAGGACTTAATCGGTAGGTTAATTCTTTTAAACCATCGGGATGAATTCTACCCAAAATTCATGCTAGAATGAGGAAGGCGAGGCAGCGAGGACGGCTTTGAAAGGCGGGAGGAGAGGTGCAGGTTACAGTTTATTATAAAGAGACTCTGTCGCAGAGAGCAGAAGGGGGTTGGAAGTAGGCAGAACACTGGACGGGGATCCAGAAGCTTGGAAGCCCCAGTCTGGGCCATTAGCCGTCACACCTCGGGGGTGAACGAGAGCCGGGCGAGGGGATGGCGTGAGAGCCCCGGGTCAAGCCGAAGTCCGAGACCCAGCCCTCCGGACACCTACTTCCACCCACTTCTTGTGCTCTGGGGGACTAGCCTCCCACGTCCGTGGCCGGGCGCCGGCCTGGGAGGAGAACATCGCGATCGCCCCACGCGAGTCCAGACTGCAGAACCCCCCAGCCTGCGGCCAAAGCCCCCGGGCCGGGACCGCCAGCCCCTCTCGGCGCAGTCCCGGAAGCTGAGCTTCGCCTGGCACCTCCAACGTCCCCTCTCACTGGACAACCTGCGAGCCACTGGCGTTGATCCCGCAGCTCTATTGGCCAGAGACTTTGTTTGGCTACGTTTCCTTGGAACAGCCTATGGCAGAGAGGCCCTCAGGCCCGCCCCCAGCCCTGGCTCCGCCCCTAGCTTTATTAACTCTTGGCACAGCCTATGGCAGAGAGGCCTTCAGGCCCGCCCCCAGCCCTGGCTCCGCCCCTCTAGCTTTATTAACTCTTGGCACAGCCTATGGCAGAGAGGCCTTCAGGCCTGCCCCAAGCCCTGGCTCCGCGCCTCTGGTTTCTCCCTCTGGGCTGGGACACGTGCTCGGGCTGGGTCGCGTGCTCGCCCAGGCACTGTTTTCTGTTCCCACACCTTGCAGTATTTACTTTTGATAATTTTGATCAATGACACTATGCTAGGCATCGTAAGAGACACAAAAAGAGTGTGAACAAAGCATAAAAGGAACCATCAAGCCCAGGACTCAGGTCCGGATCAGCAAGTCTTTGGTGTCGAGACCTCCCAGGTAATTACTGTGTCTGTTCCATCCTCCCGATAAGCCTAGCACTGAGCCCGGTGCCTGGTACAAATCAGACGTTCAATAAACAAACTAAGTGAGCCCTTAGAACATTTCCATCAAGTTATTTAATCCAACTTTCTGGGAGGGGTGGAAATTCCAAGAACGGTATCAAGAGCACTGAGTCCAAACTCCATGGCAAACATCCTTACTAAATGCAAGGAATAGGGCAAGGGTTCCATTTTGCAAGAGTTTATCTCAGACCCGTCTTCCGGCAAATCAGTAAGATTAAAAAGGCAACACACATACACAGAGGCACACGCACATCTCCTTTAACTAAGAAACCAATATTCGAGGTTGAGTCTGAGGGAGCTTATTTAACCTTTGGTCTTAGAACAGGGCTTACAGTGTGCGCCCCAGGAGAACCCGGAACACGTCTCAGACTTCAGCTTCCTTTAACCTCTCCGCTGACCCTCTCCCGCTTTGAAAAGAAGCCCCGCCCAAGGCCTGGAGCGTGGGGGGAGGGCGCGGCAGAGCCGTGCCGGCGCGAGGCAGACGCCGAGCAGCGTTGGCGGCGGGCCTCCTTCGCGTGTGCCTGCGCCCCGGCGCCCTCCGCCGCCTCCCCGCCGCCTCCAGCCCCCGGGGCCCCGCAGGCGCCGCCTCCCTCCCTTCCCGCCCGCCTGCAGGCCATTCTCCGGAAGGGCTGCCGTGCCAGTCTCGGTCGCGTCCATCTCCGAGACCCACGGACGGCAGCAGCCACGCTTCCCCGCCCTTCACCGTCTCCCAGAGTTTGCTCAGATCAGGTCCACTGGGTCGGTGATGCCATGCACCCAGCTCATCCTCTGTCGTCCCCTTCTCCCACCAGAGGATGTTGGGACGCAGTTGTAGGGAGCCGAATATTTTAGAAGTAAATCGGCCAGGGTTCTCTCCTGCTTATTAAAAGGGACCCCCGTTCAGTGTAGCCCCGCTGTTCTTAAAGTCCAGGATCTGTAACGTGACTCCTTGTACCTGCCATCCCCTTCATCTTGGACCCCCTCCCTGTCTTCCTTACCCAGCTCCGGGTCTGTTTTTTGGAGTTAACTGCAACCTTCTTCTGGCCTGGCCTTTGCAGGTTGGGTTCTTTCACTTGGAATACTCTTCTTTCCCGCCTCCACTGTATTTGGCTGTTTCCTTTTCTTCTTTCGGCGCTCAGTTACATGTTAAGTTCAGGAAATTACAAGGTAAAGGCATCGGTGTTACTTTCTCATGCCTATGAGATGAGAAAGACATAATGAATATTTGTAAAGAGATCTTGGTCTTCTTGGCTGTTTTTGTTCCTGTTCGTTTCTTTCTCCCTGAAGTGTAAGTTTTCCTAAGGCGGAAGCTGTTTCTATGCTATTAATTTCTTATTCTCAGAGCTTGACACATAGAAACTGCTCAAGAAATATTTTCTGGACAAACAAACTCTGGGAGGTAGGTCTGATACCCATTTTCAAAGGAGAAAATTGAGGCTGAGCAGTTAGGTAACCTGCCCAAGTGCATATTTACCACCTAGTAATGACTGGATTTGATATTGGAGTCCTTATTTGCCCACTACCGGCCACACCTGGCCTCAGGTGAGATTGATTCCCATGCCCTCCTGATGGTTTGCAAGCTCTGAGAAGCAGCTGGAAGTGTAAAATAGCCCAGCTGGGATGGTAGGGGGAGAGGAGGAGCTAGCAGCTTTAAGAGGTGTATACCTTTGCATTCACAATTATTTTTTAGTATCTAATAGACACTGATGTTATGAGTTGGCATTTGGTGGTAGAGTTTCTTTAGATTTCTACCCTCCTTGGCACAGTAGCTTCATGCGGTGTTTGCCAAATTTCATTAATGTGATTGGTTACTTCCCCAGTTTTGTCTTACTCTCAACAGCTATATTACTATTTGCTTAATGTTTTTATTTGAACCCACTTTTACAGAAACACTGTCTTTAAGAAGTAAACTTTAGTTACTGTAAATGTCATGGAGCCGTTAGATACCTCCTGCTCATGATGTACTAGAGTGTTACTGGTGCCTGCAGTAGAGCTCAAGGCCTGTTGTTTGTTCAAAAGCAGGATTAAAGACATTTCTACAAACAGCCTCCTCCTCAACTAAGCTGAGGGCTTGGACAGGAATGGAGGAGAGAGGCAGCCTCATAACCTCATAACGAGCCAGTCATCTCCCCTTTGGGAAACGCTGTCCCTTGACGACCCAGATGATGTCGGATCTTAGAGTCAGGGCACGTGGGCCGCAGTTCTGATCCTAGTGCCCTCACTCACCCAGAGAGTGACGTTAGACCTGCGCTGTGCCGCACACCACCCAGGCATTTAAGATCAAGATCCAGGGGGAAAGACGAGAGGAGAAGGTGAGCGGGGTTTCCGCTGTCACCTTACTTGCCAGGTTCTCGTGGCAGGCTCTGCTCGTGTGCCCTGGACACCCACCCAGCAGCCGATGTTAGTGAAAAGAGCTCAGCATCTGGTAAATGTCAGGAATGTCAGGTGTGCTACACACGTGTCCTAAAAGCTCAGGACGCAGAATTGCAGAGCAAGAGCATGAGTGTGCCAGTGTCTCTGCGACCCTACGGACTGTACCCCGCCCGCCTCCTCTGCCCGTGGAACCCTCCGGGAAGGATGCTGCAGCGGGCTGCCCTGCCCTCCAGGGGATCTTCCCGACCCGGGGATCAAATCCCACTTTTTTTTCTCTCTTATGTCTCCTGCATTGGCGGGCGTGTTCTTTACCATTAGCGCCACCTGGGAACTGGTGGATGGGAAATAACAAGATTTCTGCCTTTCTTTTCCAGAAGCGTGATGTCCCAGGAAGGCAGTTATGGGAAGTGGACGATATCCAGCAGTGATGAAAGTGAGGAGGAGAAGCCGCAGCCGGACGAGCCATCTGCCTCTCTCCTCCCCGACGCTGGGCAGGGGGCCGCCGGGCAGCCGAAGTACACCTGCTCCGAGGCTCGGAAAGCCGCCCACAGGAGGAAGCTGGAGCCCGTGAAATTCAGCAGCACGGACTCAGTTTCGGAAGCTTCCCCTTGCAAAAGACCGAAGAGCGGTTCCCAGGAGGACCTGGGCTGGTGTCTGTCCAGCAGTGAGGATGAGCTGCCTCCAGAGCTGCAGCAGGAGCAGGCGAAGGACCCGAGGCTCAAAGAGGAGAAAGGCCCCCCTTCTCCCAGGGACCGCGCGGCTCGGGGAGCTGGGCCTCACGGCCCCCCCACCGGCCGTGGGCTCCCGGAGGAGGAAGATGCGCAGGAAATGTCAGGGGAAGGCCAGGACATCTGGGACTTGCTGGATAAAGGGAACCCCTTCCAGTTCTACCTCACGAGAGTCTCCGGGATTAAGCCCAAGTATAACACGGGAGCCCTCCACATCAAGGGTGAGTGACGCTGGAGAACGGGAGCCCGCGCACTGCACTGAGGGGGCTCCCCCTTGGTCAAACAGGAGGACCGCCTAGGAAGGACCTCCAAGAGCGCTTCTGAACCACTCTTCGGGGAAAATAGCCATTCTGACAGGCAGATGGATTTGACAGCAAACTGTTTCCTTAGGTCAGGAAACCAGTGGCTGCTCCCCACAGCTCAGGAGATCAGGGTCCCCAACCTCCAGGATCTGACGGCTGATGATTTGGGGTGGAGCTGATGTCATAACAACAGAAATAAAGTGCACAGTGAACGTCATGCACTTGAATCATCTGGAAACACTCCCCCACTCCAGTCCGTGGAAAGATTGTCTTCCACAGACTCAGTCCGTGATGCCAAAAGGGTTGGGGACCACAGCTGTGCACCACCCTAGTGGAAGCCTTCAGACAGTGCTTAGCGTTGCTTCACTTTTAGTGTAAAGGTTAAACGTGACCCAGTAACACTTTATCAGGAAAGTAGCCGATGATTGACAGCACTAGTTCCCTTGGGCCAGAGCGTCAGCATCCCCTGGAGCTTATTAGAAGTGCCAGTTCTCAGCCTCCCCTCCAGATTCCTCGTATCAGACTCTGGGAGCCCGGCCCTGCAATCTGCTTTCACGCGCCGTTCGGGGGATTCTGTTGCCTGAGCAAGTTTGAGGACCACTGTGTGAAACCCTGGGTTTGATTCTCGGTGAAAACAAGAGTGCCCTGGTCTTTGGTTTCAGTCTCCAGGGAGCATCTGTGTGATTTTGTGATATATACAGACATTTGGTCTTCCCACTGGTTATAGTTGGGTGTTTTGTGTGTTTTTTTGTCCCAGGTTCCTGAAATAGCTCCAAAGTAATCAAAGGTGAAAGGAGTATATTTTGTTATTCGTAAGGAGTCCCTTTCAACCACACCTGTTTATTTTAATGCAGAGACTTTTGGAATGCCCCTAGGAGTGGGGGGAAGGGGCTGGTTGCCTGGGGAACCAACCTTGTGGTTAAAGTTGGAACTTTCAGCCCCAACCCCCACCTCTGGGGAGGGGTCCAGTCAATCACTAGTGGCCAGTGATTTAATTAGTCTTGCCTGTGTAATGAAGCCTCCATCAAAAAAAAAAAAACAAAAAGCAAACCCCAAACCTCCCTTTAGAGGTCCGCGGAGCTTCCAGGTTAGTGTATACAGGAGGTGCTGGGCCTGGTGCGCCTGGAAGGGGCGTGGCGAGCCCCTCCCCCATGCCTTGCCCTGCGCACGTCTTCCTCTGGCTGTTCCCAAGTTGCGTCCTTTTATAAAAAACTGGTGATCTGGTGAATAAAGGGCCTTCCTGAGTTCTGTGAGGCACTGTGCAAATGATCAAACCCAAGGGGAGGCGTGGTGAGTGAGGCTTAGCCATGCAGGGGTCTGGCCTTGTGATTGGCCTCTGAGCCTGAGATGGGGGCAGCCCTTCACCTGTGGGGTCCAATGCCAGCTCCAGGTGGATGCTGTCAGAACTGAATTGCAGCTGGTGTCTGGAGGATGGGTCTGTGAGGGAACACCCCACGCTCCCCGCTGCACTTGTGGTCACAAGTATTGGGTGCAGAGAGGAAACAAGGCTTGCCTTTGAGAGACCAGCAGGAGCCCTAGAATCCTGGACACAAGACTCGAGTCCGGCCTCGGCATTTGCCCGCTGTGTTGGTAGCTGACAAAGGACCTTTGTTGTTCTGACTTCCTGCGACCCCATGGACTGCAGCACGCCAGGCCTCCCTGTCCATCACCAGTCCCGGAGTTCACTCAGACTCATGTCCACTGAGTCGGTGATGCCATCCAACCATCTCATCCTGTCGTCCCCTTTTTCTCCTGCCCCCAATCCCTCCCAGCATCAAGGTCTTTCCCAATGAGTCCGTTCTTCAAGTCATGTGGCCAAAATATTGGAGCTTCAGCAAACAAAGGACCTAACATTCTTCAAAATTTTAGTTTACTCACCTTTAAACTGGGGATTCAGAAAAAAGAAACGAAGGAAGGGGAGGCAACGGGTATGATGGGAACTTTTATGCAGGTTATGTAGGAGCTGCTGCTGCTGCTTCTAAGTCGCTTCAGTTGTGTCCGACTCTGTGCGACCCCATAGACGGCAGCCCACCAGGCTCCCCCGTCCCTGGGATTCTCCAGGCAAGAACACTGGAGTGGGCTGCCATTTCCTTCTCCGGTTATGTAGGTGATCTTTCATTCTCACAGCGGCCTTGTGAGTAGGTGTTACCATTGTGCTCCTTGAATCTGTGACTGGTCTGCGGAGAAGCTGAATAAACCTGCCCAGGGTCACAGGAACATGGTGGAACTGGGATTTGAATGCAGGCATGCTGGCGTCACGGCTTCCCGTGTGGCTCAGCTGGTAAAGATCCGCCTGCAAAGTGGGGCTCTGTCCCGGGCCGGGAATATTCCCTGGAGAAGGGTGGGTGCTGCCCACCCCAGTGTTCTGGCCTGGGGAATCCTGGCCTGGGTCGCAAAGAGCTGGACACAACTGAGTGACTTGCGCTTTCATTCTGGCGTGAATTGCATGCTCCTGAGGCATCCCACACCAGCACAGGCCATAATTGTAGGTTCTTTAGAAGATCTCGTGGAGGAAGAGGAAGTTCAGATAATTCAGAAAGGTGGAAAGAGGGGCTGCAGTGGGAGGAAATGGGGAAACAACATACCGTGATTTCTTTTTGATTGTTCAACTCTCCCTTGAAGACCGGAGCGTCCAGAGCTTCCCTTCCCGGTGGTCCAGTGGTTCAGACACTGCCTCCACTGCAGGGGCGTGGGTTCAGTCCCTGGTCAGGGAGCTAAGATTCCACAAGTCACATGCAGCCCAAAAACAGAAGAAGAAAAATTTAATAAGAGATTTGGAGAAAGGAAGGATGTGTATCGTTATCTTTCTCATTGACAGTTTCTAAAATTGCCTAGTCATCCAGTTCTAATGTTGTAGATCTTGATTTTTTTTCCCATTATGTTCGGTTAAATAATAGTGATACATAATAAATATTATCAGCCCAGGGAAATTTTCTCTTGAATTTTCTCGAACATTAAAGTCTAGCCTCACAGTAACTCTTCAGCACACCTTTTTCTAAGCCAAATTCTGCTCGTCGGTGACTGTTTAATAAGTCAGTTGTGATCATTATTAGGTAATTTTTATCAAAAATATGAATTTGATGTTTTGTCTCCTCAGATATTTTATCTCCTCTCTTTGGGACACTTGTTTCTTCAGCTCAGGTGAGTTTCCAGTTTGGTCTTTGGATGGGATGGGGACACAGAAACCTTTCTGGAGGAAAATGAGCAGTGGGCCCCGTGGGTCAGCCCCGCACAGGGTCCCTGAGACGGCACCTTCCTGGAGGCCAGCACCCAGCACCACGGGTGTGGGATCCATCAGCCTGGGATGTGTATTCACGCTCACTGGGGCTTCCGACTCTCGGTTTCCTGACTGGCCAGGAAGTCATCCTGGAAATTCCACCGCGGGGGACTTCTCTCTGGCACACTGATAATTTCACGGGACTCTGATGCAGCTCCTTGGGAGGTGTGGGTCGAGAGGTGAGGGCCACATCAAGTTTGATTTGAGTTAGAGAAATAAACGAGAAGTTTCCTACACCCTCCAAAGAGAAGCGAGGAAAAGAAATGGGTGTAGGTGTGTCTGCGTGTTCCATTGTGCCTTCCTGACGCCCCTGGCCCCTTTGTGTTGAAGAATCACCTTACGGTGCCAGGCTCTCCAGCAGGTGAGCAAGGCCTTGGCCCTAAAGAAGCAGGGCTTCCTGTATGCTTCATGTTCTCCTCGGCTGCAGAAATCCTGGTCTCTAGCTGGCACATGGGGTGAATGTGTGTGTGTGCTCCCAGCTAGGATGAGTCGTTAGGTTCAGGAGAGGGGCCAGGGATTACCCGGGCATGGGGAGGGCACCCGCAGGTGAGGCTGGTCCAGAACTTGTAGTCTGATGTGTGTTGCAAGTCTGTAGTGACTGTCCAATTCCAGACACCTGTTTACAAAGCTAACTCAATAGATTGCACACATTGCAACTGAGAGATTCCCCTTCTCCAGGGGATCTTCTCAGCCCAGGGTCTCTGGCATTGCAGGCAGGTTCTTTACTGTCTGAGCCACTAGGGAAGCCCCTTCATTACATTATGGAAAAACCCAAAGTAACTTTTTGACCAACCAAGTGCAAATGCTTCCAAAGCGCAGAGATAACTTTCTGTTTCCTCAGGCCCTCCCCGCTGACTCAGAACCTTTAAGCCGTGTGTTCCCCTCCGCATGCATTTTAGGTTTGTGAGTGTTGCAGCATAATGCTCCAGGTTTATGAACAACACTGCGTGTAGTTTGTGATTAGCGTAGAGTCTCTTTCAGTTCAGTAACTAGACTGTTCTTAGGAACTGCTTTTTGAATTGCCCATGATGTCTTTTTTTTCCTTCCATCTAGTTTAACTACTGCTTTGACGTGGACTGGCTCATAAGACAGTATCCACCAGAGTTCAGGTGAGTTCTACAGAATGATGGATGACGTCAAAACTCTAATTAATGGAGCTTGAAAACACAAGATCTGTGTTCCTCAGGCACCTGCTGTCCATCTTTCTTTGAATGTTTCTATTGAAACTATTGAAATCCTTATAATATTATTATAATGGGAAAGCAGCCTCTTTTTTTTTTAATTTATTCTAAACTAATCACAAGCCTTCTTAATACAGATTTTAGCATGTCCTTCTGTTCTGTCCAGAAGTAGGGTAGGACAAATTTCAACCTGAATAAAAGACTTTTAGGTCCAATACTCATAGGAAGGAAAAGGTCATTGCTACCTGTGTTCTTGACCAGTAAGCCTGCACTTCACCTAGCACTTTGATGCTGGGGTGTTTTGTTTTGGTTTGTGTTTGTTTGAGTCTCTCTCGTTTCACAGGTGATTGATCCTGTAGCTCAGAACTTAGTGCGGGAGTCATGGGGCCTTCCGTGAGGCAGACACGGAGGTGGTAGGCAGTGCGGACCAAGTAAAGATCCCATGGCGTGGTGACGCGCCCTCCGCCCCACTTCCAGTACATCCACTTGGCAGAAGCCTGCAGCAGAAGTAAAGTGGAGGGATACACACGCAGGAGCACGGTCGTCCGCATCCTCGGAGTCCATGCTGCACTGAACACGTCGGGCTGTGTGAACTTTCTCCGTTAATAGCGTGTGTGCGTGTCACTCAGTCGTGTCCGGCTCTGTGTGACCCCGTGGGCTGTAGCCCGCCAGGCTCCTCTGTGCATGTTATTCTCCAGGCAGGAACAGTGGGTGGGTCATCATGCCCTTCTCTAGGGGATCCCGACCCAGGGATTGAACCCTGGTCTCCTGCGTTGCAGACAGACTCTTCACCATCTGAGCCACCAGGGAAGATCTGTAGACAGAATGCTGTTGGAATTTCCCAAGCAGCTTTGACACCCAAAGCTGTAACATGTAAGGGTAGTTGTGGCTGCGTGTAACAGAAAAACGAAAACAACAGTGACCTGGACCAGGGCTTCCCAGGTGGCTCAGGGGTAGGGGATCACCCGCAGTGCAGAGACTCGGGTTCAATCCCTGCCCAGGAAGATGCCCTGGAGAAGGAAATGGCTACCGACTCCAGTACTCTTGCCTGGAAAACTCCACAGACAGAGGAGCCTGGCAGGCTGCAGTCCACGGGGCTGCAAAGAGCTGGACACAACCGAGCATACATGCCCACAAATCTGAGAGAAAATTTCTCCAGCCTGTTCAGGGGACTGGGTGACGCCTGTTCACACTAGGGAGGGTGGCCTGCCTTCCTGAGCCACCAGTTCAAATGCGCATCGTATCCAGAAACGCCCTCACTGACACACCCAGAAACAATGTTTTATCTGGGCAGTCTTGGCCCCGTGAAGTTGACACGCAAAATTAACCATCATGCAGCCTTTTTGTGATAGTTTCTGGAACACTAATAAATTTGAAGTGAGGCTTCCCTGGTGGTTTAGTGAAAGAATCTGCCTGCCAATGCAAGGGAGGTCAGTTCAGTCCCTGGGTCAGGAAGATCTCCTGGAGGAGGAAATGGCAACCCACTCCAGTATTCTTGCCTGGAGAATCCCAGGGACAGGTTCCTGGCAGGCTACAGTCCATGGGGTCGCAAAGAGTCAGACTCAACTGAGCATGCACAAGCCAATTTGAAGTGATTAATGAACACTTCCATTTCCGTCAGTAATGTTTAATCTTAAAAAAAAACTGATGATCTGATAACACAGTTTCTGGACGGTAGAGGCATGATTATCTATTACATTATTTCCTGTTGCAAAACAGAAGATTTGTTCCAGATAGAAAGCACCTGAGAAGGTGTGCTTCTTTGTTTTCCTGCCCATGCCAGCATGAAGCTATTGGGGGTGAGGGTTAGTCCCGGACGAGTGCCTTCTGTCACGTTTCTGTTCAGTTGCGCGTGGTCCCTTCATGTGTGACAGAGCATCATTCTCCACGTGACTGATGACCGTGGAAGTTGCTCATCTTACTTGATTGCTTGTTGCAGAAAAATCCAATTTTTGTTTTGTTGGACGAGCTTTTAAAAATATATTGACTTCTAAGGATTATCTCACTTCAAATTAACCAGAGTAGATCATGGTTGTCTTAAAAGCCTTGTTAATCTATTACTGCAGATTTTTTTTTTCAAACTTTAAACTTCTTGTATTGGGGTATGGTGGTGGTGGTGGTGAAGTCGCTCAGTCGTGTCCGACTCTTTGCGACCCATGGACCGTAACCTGCTAGGCTTCTCCGTCCATGGGATTCTCCAGGCAACAATACCGGAGTGGATTGCCATTTCCTTCTCCAGTATTGGGGTGTAGCCAACTAACAATGTTGTGGGAGTTTCAGGTGAGACATATACATGTATCCATTCTCCCCCAAACCGGCGTCCCATCCGGGCCGACACATAGCGTTGCTGTGCGTCGGTCCTTGCTATCCGTGTGGGTATAGCAGTGTGTGCATGGCCTGCCGAACTCCCCAGCTGCCCCTTCCCTGCCTCCGGCAGCTGCCAGCTCCTGTTCTGAGTCTATGAGTCTCTCTCTGTGATGTAAGTAAGTTTATCTGTATCATTTCCTTTTAGAGTCCACATGTAAGGATGTCATACTATATCTCTCCTCTGACTTTCTCACTCAGCATGACTCTCTAGGTCCATCCATGTTGCTGCCAAGGACATTATTTCACCCTTTTTTGTGGCTGAGTAATATTCCATTGTGTACATGTACCACATCTTCTTTATCTATTCCTCTATCGATGGACGTGTAGGTTGCTCTCACGTCTCGGCTACTAAAACAGTACTCCTACAGAATGTTTTTATATTGTCCTTTTGAATTGAAAAATAGGGCATTTTTGATTCACACTGGGCTCTGTTTCACTGAAATACAACTACCTCCTAGTGAATCTGCGTGCGTGGACCCGGGCCCTTTCACTCTTGTGTCCTGGGCGTGTGGTGCAGGCCTCACTCACAGTAGGTGTTCAGTGAAGGGATGGCTAGTGAGGAAGTGACATTGGTCCAAAACAAGGGAAAGAGAAGAGCATCACGCTTAACAACACTAAGTGTGTATCTCTCAATCTAATAACAGAGTTGATGATGCGTCCTTTTGGACCAAAGAAGATAACTACTCAAGGACCTAGGCTAGTCCCAGCCCCTCTGGGTCCCTGCAGAGATTCAGGATCAGGCCACGGGGCCCCCTTACGGAGGTAACCACTTGGCATAGGTTCACTGACCACTTGCCGTGTGCTGGCCCTGCACTCCGTCACCACACAGGCCGGACACCCGTCTCGGTGGTCGGCGTCCTTCACGGGGCCCCAGACCAGCTTCGTGAAAGGGATTTCAGACACCCGTGGTCTCCTTCCAGGGAGAAACCAGTCCTGCTTGTGCACGGTGACAAACGGGAAGCGAAGGCTCGCCTCCAGGCCGAGGCGAAGCCTTACGGGAACGTCGCCCTCTGCCAGGTAAGCTGCTTACTGCCGCTCGCGATCAGGCTTGGGCTGAGAACTGGGAGGGAGTTGGACCTTCGGTGTGTGCACCCTCCTAATCCAGGAATCCTCTCTCCAGCATCACCAACAGACGCCTGTCCAGCCTTGGCTTAAATACTTCCGAGGTCGCCTGTCCTATTCGTGGGTAGCCCTCATGGTTGAAAGCTTTCTCTCTATGTTGACCCAATTTCTCTGTAATTAGTCAGGGTCTCCAGGGAAACAGAACCCATAAGGTTGTACGTGTGTGTGTTTGAATTTGTAGAGACATTGACTTTAGAAGAGCTGGCTCACGTGATTGTGTGGGCTGGCAGGTCCAGCACTGGCCACCTTGAGAGGCGATGATGTTACGGTTTGGGTCCAAAGACCAACTAGAGACTGATCCCCTCTTCCTTGTGGGAACCAGTCTTTTTTTTTTTTTCTCTCTTAACAACTTAAACTGACTGACTAAGGCTCACGAACATTCTGGAGGGTAATCTCCTTACCATACAGTGCTCCCACTTCAATGTTGTTGTTCAGTCACTAGGTTGTGTCTGACTTTTTGTGACCCGTGGACTGTAGCGTGCCAGGCTCCTCTGTCTTCCACTGTGTCCTGGAGTTTGCTCATATTCATTGATTTAAATGTTAATCTCCTCCAAAAACACACGGCATGTCACCAGGCGTCTGGGCACTGTGGCCTGCGGTGGTGACGCGACCTTCCTCTCTGCCTCCGCCCTGGCCCTCGCTCTCCCCTCTGGAGTCACACAGCCCCCTGTTGGCGGCAGTGACTCTCGTGTTTGAAGTCGTCTGTTCCGTCTCCTGGTTTTCTCAGCCAGGTTCCAGCGCTTGCTTTCAACACTGTACCTGGTGCATCAAGGGTCCCCCTCTTTCCCCAGGTTGCCAGTCTGCTGGTTGACATCTGTTTTGTCCATGGCCCTCTGGCAGCGGGGGTTTCAACGGGGAGCAGGTTCTCTGGAGTCAGTTCAGTGGCAGCTTCTGTGAGGGCAGCTTCACACTGGTAATTTTTAGTGTGACCACCTTCCTAACTTACATTAGCTGCCATTGACATTTTGCCCACAGCCCTGAGATCCTTTTTAAAGACTTTTTTTTTTTTAGTATGGACCATTTTTGAAGTCTTTTTTTAATTTGTTACAATATCGCTTCTGTTGTTTATGTTCTGTTTTTTTAGGCAGCGAAGCTTAGCGCTCCAAACAGGGATCAAACCCACGCCCCCTGCATTGGAAGGCAAAGTCTTAGGCACTGGACCTCCTGGATGTCCTGCCCTTGGTTCTTTTCACAAGAATCGCTTAATACCGGAGAGACGCAAATTGAAACCCAGCCTTAGAAACGACCTTGCGAGCTGCAAGGCGCGTGTGGTCCCGGTCCCACGAGGGGCGGTCACTGGTCTCAGAGCAGGCTGGGTTTGCTGGGACCCGAGCAGAGAGGAGGCAGAGAGAAGGCTGTTGCCCAGCTTCTTTCCTGTCGTCGTCATCCAGTCGCTCAGTCACGTCCAGCTCTTTGCCACCCCATGGGCTGCAGCGCACCAGGCTTCCCTGTCCTTCACTGTCTCCGAGTTAGCTCAGACCTGATGCCAGCCAACCATCTCGTCCTCTGTCGCCCTCTCCTCCTCCTGACCTCAGTTTTGTCCTGATACTTTCCAGTCAGTACATGGAAATACAGTGTGCCCGATAAGTGAGTCTTGGAGTTTCCTTCAGACTCATTGTTTTAGACTCCATGTCTGAAAGGGTCCTTTTGAATGTGGCATTTGGTGTAAGAAGCAGGGGTAGCAAGGAATTAAGCGATGTTGATGATTTCCTTCCTCTGGTGGTTCTGAAGTGGCTGGTGAGTGTGCACCTTTTCCTGTTTGAGCAGGCAGGCCAGTCCATTCCTGAGCAGCTTCACGGGTGAATCTTTCATGGCCCTTTTCTCTTCTGGCCAATAGCTTAGTGCAGTTGACTCAGGATTTTTGCCCTTGGAGTACAGACAGAGACAAGGGTTAATTACATAGAACCTGATTCTTTTTATTTTCCATTTACTTTCTAATGTCCTTTTTCTTCCATTCACACAAGATTAAAGAATCCCAGCTCCCAGGTATTTTATCATTCTTCAGTTCAGTCGCTCAGTCGTGTCCGACTCTTCGTGACCCCATGAGCCGCAGCACAGCAGGCCTCCCTGTCCATCACCAACTCCCGGAGGCCACCCAGCCCATATCCCTCAAGTCAGTGATGCCATCCAGCCATCCCATCCTCTGTCGTCCCCTTCTCCTGCCCTCAATCTTTCCCAGCATCAAGGTCCTTTCAAATCAGCTCTTCGCATGAGGTGGTCAAAGTATTGGAGTTTCAGCTTCAACATCAGTCCTTCCAATGAACACCCAGGACTGATCTCCTTTAGGATGGACTGGTTGGATCTCCTTGCAGTCCAAGGGACTCTCAACAGTCTTCTCCAACACCACAGTTCAAAAGCATCAGTCATTCTTCAGCTGTGGAATATTAGCTCTGTGTGTGTGTGTGTGTGTGTGTGTGTGTGTGTGTGTGTGCATTATTTTAAAGATAAAAACAGTGAGAAATCTCAATCTGATCAATTTTAAACCCATCTCACAACATTTTTCCTGTGATTTAACTCACTGTACTTTGTGTAGTTGGAGTTTTAAATCATTCCATCGCTTTAACCATTCTGTTTAGGCTTGCCTTCTGCACAAGATCCTCCTTTGATTAGCAGTTGCCTAAAATCGGTTTTGCGTTTGTTTCCAAAAACAGCAGAGGTTACACTGAAGTAGGATAGCACTTACAGTGGGCAGAAAATAAATGACACAGGAATCCTGACAACCAGCAATAAAACTGATGGAAATACAGAGTGGTTTTCACATGGACTGACGGTTAGGAGACTTGGTAGTGCTTCAGGGAAGCCACTGGAGGGTGGATCAAGCCCGCTCTCCCAAACCTGCGTTCCACTCAGTCGCGCAGTCGTGTCCGACTCTTTGCAAACCATGGACTGCAGCACACCAGGCCTCCCTGTCCATCGCAGATTCCTGGAGCTCACTCGGACTCATGTCCATCGAGTCGGTGATGCCATCCAACCATCTCATCCTCTGTCATCCCCTTCTCTCCCGCCTTCCATCTTTCCCAGCATCAGGGTCTTTTTCCGTGAGTCAGTTCTTTGCATTAGGTGGCCAAAGTATTGGAGCTTCAGCATCAGTCCTTCCAATGAATATTCAGGACTGATCTCCTTTAGGATGGACTGATTTGATCTCCTTGCAGTCCAGGGGACTCTCAAGAGCCTTCTCCAACAGCACAGTTCAAAAGCACCAATTCTTTGGCACTCAGCCTTCTTTATGGTCCAGCTCTCACATCCATGCATGACCACTGGAACTACTGTATACAAAATAGATGACCAGCAAGGACCTACCGTATAGCACAGGGAGCTACACTGGGCATTTTATAATAGTAACCTATCGGGGGAAAGCTGAAAGAGAGTATGTAACTATACACACACACAGATACTATGCACGTATATATACACAAAAGAGCAGATACACACACATGTATGTGTATCTATAGAACTGGATCACTTTGCTGCCGGGGTCCAGCCCTGGGGGATCCAGGGTAATTCGAAGTGGGGACGGCGTGGCAAGGAAAAGCTTATTTATTTAGAAATATAAAGAGAGATTAGGAAGAAATAGTATAGTAGGAAAATTTAGTGGAGAAAAGAGGCTGACTAACTTGGTTCACGTGGAAAACCAATAAAGTTCCAAGACAAGGAACTTGCACCATCTATTAGGCCACCGGCGTCCTCTTGAATAGCGGGGGGTGCCCCGCCTTGGGCTGCTTCTCGAGTGGATCTTAGAAGCCATGGCAAGTAAGTAGACATGGCGAGCCTCCACGCCCCAGATGGGAATGCAGCCAGAAAAGGAGAAAAGACTGCTCGTGGGAAACCAGTCTTTCCAGTGGCTGGCCCCTCCTCTATTGTAAAGGCCTTTTATACCTTTTTTTGTACATAGAGATTAATGGATAATATAAAATTATGCAGCGTCAGCGGCCCTGACTCTTATTGAGACCAAGCTTTCTCTCTGCATACCTAGTTATATACACAAGTCTTAGATGATTTACATCATCTTATGGCCAGAAGGCCAATTAACATTTTATGGCCCTTTTCTGATAAGGGTTTGTCAACCAGAAGACTTGTCTTAAAAGTGTTGTCCAAAAGTCTGGTGCCACTCTCAGAAAGCACTAAATAAAGTTACCTTCTTACATAGCAAGGACACAAGAGGAGTGCAGTGATATATAACAAAAGTAATTAACTCAAAAGTCTAGTGTTGCTAACATCAAAACTACTATATTCCTATTCCTATATCCCAGTTACATTGATTGGTATCTTTCAGGTGTGCCTAAAGGATAAAGAATATGGAGGCCTGGCAGCAGTCATTGTCTCAACAGACTCTTCACCAAACTCATTCTTAACTCTAAAAGGCTCTATAATCTTTAAGATGTTTTAAGCTTGTGCCTCTCACGGTTGGGGGCTGTAAACAATCCATAAGTTGTAAAAGTCCCCAACTGTTAGGCAAGTTAGAGAGCCATCAAAGGGGTTTGAGCTGAAACGTTCTTTTCATGTGCAGGAGACTGTTAACTGAAGCCCAGAGTTAACTCTTTCCAGAGAAAAGGTGGTAATGTCAGAAGAGTATAGTATAGCAGAGAGTAAACAGACAGATTTTGGTTTCGGGGTAGATGCTCAGGAAAACCCAGGGGGAACCCCGGAAGCCAGATCGCGCCTCTGCGTTTTGTCGGGCTTCCTTCCTCATGCCCTGTGCTGTGGGCAGGCTTCCTCACGCTGGCCCCCGGCACTTTGCTGTGCTCCTGAAACTAACACAAGATTGTAAGTCATCTCTTCTTCGATTAACAACAACAAGGACGTGAATTACGCCTTCCTGCCCACTCTTCTGTGGCCAGGTCTGCATGCTGGTCTGTGAGACCCCAAACCCTGAGATCGTGCGGGTGGTGAACGCGACCACCTGTCCATGAGCATCACCAAGGCGGGCTGTGTCGTTCTCGCCTGTGTACTCCAGCTGCGTGTCGCTGCCCGGCAGACGGGGCATCTGGAGAGGGCGGGCGGGTGCACTCCGACTTCATAGCGCTTGCTTCATTCCGTGCGGCTCCTTTTCCCAACCATTTAAGTGTGCTCTTCCGATCTGTTCCTAACTCCCGGAATCTCTCAGCAATACTCTGATTTCAAAGAGGAGAAAGACGGGTTTAGAGAGTCAAGTATTTTTCAAAAGTTATACACAGCTGTGAAGAAAGGACTTGTCTATACACCGAATTCTCTGTCTGTACACCGAATTCCTAGCAACTAAGCCATTTTTGACATCTCTCTTTAACTTTTTCATCTTGAGGCATATTCTGCTTAATTAAGGTCTTGCAATACCAGATGTTAGATAAAATGTTTTACTCCTTTGCCTACCCCCCAGTTTGTTTGTAAAACTATCATTTTTGTAACATGAAAATGGATTTAACGTATTATCTTTACTTTCAACACTTGCTGTGTTAAAAATACAAGAAAACTTTTGTTTTAGCATCATAATGTCTCCATATCACCACCACTTTCAATGTTTTTTTAAAATGTGCTTGGAAACCTTATTGGATGTACTTGTATGAGCCAATGTCTGATTTTAAAACTTTGCATAAAATCTCTTTTTTTTTTTTTTTTACTAGTTTTCCGACAACTAAAGAAATTCTGCTTCTCGCTTCTAATTACTGTAATTAAAAATGCAGTGCGTATTGAATCATTCCGGGTGACTTAGAAAGGTTTAAGTAAGCCTGCCTGGATGCTGTTATTGTAAAGGCTGTCTTGGTGATGAAGGGCTTGCCCACTAGAGGGCAGTAAAAACTTAAAAAAAATTGACCTGAATCTTTTCTAATTTTGTTTTAAATAAATACGGGTATTGTTGAGGTTTTTTTGTTTGTTTTTAATGACTTGACCTCTTTTTTTTCCCTAGGCAAAGTTGGATATTGCATTTGGAACACACCACACGTAAGCAATTTTTATGAAATGGGGGAGAATATGAGTTTAAAAGATCAAATGATGCTCTTCAGAAATCAGTCTCAAAAGGGACTCACATGTGACGATTTTGTTGAGGGGAAAGCTGTAGGTTAGGAAGTAGAGGAAATGGAGTTTTTCCTAACAGTCTTGAGACCGAGTACCAGGAGCTGAAAGTCTGGATCTGTGGAACTGGCCTGGGCCTGGCAGTTTCCTCTGTGACGTGGTTTTCCACTCTCTGCACAAGACTTTCCTTACAGCCGCCCGGAGGGGCGCAGGCGGGGATAGGTTGTGGTCCGTGGTGGTGAGTGACTGTAGATGTGGCCATCACATGCCTGAAGATTCCACTGGTTTAAAGAAAGCCTTGTGATTTTTGTAAGATTCTAAGTTGCAGCAAATAGAATATTGTTAGGTCAGCTCTGTGCTGTGAATAAAAGAAAAACTATTTTGCAAGAAGTTGTCAGCCTAAGAGACTGGTACCTGTCCCTGCTTTTAAGACATCTCAGAAAATTCTCTTAGGGCGGTGTCTNAGCCTTGTGATTTTTTTAAGATTCTAAGTTGCAGCAAATAGAATATTGTTAGGTCAGCTCTGTGCTGTGAATAAAAGAAAAACTATTTTGCAAGAAGTTGTCAGCCTAAGAGACTGGTACCTGTCCCTGCTTTTAAGACATCTCAGAAAATTCTCTTAGGGCGGTGTCTGAGACAGTGCAAGCCACAGGCGGGAGAAACTTTGCTCTTCCTACGTGACACCTACCAGCTTGACCCCCGTTTTAGCTGCGTCTTAAAACTTTTATGGAGCGCTTTTACATAATTGGTTCTCTAGCTGAGAAAAGAAGACATGGTTGCCTTCATTTCAGTGTTTTTGTGAATCATATTTATCTGAAATCCGTCACACTCTTCTGAGCGTGCAGCCTCGGCTTGCTTCCGGGCCAGCGGTGGAAGCAGGCCGTCTGCTGCCTCAGGCTGGTCCCTTTGGGCACCTGCTCCTCCTGCTGCTCAGGCAACAGGGAAGCTCGTAGGCGGGAGTGTTGGCCCAGGTCTTGCAGTGACCACTGTTTTCCTGATATTATGCCAAAAATGCCGGCATGCGTTCATCATTCGGTTTGTAAGCTTAAAGCTGTATTTTGCCCGTCTGTTTTCAGAAAGGAGCCAGAGCAGAAAGCCGCGAGCCACTTTGTGAAGGGACGCCTATCTACCCCACGTCTTCTGGGTTTAGATGCTCTTGTGTGAACGGTGCCGCATTTACCGACCGCGCCTAATTGGTAGCCTTACTGTAATGAAGGGGTTGAGGGCTGTTGAGAGTGATCTCAAGCACCTATGTCTCTGGGGAATCAGTTGTTCTTTACATGGCGTAGAGCTCACAGAAGGCTCATTTCAGCCCAGGATACAAACAGCACTGAATAGACTGGACAGGCGTCTTGGGGCCCTGCGGCTTCTCCACGGAAGACGCGGGTGGGCGGCAGCAGTCAGCTGTCCTGGGTCAACATTGTGTCCGGAAAGGGTCCCACTGGATGGACCCTTGTCCCCACCCTTAGCTGGAATTCAGCCTAAGTACCTTCCTGATTCAGAAGCACACTCCTCGAGCCCTCTCAGCCGTGTGGATCCTGGTTCGTCAGGCCTGCAGTGCTGGGCTCCTTCGTGGGACACCTGTTCCGAGCCGGCAGTCGGCTTTTCTCGGGCACATTCACACTGCACGCTTAGCTGTGTTACCAGGTAGCCTTGGGAGAGCCTGGGGCCCCAGGGGACTCAGTGCCGGGCTGGCCTCGGTCTGACACAGTGACACACGAGGCAGTGGGGCTCTCCTTTTCTTTTTTTTCCAAAAAATTGCTTGGTCCTTTGTCTTCATTTTATAGATGAGAGCCCCCGAGTCAGTAGGCAGTGGTCCTCCAGTCAGTGTTGGAGACAGGGCTAGAGCTGTTCATTCTTACTTAGGTTCTTAGTTTACTCTGTTTATTATTTTTTTTTTTTTACTTTATTTTTTAAAGTTTTTTATCTTTTTTAGCTTATTTTTTACCTTGGCCGCGTGGCCTGCAGGACCCGGGTCCCCTGTGGCGGCCGTGCCGTCCTCACCACCAGGGAGCCCCTTGATTTACTTTGGTTGCTTCCTCACTGCTGGAGCTGTTTCCTGTGGCCCACCCCCCCGGCCACACACCCACACACCCTCCATCCCAGAGACGCACACTCTGAAAGCCCATTCCCCCGTTCCCGCCACCACAGGCATGTTGCGGGTTAAGCCCAGGAGGGCTCCTCATTCAGAGTGGCAAGTGCCGGGGAGGTGACGGCGGCAGAGCCACCCCTCACCCGCAGCGTGCGCAGCTGGCGCCTCGTTAAACACCAGTATCTTGTAGGAGATTGAGCTCATGTCTGGAGATTACTTCCACTTGCTCACTTTAAAATGTGCTAAAACTTATTCATTAAATATCTAGTTTACTCTTGAAGCCCAGCTCGAGGGCATATGAAGCGTTTGAGACGAGATGGGCCGACTCTGTCCTTGCAGCTTTCAGCCTTTGGGTGAGAGAGGCAGACGGACATGAACTAGGAATGGCGGAAAGGCTTCCAGCTCCTGGAAATGTGTGGGCCCCCAAGAGAGTGGGGCGGCTGAGGTGACTCCGCAGGGCCTCTGGGGTCACACGGTCTTACCCACACCTGTGTCGCAGAGGAACTGTCGAGGTCTGTCGTAGTTTTCCTTCCAAGGAGCAAGCGTCTTTTAATAAATGCTCCACAGATGCTAGCTTGCTTTCCCCTGTTAGGGAACAGCTTCACATGTGAGAAACGTTGCTTTTGCTCCCTACACAGCTTACTAGATAGCATGCAGGTCAGCCTTCCTCCAGGGAGGCCTCATTTTGTGTGCTTTTGTCCGTTTTTAACTCTGACCTTCTAGGGGCACGCCACGTGGTCTATGAGGAGACTAGCGTGGCTCCCCTTAGAGCAGTTCTCGGTGCAGTTTAATCGGATTCACTGACACTCGTGTGTGATTTTCCCTGTAAGTGATGCCTGGACTAGTGGAAATATTTGTAAAACTTACATCGTGAATTCATAACTGGCTTACTGTTAATTACAACTAGTTACTAATTTGGTGACTGTGTATGTAAATTTGTCGAGGTTTCAGGGAGCACATCTCATAAGTGGGAAGAAGATTGTCTCAACAGCTGTCTTTCTCCAGCTTTGCATTAATTTACTGTTTGCCAGCTTAGATTAAATTCTTTTTTTTTTTTTTTTTTTTTTTGGCAAGAGCTAAATCTTATTCTCTGTTTTCATGTGCTTTTGTATGTTTTTAATGCTGACTCCATTCAATCTAAATAGTATTCAGGTTGTTGTTTTTTGAGTCATTCATTTTTTTCCTCCAGGTGTAAACTGACTTCCATCAGTAAACATTAAGTAGCATTTTGGCCTCAGTGGAAATAACGCAGAGTTACTGCCTTGAGTAAATGTCTAGCTGGGTGCGGGGGAGAGAATTTAGGTTCCTGAAATAATTAGAAAACCATCAAGAGGCCAAGAATTATCTCGTAGCAGATGATGAAGTAAAGCAGGGCGTTGAAGCATAGAGGGAACACATACACGGAGTGCTTTGCTGCTGCTGCTGCTAAGTCGCTTCAGTCGTGTCCGACTCTGTGCGACCCCATAGACGGCAGCCCAAGAGGCTCCCCCGTCCCTGGGATTCTCCAGGCAAGACCACAGGAGTGGGTTGCCATTTCCTTCTCCAAGGCATGAATGTGAAAAGTGAAAGTGAAGTCGCTCAGTCGTGTCCCACTCTTAGCGACCCCGTGGACTGCAGCCCACCAGGCTCCTCCGTCCATGGGATTTTCCAGGCAAGAGCACTGGAGTGGGCTGCCATTGCCTTCTCCGCACGGAACACTTAAAGTTAAGCAAAATGTGTGTTGCATTTTATTATCACAGCAGGCCTGTAAAGTGAACGGAGGATTGATCCTTCATGTTGCGAGTGAGGAACTGAGGCTGAGGGACACCGAGTGGCTCGTGGGGTCAGATGGCCTCCAAGTGATGGACAGAGGCGCTTAGGTCTTCCAGCCTCAGATGGGAACCTCTTATGTGGGCTGCTCCCCCTCCCCTCACTGGAATTCAGCTCTGAGAAGCAGCCGGATGACTGGGGAAGCCCATCTGAAAGAAATGAATCTCAAGAGCTGGCTTGAGTCAAGGGAGGGTGAAGGGCGAGACTCGCCTCCGGCCCAGGGCCAGGCTCGTGCCAAGGCTGGGGTCTGTGGAGGGGGAAGAAGGATCCGAGCTTGCGTGTCGTAACTCCCCTCTGCCGTAGCAGGGGCCCCAGTAAAGCCTTGCCTGAAGGAAAGAAAGATCCGTCTCTTGAAAATGAAACATCTGCCAAACTTGAGCTGCAGCCCACAGCAGGAAACGCATTTACGCCAGTCTGCTGCGCACACGCCCACTGATGAGTGCGGAGCCAGTTTCGCGAGCCAGCGCTCACCTGTATGCAGTGTCCTCCTGAGTCTCTCCTTTGCTCTGTTGCACTTTTGTTTGGTTTTGCTCTAACGCTCGGTAGCCACAGCGCAGCACAAGGGTGTGCCCAGACCCTGAAAACAGAGTGAGCAGGTTGCTCTTGTCCCTCATAGTGACGGGAGGTGCAGAGTAGATGGTAAGGGGCCAGACCGGGGCGGGAGGGGTTTTCAGTGCCAGAACTGGCCACGTGGGCGGGATGGAGCAAAGGTCCGTTTCAGCCATCCAGTGCTCTGAGCATTTTGGAAGGTGGCTCTCCGCCTGTCACCTGAGCAGACTTTGAGAATGTGTAGAGGAAACGGAGAGTGTAGCCTTTGCAGTCTGGATGATGTGAGCGTTCTCTTACCTGTTGCGTTTGTGCCAGAAAGGTGTTTTGAGAGTACTCGTAACACTGCTTGTTCCTTTTTCTGTTTTTAAAGGAAAATGATGCTTCTGCTGTACGAGGAAGGCCTCCGGGTTGTCATACACACCTCCAACCTCATCCGCGAGGACTGGCACCAGAAAACACAGGGGTTTGTAGGGCTCTGTTCATTCCATGGTGGTTGCCCCGTGTGCTGAGAAACATCCAAAATGAGAACATTTGCTGTATTCTTTTTCTCCAGTTTTTTCCATTGTGGGAGGAAAAAACTAGAATTACGGCACAGAGAAGAGGTGCATGCAGAAACGTGACGCTGCCTCCCCTGTGGTAACCGGTGCTGACCGCTCAGCCCGTGACCAGCCGCACTCCCCTGTGGCAACCGGTGCTGACCGCTCAGCCCGTGACCAGCCGCACCTGCCCGTTTATACCTGTGAACGTTGTCGTTCAGTCGCTAAGTAATGCCCGACTCTTCGTGACTCCATGGACTGCAGCACACCAGGCCCCCCTGTCCCTTCACTATCTTCCTGAGTTTGCTCAGACTCATGTCCATTGAGTTGAGTTGATGACGCCATCCAACGATCTCATTTGCTGTTGCCCCTTCTCCTCCTGTCCTGTCTTTCCCAGCATCCGGGTCTTTTACAGTAAGCTGGCTCTTTGCATCAGGTGGCCAAAGTATTGGAGTTTCAGCTCCAGCATCAGTCCTTCCACTAACATTCAGGGTTGATTTCTTTAGGATGGACTGGTTGGCTCTCCTTGCAGTCCAGAGGGCTCTCAGGAGTCTGCTCCAGCACCTCAGGCCTTTGGCGCGCGTCCTTCTTTATGGCCGCATCCGTACGTGGCTGGAAAGCCATAGCTTTGACTCTGTGGACCTTTGTTGGCAGAGTGCCATCTCTGCTATTTAATACGCTGTCTAGGTTTGTCATAGCTTTTCTCCAGGAGGGTCTTTTAATTTCACGGCTGCAGTCACTGTTCACAGTGATTTTGGAGCCCAAGAAAATGAAGTCTGTCACTGCTTCCATTTTTTCCTATAAGCATACCAAAAATGGCATCATACATATATTCTCCTGCCGAGTAGGTCTAAGGATCTGAGGCAGGAAAGAGGATTAAAAAACAGAAGGGCCAAACGTATTATTTTCCCAGTAAGACCCTCCTGATAACCTTTTGGCCCTCACTCATCCCCACACCCACCTGTACCTGAGCCTGCCACCTAGGCATCAAAGGAAAACTCAGGGGTTGATTGTATGCTAAAAAATATCCCTTATAGAGAAGTCAGTGGCAGCCCACTCCAGTGTTCTTGCCTGGAAAGTCCATGGACAGAGGAGCCTGGCGAGCTGCAGTCTGCAGGGACATGTGACTGAGCACGCATGCATGCTGGAGGGAGGGAGGCTGGAGGCTGGAGGGAGACGGGTTGGCAGCAATGAACTGATAGAACTGAAAAATATATACATATCCCTTTACCTCCAATCAGTTTGGTTTCCCATAAAACATTCTAAACTGTCTTCAGAGCCTGTGATATGGTCATAAATCTCCGAAAGGCTTGATCGCAGAGGTCTTCCACGCTTTTTTTTAATTACTAACCCTTGTCCTTGGTGCCTGTTTACTAGATCTCGTTTTCAATCTCTTGAAGCTAGGGTTTATCCTTAGGCATTTTAGGGACTTGTTAGAGTCACATCTCACCCTTCATTCTCCTTCCCAGGAAGCCCCCATGACAGCCAGCCTTGGTGTTCATTCCCTTGATTGGAGAAGCCATTCTGCATGTCTCTGCCCGCCTGTGTTAGAGGAAGCAGCCTTTCAGGGTTCACATATTTTCCTCTGCATTCTACTCTGTTCCTTTGCCCGTATCATCACCCAGCCTGGGCTGGAGCCCTCATCCAGGGCTCTCACTGAGCCCACGTTGCACGCTGAGTTGAGCCGAGACAGGGAGCCTCCCAGCTGCTGTCCTCCTGGGCCTGCTGAGCCTGGGTGGGCTGCCCAGCCCCAGAGTCGCCTCTGCTGCCACCCAGCCCTTCTGAATGTGAAAGGCAGTCTTTTCCGCACGCCAGGGGTCTCGTCCCTCTTCACTCTGCTTCCCCACCAGAGCGGGCGTCTGAGCCCCTGCCCCCCTGCCTGGCAGTTCTCCTACAGGCACGTTCCCGCGTCCCGGTCAAGATGCACTTGCAGACCGCCCTGTGCTGACAGGGGCGGGGGTGGATGGTCCCTAAGAGCCTGGCTGCTGGGCTCCTGATCCACTGGGTTTCCGGTTGGCATGCTCTTTTGCTGCCCTCAAGCTTCTAAGCTGCCAGTTGAGTTTTGGGACCCGTGGCTCATCTGTAACCCCATCTGAAAAGGAAAGGAAGCTGGCATAGCTTGTCCTTAGAGGAACAGCGACTAAAAGGGTCTGTCAGGTTGGCTCTGAGTCTCCTGTGGCTCAAAGAACCCCACCCACGGCTCTCCGGCTCCTCCTGGAGCGAAGAGGCAGCCCTGCCTCCTTCGGCGTCTGACTTGGCTGCTGTGGGGAAGGGATTAAAGGTAAAGGGCTTAGGTGTTCATTTTTTTCCTTTATTTAAAAACACTTAATTTTTTCAAACTGTATTGACTAGGTGTAACTTCACGTGGTTGAAATCTCAAGGTACAAGTGGTATAAAATTTCCCTCCAACTTCCCTCTGCTGCCCCCCCCCCCCCCAGGAAAGAGGGTACTGTCCGTCTACATTCTACTCTGTCTGATAGTTTACAGCTTCGTGTCGTGAGTTGTAATTTTTTTTTAATATTTTTAAAAGTTACTTTGTGTAATCTTGTTTCACAGTCTGCCCGTCGTGGCCCTGTGGACTCTTTCCTCTCCTAAAGGTCTTCCTTCCGTCCTTTTCACCTGCTTCTCGATCCACCTGTTCATGTCTTAATTTTAAAATTATCTGGCCCGAGGTTTCTGTTCTTATTTTGTGAAATGGTAAAGGCGTCTCACATGTTGATGTCCTGTTGGAAAGTCGACGTCTGTCGTGTTCCTCCTCCAGGACCGCTCTTGTGAGTGACCCTCTGATCCAGGAGGAGCCCCCCTCATCCTGCAGCCTCGAGTTGCTATGGGGAGGAGAGACTGCCCCCATCCATCCTGCCCAGCACGGCCACGGTACACGCAGGAGCCGAGGGAGGCGCAGAGGGGCCACTGAGCTTGCCCCGAGTGACACGGCCAGGTAGCAGCAGATCCCAGTGCAGAACCTGGGCTCTGCTCCTGGTCTAACGTGGTACCCATTGTGCAAGGTGGTGACTTTTTAAAAAATGCACACCGTGAGAGCTGTGAGGCAAGTTGTATTTGTGGCAAAATGAGGACTGTAGTCCAGGAGATGGCATTTCAGAAGCTGCTCCAGAGAGGCAGGGGGGAGAGTCAGTACCTGGGTGATTTTGGTGAATATGTGCATGCCATCAAGCGCATTTTTAACAGAAGGTTTATGCTAGTTTCATGAAGGTTACTGCTACTCATGAGAAGCAGGTGTCACCGTGAAGGATTTTAGGACTTCTCTAGGTTCGAGGAGATACAAGAATTAGGCTCTTAAAATCGGCTCCTGACAATATCTAAGTCTCTGAAGGCCTGTCCTGCCGGTTTCCCCAGCACACGGTGCCTCGTTTCTGCTCTCCACCCTGACCTTCCAGGGGGTGTTGAAAGGCAGCCACACGTGACTTAGCGCTCGTAGATGTAGGGGGCAGGTGCCAGCCTGTGGGTGACAGAGGGGTCTCCTTGAGGTGGGGGAGGAGGGTGTGAGAGGCCAGCCTGCTGGGAGCGCGTTCAGAGCTCCGGAGACGCCCAGCCAGGGTTCTGAGGCTCTGCGGCCTGCCTCTCCGTCTCCTGAGGGCCGCCGGCGAGAGGAGCGGGCGGTTTGTTGTGCTCCTGGGCAGGGCTGCGGCGGGAGGAGCCGGAGCGGGAGGCCGCGGACGCCGCCCCTGGCTGCGGAGGGGCTTTCTGCGGGGCCTCGTGGGCGTCTCTGCGGCAGGACTGCTCGCCTGGCTGTGCAGCTGAGGGCGCTGCGCTAGGGCTCTGAAGCCGGGTTCCCCTGTGACCCACGAGGGGCCCGTTCACAGGAGGACTGGGCTTAGATGTGGTCGCTTGCCGTTCACGGGTATGACGTAGAGGTTGTGGCAAAGTACACTGACAAAGAATCGATGAAGTTAGAGATGTCATTAAAGTTTTGTTACCGATTTATCTGAAAGCCCGAGGTTAGTGTTAATGTAAAACGTAGACTATACCTCATTCCAGATACCCGGTATGGGATATAGATAGATAGATATGAAAATGAGTTTGTTTATTGAAAACATTTGCACATACATTTCTTTCTTAATATAGAATTTTAACTTTTATTTTCCGCTTGGCTAAAGAGCTGCACTGACGTACGTCTGGGCAGAAGCTTGCCGGGGTGACCCCTGTGGGGGGTTGCTGTGAGCGGTCCGGCGTGAAGCTGTGAAAGCAGTGTAGTGACTTACCTGGTGGTCCAGTGGCTCTAACGCCACACTCCCAATGCAGGGGGCCCGGTTCCTGGTCAGGGAACTAGATCCCACATGCTGCAACGGGGAGTTCGCCTGCCACAACTAAAAATCCCACATGTTGCAACTCAGACCCAGCGTGGCCAAATAAATACTGAAAAAAAAAAAAAGCAGTGTAGAGCTGAGAAGGTAAGAGGGAGAATAAGCAGGAGGGGTGAGTGAATGGGGGAGCTGGAGGGGTCGAGTTGGAAGAGGCAGGCTGAGGCCAGGCCTTCCTGGGTCTAAAATTCACAGTGAGTTTTTCAAGAATAATTCTGGGCATGAGGAGAACGACTGGAGCGCAGTCAGCTTTGTTCTGTATTTCGTGAGGCTGACCTTAGCATTCCGGGTGGTGCTCGTGGTAAAGGTGTGGGGCACCTAAGAAACTCAGGCTCGGTCCCCGGCTTGGGAAAGTCCCCGGGAGAAGGGCATGCAAACCCACTGCCGCGCTCTTGCCTGGGGAGCGCTGTGGACAGAGGAGCCTGGCGGGCCACAGTCCACGGGGTCCCAGAGTCGGAAATGACTGAAGCGACTTAGCACTCACACACGAGGGTGGCCTTACCAGCAGGTGGAGGGGGCAGTGAGAATTCACCTTGAGGTGAGGGCCTGATACAGAGACAGCACTGTGATCAGCTCTGCTCCTGACTGTTCAAGGGGGTTTTCTTTTTCCATTCCAGAATATGGTTGAGCCCCTTGTACCCCCGAATCATCCACGGGACCCACAGATCTGGAGAATCGGCCACACACTTCAAAGCTGACCTCATCAGCTACCTGGAAGCTTATAACGCCGCCCCTCTCAAGGAGTGGATAGACACCATCCGGGAGCACGACCTCTCAGAAACAAAGTAGGATAAGCACGGCCTCTTAGCAGCTCGGGGGCTCACCCTGAGGACCACGTGAGGTCCGGGGTGCAGGGCCTGGCGGGCGGTGCAGGGGCGCTGGGCCGCCCTTCAGGAAGCGGCAGAGCGGGGCCCGTCCCTGGCGGCACCTCCCGGTGCTCAGGCGCCGGAGCGGAGGCTCGGGGCTCTCCCCACTCTCCTCAGTCCCCACCGGAGTGCCTGCTCTGAAAGTCACCAAGTTCTGTGACCTCCACCCTGTGCGGGTCCCACGGCGTGCTTGAAAATGGTTTAGGTGTCAGTTAACTCCTCGGAGGAGGCATCTCAAGACAGCGGGTTGGCTCTTGGACTGTTTCATGCTTAGGGTTAGTGTTTGTGTATATTTGGAGGTCCACACATCACTGTGTTCTCTAACTTGTATTTTGTATCGTTTTAGTGTTTACCTTATTGCCTCAACCCCAGGACGCTTTCAAGGAAATCAGAAAGAGAATTGGGGACATTTCAGGCTTAGAAAGGTAATAAACATTTTTACTATCTAAAAAAATTTTATTGTATGTTCACTCCTGTGTCATTTATAATTGGTCTATTTTGAAAGCTTTATAATATCTCTAGCACAACTCTAGGCAAGCATTAGGCACTTGAAATTGATTATCTAATTATAGTTTCCATTAATTACTTGCATTTTAACATTTTGCCTCTTTTATAGGTGCAGAGTTAACAGATCTAAATGGCAAAAGCATATGGACGATTTTTAGTTTTTTAATTTCTTGTAATAAAGATAATTAGAGACTTTGTATTTATACAAGTAGTTTTTACTTAGCATGTGAAGGATTTTTTTATTTTATGTCAAGGATTTTTCACACAGATTCAACAAAGAATGAAAATAGTGTTGAGCAAAGACCACAACTGTGCTATGACGTGTTTTGTTTGCTAAACCAATGCCTTAGAAATTGTAATTATGAGGATGACATTTGCTGCTGGTATGAAAATAAGCCAAATAAAATAAGCCAAAATAAGCCATAAAGATCTTTCTTTTGTTAAAAGATCTTTAGCAAAACAAGCAGCAGGTTAAAGCTTCAAGTTTTCTCTCTCTCTCTCTCTAGGAGTCAGTTTACCTTAGTAAATTCCCAACACGATTTCTTAAAAACCCCCCTTTTTCCATAGATTATGGATGCTGTGTGAGAATTCCCCTTGGCCGATGACAGTTTTTAATTTCCTATTTTTAAGTGAGACCACAGCTGAAAGCAAGCAAGGTCTCAACACCACCATCTTTCTGTCTTGAACTCGGGAGCAGGGGAGTCCCATAGGCTGGATAGTTAGGAAAGACGGGGTGGGGGGGCGGGCAATCAGAAGTCTGCCCACTGCTGGGGAGAGACGCCCAGGACTTGGGCCGCGCTCCTGTGGCTGATCAAGGGCTGAGCCCAGAGTAGTAGGCGAGTCTTGTGATTGTCAGCTCAGTTCTGCTTCCTACCCCATGCTGCACCCGGGGCTGAAGTTGAGAACTGTTTGGGCCCTTTGGGGAAGTGTGTTTAAGTGTTAATGCCTACTCAATAGTAAGGAGTATAACGCATATACCCCGAACCGTGCATCCGTCAGGCTGTGAGCTCCCCTGGAACAAGACCTGTGGCTTATTTCTATTGCTGTCTCCAGCCTCTAGGAAGGCGCTCGGCACAGGTTTAAAGAGAGAAAATTCTCAAGTGTTTTCTGACTTGTTTCTGCAGCTTTGCATAGCAAAGCAGGAAACGCAGGTCAGTCCTCCCCAGGGCTTAAAGGAGGTATGTATCCATATGTAAATATGTTCTCTTCTATAGAGCGTCACAGCTGCCCAGAGCCCAAGCCTTTTTCAAAAGATAGGAGTCAAAATATGTAATAGTTTGACCTTCTAGGTTTTATTTCAGTGTATTAAACCTTTGGAATTTCAAGGCAGAAGGCTGATCTCGTATGGCAGTTGCTAGTTTGTCTGACATTGCTACTAAAATGGGTCATTTTTTAAAAAGTATGCTTAAGTACAAATCAAAGAATTTTGGAAGAGAAATACTTTTGTCCACGTACTCCATTAAAGTAAAATTTTTTCAGTATTTAAAAATATTTCCCAAAGGATTAACATAGATACGCTACTGTATATAAAGCAGATGACTAGTAAGGACCCTGCTGTACAGCAGAGGGAGCTCGCTCAGTGCTCTGGAATGACCTCTGTGGGGAAAAAAAATCTAAAGAAGAGTGCATGTGTGTATAACTGATTCACTGCGCTGTGCACCGAAACTAACACAGCATTGTATGTCAACTGTGCACCAGTAAAAATTTAAAAAAGTAAAATCTTTCCCAAAGAAGAAAAGCTGTACGTGGGTATGAAACTGAGCGTTAACCATTTTCAACATGTCCTTGTGAAGTAAGCAATCCAAGGACAGAAGCCCGCGTTCTGAGCCGTCCCGGCTTTTCTCCACGTGGTCGGGCTGACTCTAGCCTTCCTTTCTGTCCCCTCACAGCTTCTGAGAGAGCACGCCGCGCCCACACCTGAAGCGGAACCTTGGCCGGTCATAGGTCAGTTCTCCAGCATTGGCTCCATGGGCGCAGGCGAGTCAAAATGGTTGTGTTCTGAGTTTAAAGAGAGCCTGACGACCCTGGGCAAGGAGAGCAGGGCCCTGGGGACTGCGGCTCCTCTCCATCTGGTGAGTGCCCTCCTCCCTGAGGCCACTGTTCTTAGCCTCTGGTCCAGGAGAAGAGTCAGATCCGTCCTCCTTGCTCCGGAAAGGGGTTTCATTCCGCGGATCACAGGGGTTTCATTCCGCGGATCACAGGGGTTTCATTCCGCGGATCGGGGATGGAAGGGGCTGGCGGCGGGGCGGTAGCACCGCCGCTTGTAATCAAGGCTAAGAGCGTCCGGTGCCGGGAGCTTGCTGGTTTCTTCCAAGCTCTGGCTCAGCCACAGACTAGCCTGCAGATTCCGCATTCCTTCTTTTAGGTTGTCAAGCCAAGAAAAAATTTTTGATAAAACATTGCCAGCAGAATTACAGGCATTATTAATTATTTAGAGACATTTGAAGTAAGAATTTTACATTCAGTTCAGTTTTTCTTTTGGTGTTGCAGAGGAAAAAATACTCATTTGAAATGTAATTTTCTTTCATTGACTGTAAACGCTTTCTGTCGTTTAATTACTAGTAGTTCAGTAGTTTTCAATAAGATGGGAACTTTTTAAAGCACATTTTCTAAGTCTTGAAGTATTATTTCTAATAGAGATTTTCATCTTGGTAAAAACTAAACTTCTTTCCTTTTAACACACATAGATAGTTTCTTCAACATGGAACATTCTAAGTGTTGTTTTTATTTTTAGATCTATCCTTCTGTGGAAAATGTACGGACCAGCTTAGAAGGATATCCAGGTAATTGTTGGGAAGACTGTCCCGACTGAGTTTTTGTGTGTACATTTCATAAATACCCTGCTAAACTTTTTAAAACAAGTAATAAGAATGCCTTCCTCCTTGAGGTCAGAAAGGTATTGATGAGAAATTTGGAGATTATTCTCTCTTAACTGGATGAGGATCTTCACAGTAGGTAATATTGACTGGTGCTGTGTCCTAAAGATGATGCCATACAGTTGACCTATTGAGTGCTGTTTAATCCTCACAGTCCTGAGTGTTTGATACTTTTACCAAAAAGATTGTTCTCTCCTCTGCCACCAGCGGTTGTCCAGATAAGACATCCAGATAAAACCAGCTTCCGCCACAACCCCATGCTATGCCTTTCTCTAACACCTCTCCCTCTCCCCACACCTACCCCCCGGCCTGCAGTACTGTGTGGTTCTTCCAGAGCTGGTTCCAGTATCTGGTTCTTCCGATACAGATCCTATTGAGGGTCCGGAGCTGAGGCCTAATACTGAGGTGAAATCTCTGGTGTGCTGTAATTTGGTTGATGCAGCTCGTCTCTCAGGGCTTCACCTGTGACCCCGGGACCGCTTTGTAGACACCTTTCAGTCTGTCCTCTAGTTCCTCCCATCAGTGCTGGCGCTCAGCTTGCTTGGAATTCAGCAGCCCCCAGGCAGTGTATTCAGAAGGCATTAACCAAAATCCCAGAGAGGGTATATGTGTGTGCTAAGTTGCTTCAGTCGTGTCCAACTCTCTGTGACCCCGTGAACGGTGGCCCACCAGGCTCGTCTGTCCATGGGATTCTCCAGGCAAGAATAAAGTGAAAGTGAAGTTGCTCAGTCGTGACCAACTCTTTGCGATCCCATAGACTGTGGCCCACCAGGCTCCCCTGTCCATGGGATTCTCCAAGCAGGAAGACTAGCTGCTAATTGTGTTTCCACTTGGAACTGTATCTTTATTCTCTCTGTGGGACTATGGCTTTTAGGATTCCTTTTTAAAAACATAGTGGTTTACTGAACATTTTCGTGATGCTTGGTTATTGCATTTGTAAGAGTCTGTGTAGCTAGGACAGAGTCTGTTTGGAAATATTAATGTAAAAGGTGAAGGAGGCAAGACAACCAGGGTTTCATCCCAGTCTCCCCTCTCCCAAGTGTCCATGTCTTGGGCCCAAAAAAGACATACGAGCCCTCGCCTTGCAAAGAATATCTCAGGGCGGAAATGGCAACCCCATCCAGTACTCTTGCCTGAAGAATCCCGTGGATAGGGGAGCCTGGTGGGCTGCGAGTTGCCTGGTGGGCAAGAGTTGGACAGGACTAAGCAGCTAACACTTTATGCACGTTTAAGAGAGGAAACCCCATTGAGAGAACACGCCTAATGCGCGGATAGGTGTTTCCCTTCAAAGAGCTCTTCGGCGCGAAGAAATGACCAGTGGCTGCTTTAACCGCTGTATATAGATCTTCTTCATGAGGGTCCTCAGATTATAGCCAGTAATTTTTGTTTGTTTACTTTATTTCTCTTATTTTAAAAGCTGGGGGCTCTCTTCCCTATAGCATCCAGACGGCGGAGAAACAGAATTGGCTTCATTCCTATTTTCAGTAAGTAAGCCAGTTAGAATGCTGCTGTTGCTTCTTTCAAGTAAAATAAGAATGTTGTCTGTCTGATTTTCTTAAAAAAAAAAAGAGCTTTACATAATATGCCTGTATTTTTAATCTATTTATGTTAGTGATAGAAANCCCTATAGCATCCAGACGGCAGAGAAACAGAATTGGCTTCATTCCTATTTTCAGTAAGTAAGCCAGTTAGAATGCTGCTGTTGCTTCTTTCAAGTAAAATAAGAATGTTGTCTGTCTGATTTTCTTAAAAAAAAAAAGAGCTTTACATAATATGCCTGTATTTTTAATCTATTTATGTTAGTGATAGAAATCCCTTAAAGTTCTAGACGTTTCTTGGAATTGGTTTTTAATACTAGAGTCTAATTTATCTCTGTGAGGTTCCTGTTTAAATATTGGCATCCAAAGAAAAAAGATAAGTGAAAGAACATGTTGGGAAATTTAGAATTTACATAAGCAGCGTTTTAGTTCTTATTTCCAACATATGCCATCCTCTGTGTACACATTCATGTGCTGGGAAGCTGCAGGCTTTCTGAGGGGAGAATCCAGGCCCTTCCCCGGGGCACACGGCAGCCCTTGGCTCGCTGCACGGCCCAGCCAGCCGCCGAGCGTTCAGGCTGAAGGGACGCTCTGCGCCCTTTCCGCCGCCCACCCTGCAGTCTCACCCTGGCTAGCAACAGACAGACACTTGAGCGGAAACCAGAAACGAAGGCGGATGACCTTTCAGTAGCTTTAGTCTGGGAATGCCCTGCCGCTCCAGTGCTTAGAACTCCTCGCTTTCACGCCAGGGGCCCGGGCTCAGTCCCTGGTCAGGGAGCTAAGACCCTGCAAGCCGTCCACGGCATGGCCGAAAGAGAGAAAGAGCGCTCAGTGTGATTCAGGATGCCATCCTGGAGCCTTTCTGTAAGGCTTTCTTTGGAGGTGTTTGATTTAATTTTGCAGAGGACGTTTCTTCAAATTGAGCCCCTTTGAGTACTGTGTTCTTACAAGCACAATTTTTTTGTTTGTTTTTAACTTTTATTCATTTATTTATCGGCCGCCCTGGGTCTCTGTTGCCACAAGCAGGCTTCCTCTCTCGTTGCGGAGAGGGGGGCTACTCTCTAATCGCGGCGCGTGGGCTTCTCGTTGCGAAACACAGCGCTGGGGCGCGTCAGCAGTTGCAGCTTGAGGGCTCGACGGTTGTGGCTCACAGGCACGATGGGTTGGCGCACGAGCTCAGTTGCCTCATGGCGTGTGGGATCTTCCCACAGCAGGGATCGAACCTGTGTCCCTGCGTTGGCAGGTGCATTGTTAACCACTGGACCACCGGGGAAGCCCCACAAGTGAATTTAATAATCTAATAATGACTCTGCCAAATCCCAGTTTTACTCTTTCAAACAGTCTGCTCTCTTGAGGGACTGTCCTCTTAGATTCATAAGTGAAGATTCTTACCTCGTGATATAGGTCTTTTTTCCCCCATGAAACCTTAGTCCCAAAAATGTTGGAAAGTTAGAAACCAAGCTTAGACACATGGATATCTGCATTTGACTGGGATATTTCTGAGTGATCCCCGGCTTTTCGGCGTTCCGTTTGATATTCACGCTCTCTGTATTTTTTCCATCTTGTGTTTTGTTCATTCAGCATTTGGTGAGCCTTTCCTACTCAGCACTGTGCTCTGGGAGCACAGGTCCTGCCTTTAAAGAGACAGGGTGTGCTTACACGCAGTGAGAAGCGTGATAGAGACAGTGTTTGTGCATACATGTATGTGTGTCCCTAACGAGATGCGAGGGCCGTGTGCCTGCAGTTTACGGTGCTTTTTGTAGGTGGTATTTTCTACGCACCGATATTCTAAAATGAACGTGTGTTAATCTGTTAGCTCAACAGAATTTAGGACGTTATCTCAGGTCATATCGCAGAGAACAATGTACTCACTGGTTTTTACACGTCAGGATTTTGCTTTTCATACAGTTTTCTCATGTATGGCTGTGAGGACCCATTTGTGTTTTCCGACTAGTGATTTGTGCCTTTCCATCACTAGCAAGTGGTCAGCTGACACGTCAGGCCGCAGCAACGCCATGCCACACATCAAGACTTACCTGAGACCCTCTCCAGACTTCAGTCAGATCGCTTGGTTCCTTGTCACGAGGTACGAGTTCTTATATTCTTGATGGGAAATTGTTAAAATGTATTTGCAGCTCCTGGGAAGCGGGCTGAATGCACTTCTAAAAAGCGGTTCTGTGAACTGTCCTTCGTTTTCTCTTAAACATGTACGTGTGTTTGTGCCTTTGTGATTTGGGAAAGTGCTGGCTGCCTTTGGTGTCCTCATGAGAGGTACATGACAGAGCCCGGTGCTGGGGACAGAAGGACCCGGACGCGCGAGGCCGCAGTCAGGCCTGTTCCAGCCCCGCCCTCGAGGCCGTGGAGGATGCCGGGGCACTGGCGCCCTTCTCCCTGCTGTGTGCCTTTAAAAAGAGAAGCTTCTGCCTCTGACGAGGAGGGTGCCTGGGTAGGAGTGTGCCCTGGAGGTGCCCTGGATGGAGAAGGCATTGTCTGGGGCAGGAAGTGCCAAGCTGAGCAGAGGTGTACAGGGCTTGTGGCCCCTCTGTGGGCATGGAGCTCAAGCCCCAGCTGCTGCTGTGAGTGCTGACCTGATCATCGCTCCCCTGATTCCACTATAAATAAAACACCCTTGCAAAAGCTAGGTTACAGCCCGTGTCCCTAGAGCTAAGGTGATGAGAGACCGAGGCACGTGCTGCCCAGCCTTCCACCAAGTCAGCCAGCGAGAACACGGACTCAGGCGTCGCGTGGGCCCTTGAGCGCTCTCTCAGGGGCCCCCGCTTCCGTGCCAGCCGCCCGCGTGCTCAGGGACTGCCCGATGTCCAATGTCAAACCAGGTGCCTCGTTGAGGCAGGAAGGCCTGGCTGTTGACTCTGGCTCTGCCGCATCCTGATGCTGCATGACCCTCGCTTTCTGTACACTCTGACGATCAGTCAGTAGCGCTCGGTGAAGTAATCGATCTGCTTCTGATTCTAAAACCACCCGCGGCAGCGGTGCTGAGAGCCGGGCCATCGCACACCCCAAGGGCCGCTTATTACCCGGCTCGTTACTCTGCTCTGTGTTGAGGCCCTGAAGTGGCGTGACGTTCCTCCCGCTGGATCTGACAGCTTCTCCACGGCCTGGGTGCTAGGACTCCGCCCGTCGTGCTGCTGTTTTATACGCATCGAGGCTCTTACTGGAATCACGCCACTTTGCAGAAATGTTGAATTTGAAGGCTGTTCTTCCAACTTTGGTGAAAATTCTCTTAACTTAGAATGCTTTTTCTCAAAATAGGGTCAAAACAAATAGAGAAACATATCAGTTATTGGGTAAAAGTGGTCTTGTCTAGCACCATGGGTTTTTTGCTGGGGAAACAGGTGCCCAGAGAAAGGAAGCTTTCAAAAGCATGCCGCTCACCAGAAGGCCAGGATGGAGGCTGTGCCAGTGAACGCACTGCCTGGACTTTGCAAATAACTGACCGCGGGAGCTGCTTCAAAGATGAGTCCTGGATATGGGGTGTGGCCAGCAGGGAGGTGGGAGGTGGTCGCCTTCTAGAGAAGTCACGAGAAAAACTGGTTTTGGTGGGAGAATGAATGGTCAGCTGGATTAGATCGCCCTCTTGTGGTGGGAAGGCTAAGTGGAGTTGTCTCTTGGCGATGCTGGAGTCAGGTCAGCGTATGCGTAGTATGTTTTGGAGTTCTCTTTAGAACTGATTGTTGACACCTTGAGCCTGTGTGTGGACGGTTGGGGGGAGTGGAGCCGAGGGCTTGTGCCCGGGAGGGGAGGAGCAGACCAGGTCTAAGCATCACACCTCCCGGGTTCCCAAGCCACGCGGGCGGGTCGGGCCCAAGCCCTCCCTCCCGAGTCACGGAACAGCTGGTCACCATCCTCCAGAAACGTGCTTGCTTCTACTCGAGCAATGTCCTCGTTCTGATTTGACATCGTAAAGTTTAACCATCTCAGCCTGTTTGTTGAGCACCTACTGTATGGCAGGCATTCCTGCAGGTTCAGGGAGTGCCGTGGTAGCACACAGCCCTGACTTCATGGTAGTGAGACTGCATAGAAACCAAGTTTATTTGTATATGTCAAATGATGGTGGCTGCTACAGAGAAAAAGTAGAAGAATAATTTAGGTGCACAGTCCTTTATTCAAAATCCTTGAGCCGAGATATAGTTCAGTGTTTGGGGCTTCCTGTGAGCACACATAGTCTGTCTAATATCCGTGGCGTTGTTACAAGTGGCCCCACGCTGCTCTAGGTCAGCTTCTGTCACCTGATGAGCTCACAGAAAGAAGCGTTGCCAGTCAGCACAGTGAGTTAGGTAATGGCTTAATGTCCAAGTTGGTTTCAGTTGTTTAGATGTTCAAAGCTAACGTGGTGCTTGGCGTTAAGTCGCTTCAGTCGCGTCCAACTCTTTGTGATCCCAGTGGACTGTAGTCTGCCAGGCTCCTCTGTCCACGGGATTCTTCAGGCAAGAATCTTGGAGTGGGTTGCCGTTTCCTTCTTCAGGGGATCTTCCCGACCAGAGCTCACATCCACGTCTCTTATCTAAGTCTCCTGCATTGGCGGGCAGGTTCTTTACCACTGGCGCCACCTGGGAAGCCCAGTGCTTATGCTGAGTTTCAGGCATTCTTCTAAAAAAGCAGCGTCTACACACACACACTCATGTAATCCTGGTAACAGTCCTGCAGGTGAGCTGTGTTCGTCCCCTTCACTAACGGGAGAACGGAAGCACAGCGAGGGTCAGCAAGCGTCCCGGAACCAGGCGTGCGCCGGCCCTGTGTCAGGAAGGGAGTCTGCTCCTTAAGTAGGACGATCAGGGAGGGCCTGACTGACACGGTGGCATTGAAGCCGAGACCTGAAAGAAGGAAGGGAGCCACGTGCGTGGAGAGCTGGGAGAAGCGTTCCTGGAGAGGCACAGCTGGGAATATTCCGGCTCGTGCTTGAGAAGCAGTATGGGTGCTGCTGGCATGCGTGGGATAGGAGGGCAGAGCAGGCCCTGGGGTTTGGTAAAGATGGCACTTTGGGCAGGACTGTCCCGTTGCCTCTCGGGTGTGGAGTAGCCTGGCCCCTCGCACTAACCACCACGTCGCGGCGAAAGTCGTGCGGGTGCCCGTGCCTCTCTCAATCCCCCGAGGCCGCCTCTCCTGCTGCGGTGCCGTCCCCGGAGAACAAGTCCAGAACTCCGTGAGCAGCTGACCTCTGAGTGCCACCGTTCTTCCCTTCCCTGCGCTTTCCTGTTTTAGGGTGATGAGGCGGGGTTGCACAGAGAACCCTGGATTCTGGTCCAAATGAAGGGAGAATGCCAGCAAATCCAGCAGCCCATCCACAGGGGCAGGTATATTATGTCTTAAGACTTGGGTTGTAGTGAAAGATACATACATCAAAGCTGCATATATTTGACTCCTCCCCCCACTTTTTTTTCTTGACACTTTACTACTTTGATCTATTGTTAAAACTCTCTGTTAATGTTGATGCTTGGGATGAATAAGTGCTTTTTATTAAAACAATATTCTCAGAAAAAAATTATAATAGTAATAAGCAATATGGATGATAAGCCATGTGAATTTTGACTCTAATACTACGGCTTTTAATAAGCCAGATTTGCACATCCAAAGAAGTGTTGCCCTTTAAAATGGTCACCTTGAGAAACTCGCTATTTCATGGAAAATACTGCCACCGCTCTCATCCTCTGCCACTCTTCAGAATTTCCTTCAAAGGGAGTTTCTATGGCACATTAACAAGTATTATTTCTTAATAGACACGCTTCTGTTCTGGGCCTTTGACCGAGTGGCTTAAGGCAATTGCAGAGCTATTGCCTGGCGGTTCCTGGGGGTCAGGAGTCTGGACGTGGGTTGGCTGGTCCTCTGCACAGAAGCACAGTGTTGATCAAGGCTACGAGCTCCTCTCAGGCTCAGGGTCGTCTTCTAAACTCGCTGGGTGTTGGCAGAATTCCGCCGCTTGTGGCTGCAGGACTGAGGTTTCTGCTCTCTTGGTGACTGAGCTGTGGGCCATTCTCAGCTCTGAGTGCTGCTTCTGGTGCCCTCCACGCGGTCTTCTCCGTGAGTAGTTCACAGCGTAGCTCACTGCTTCTTCAAAATCAACAGGAAAGTGAAAGTGAAGTCGCTCAGTTGTGTCTGACTCTTTGTGACCCCATGGACTATAGCCCACCAGGCTCCTCCGTCCATGGGATTCTCCAGGCACGAATACTGGAGTGGGTTGCCATTTCCTTCTCCAGGGGATCTTCCTTGACCCAGGGATTGAACCCAGGTCTTCTGCGTTGCAGGCAGACGCTTTAACCTCTGAGCCACCAGGGAAGCCAACAGGAGGGAAACAGAAAAAACAAAATCAGCAGGAGAATCTCAGTCCCTGGGAAGGGCCCAGTCCATCCTTGCAGGATCATCCCAAACCTGACTAACTCAGAGGCCCAGGGATTAGTGACCTGATCGTGGGAATGAATCCCATTATATTCACACTGTTTACTCACACTTCAAGGGAGGGGTAAACCGGAAATGTACACCAGGGCCAGGCTGAATCTTGGAGGCCATCTTCCAATTCTGCCCTCCTCTGGCCTCATTCATTACTCAGCTGGGTTCATCCGTCTGCTTCTCCAGCCTTGACTTTAAATGACTTCTTCCTGTTTTGAAAATTGAGGTTTGTTCTCCGTAGTCAAGGGAAAGTCTCCTTGAGCATGCTCACAAGACGGGCCCTCAGGCTCCCCCAGGGGCTGGGTGAGAAGGGCCGCCCTAGCATTATTTGGAGCCAAGGAGGCGACGTGACTGGAGGGAGGTTCCAACCCTGCTGCAGATGGCTTTGAGACCCACACTCAGTAAGTCTTAACAAGAGATAAGTAGAATCCTACAAGATACAACTCCCCCCACCCAAGAAGAAACACCTCATCACTTTAGCAAGCACTTCACGTATGTCCTGAGGAGTGTGCATAGTGATCGCGGGCCGCGTCTCAGCCCATCCTAAGTAGAGGATGCTGGCCTCCTGGTCACAGAGACTTGGTTTTACCCAACTGCCATTTCACAGATGCGGAAACCGGCTTGCAGTCAGGGCTGCGAGCTTTCATATAGTTTTCATCTTCTCCTTTATCCTTTCATATTTGCAAATATCATATTTTTTCCTTCCCTCTCTTTCATGATGTGACTGGGCTTCTGACTGAAAGCATGTATAGAGCCTAGGTTATGTTTTAGTATTATATAGTTGCCACATCACCAAACTCTCCCCTTAAACCATTTTTAGTGAAGTCTCTCTGGATGGACCTGTTTCCATTAGTTTTTGTCCTGCTCGAAGAGAAAAGGAGTTCGTGAGTCCCATGCTGTTTTTCCCACTGGAATGCTCTTCCTGACACTTGGTAATTTGGGGAAATGCGTGTGTTTCTCGCAGACCAGTGAATACGGTGCCTGTACGGTGCTCGGCCTGCAGTGGCCAGGAGACTGGGGGTGAACGCGCGGCGTCCTCTTCCTCTAGCTACCGCTCATTGTCTGAGCTTCTCAGGCTTTAAGTGTTTTCCTTTCTGTACTGTCCAGCACTCTTCAGCTTATTTTTAAGGGTTTTCTCAAATCTTCCCCTTTGAAACTTCTTGTAGCGCAGCAGACGTGAGTCATTATTTTTCCTTTGTGTTTTCGTAAGGCTTCTCGGGCGGTGCAGTGGCCGAGAGCCCACCTGCCAGGGCAGGAGACTCCGGTTCCATCCCTGGGTCGGGAAGACGCCCTAGAGGAGGAGGTGGCAACCTGCTCCAGGGTGCTTGCCTGGGAAACCCCGTGGATCCAGGCGCCTGGTGGGCTGCAGTCCGTGGGGTCATGAAGAGCCGACCCCGACCGAGCACACACGCACGGCCCTCCTTGCCGCGCCCTCTGTGTCTCCCTGCTGGCTCTGAGGGCGTTTGTTGGCCTCAGTTCATTGTGAGCTGCTTGGGAGCCCGTGCCAGGGGCTTACTCACCTTTATTCTCAGCACCTGGCGCCTTTGACACTGTGCCCAGTTATGTTTAGGGACAGTGCATATTTGAATCAGAGCCCTTTTCAAAATACTTCTGTTCAAATAGATCATATCTACATATCACAGATCAGGGGTGTACAGGGTGAATTTGTCTTCGCCTCCTTGTTCCCCAGCCATCCTGCTCATCCTCAAACCACCACTGCTGGTTTCTTCGCTTTAACCCCATCAACCCTTTCAAACTCAGGTACCTCGATGATGATGATATCCCATCAGCCATCTGCTGTGGAGGAAATAGCCCCGAGGTAGAGTGCAAAGATCCATGTCCTAGGTTGGGATTGCCGCATACTAGCCTTGCCACTCAAATCTTGGAAATATCATTTCTTATCTGGGCCTGTATCTGACTTATGGAGTGATCAGAGGACAATGATAGGAAGTAAATGTGGCTGTTACCCATTAAAGTGTGTGAGGTGTTAAGTGTTAGTTAACCGCTTACTTTTTACTGGCTGTTGACAACCACATGTTATTATTAAGGTCATATTCATTAGACCTCTAGGGAGTCAAGAAAGCTTGTCAAGACTTTATCTCTTTGGTTTATATGAAAAAAGGATGTGTGATCTGTGACCTAAAGACACTTGATAAATAAAGCCTTTTCTGAACTCAGTGTGGTTAAGACTAGTCATAATTATTCTATAAAAGCAACACAAGTATATTCAGCCCGAAGAATGTGTTCAAAGAAACTTAAAATTAGCACTTTGGGTTGAACTTATTAGAATGTTGCATCGGCAGGCTTCTGTCTGGTTTCTTTTATGGAAAGCTATTTGTAGTTCTCGATGCTACTCTGAAACCATCCCATGTTTGATGGCAGCCTGTTATGGAAATTACCAGAACATAATGCCAAGGCAGCGTTTAAGTTTTGCCACAGGACCAAGCAGGCAAGAAGATGAGCTTGAAGTAGCAGCCTTGGCTGAGAAGACAGTGCCCAGGAGTATCCGGCAAAGCCCAGTGAGAGCAGTTATGGAAGCTGTGCGTTGGGGGCGGGCAGAACGGCATCGCTGTCACAGTTGCCTGGCAACCGACAGGACGAGTGGAAATGCTGGTGCTGCCACTTTAGGGGAAAACGAGACAGTGCTTGACTGCAAAACTGCTGCGGCTTTTCTGAGGAAACGTTAAGGGCACTCGCCGCCTCTGCCTCTCCCTGCAGCAGCGAGGTGCTTCTTTAACGTCTGTTCCTTTGATTCGGAAACAAATAGTCTGTTTCCTCCTTTGAGCTTTAAAAAAAAAAAATTCACGTTGGACCTCACAGAAAAGTCATTCCTAGACGTCACTGGAGTGGACTTGGTTCCCTGGTCTGCGGCTCCGAGGCACTGGCGTTGGTTGGCACGCCGCGTGCCCTTTGTTACGATGACTGTTAGGAGTGCGAACGTCGCGAGCGACTTGTCTGTGCGTGCGAGCTGACCGCAGGCCCCCTGCCTTCTCGCGCGCTGTGCCAGCAGGCCGAGGCCAGCGCGCGGCCCGTTCCACGCTCGTGGGAGCGAGTCTCAGAGCGTTAGCCCTGCCGGGAAGAAGCCTGGGACCCCAGCCTGGCGTCTCCAGCCCCTCGGACTCCCGCAGTGCGGGTGGCGCGCTGCCTGTGGCTGGGGCAGGCGCTGTCTGGGGGGCCTGCAGTAGGCGCCGGCCTCCAGGGCACAGGCCTCGCGGGCGACGGCAGGGGCGTGTGTGCTGACCACAGGCCCACTCCCTGAGTCCTCCCAGGTAGCAGCGAGGTTCTCGGATCCTCATTTTAGAGCTAGGAAAGCTAAAGCAGAGAGGCCCTAAGTAACGTTCCCGAGGAGGCCAGCTGGCAGGGTGGTAGAGGTGGGATCACGCCCTGAGAGTCCAGCGTGCCCTCCGTGCCTACGTGCCGGACGCTGCCCTAGGCTTTGGAGCCAGATGATGAACAGGGCGTGGTCCCTGCCCTCAAGGAGCCTGTATTCTAGCTGTTGAGGCCCTGGTGCCTTCTGCTTTGGGATCGGCCCTGCTGGCTGAGGTTTGGGAGAACACGCAGCTCAAAAGCTCACGGCAGCCTCGTTCCCTAAGACCGCCGTGCCAGACCTCGCCTCCTCCTGGTGAGCAACCTCCCCGCTGCTGAGCCGGCATCTCCCCCAGCTCTTCTCCCGGCGTTTAGCCCAGAAGGCGCTGACTTCCTGCCGTTGCCTTGGCAGCGCCTTGCCTCCCTCCTCCCGCAGCGAGGTTTCGGTTTCCGCCCTGGCTGTCGGTCGTGGCCCCTGCTGCGCGCTCAGATGACGGCGTGGCTGCTGTGAGGGGCCTGAGGCTGCTCTTCCCTAGCCTTGTGCATCCTGCCTCTGCTCGTCCATCCACCGGCCATCCCTTCTGCGCCGGGATTTGACACGGTCCCGTGCTTAAATCTTCAGGGCTCTTTTTTTTTTGGCTGCACCAGAGACAACATTCGGAATCTTAAATAGTTCCCTGACCAGGGATCAAACCCGTGCCCTCTACAGTGGAAGCTTGGAATCTTGCCCACTGGAGTGCCAGTTGTAACTTGCCCACTGGCGTGTCCCTTCAGGGCTTTCTTGAATCGCTTCATCCTGGTTATCAGTTCCCACTTACTGGTCAACATCCGGGACCTGAGCTGGGGCCTGACTCCTCTGGCTTCTGCCCAGCTACTCTGTTCACACCAAACCCAGCCACGTGGCGAAGGGGTTCATGCTCCCGAGCCTGGGTCTTCTGGGTGTCTCTGTCGTCCCACTGTGAGTCCCTTCTCACCCAGCCTTTCATCTGCTCTGCGTTTGTAGATCCACACTCAGCCCTGTTCTCAACACCAGGCTGAGCCTGTGGACCTGCCGATGTCCCGAGCTTGGGTTAGTGATCGCTCCGTCTGCCAGTCTGTGAGCACTTGATCAGCATCGAGTCAGAGTTGTGTGTGTGTACATGGGAATTCACAGTTCACTCTGTGGCAGTTAAGGGCATCCAGAAAACCTGGGGAAGGGGTGGCTCAGAGGACAGAGACCACTTCTGCGTAAAATAACCATGCTTTGGGTTACACACTGTAAAGCATTTTTTTCAGTCAAAAATGAAATAGCCAGCAATTGTGGCTCATGGGTTACTATTAAGTGCATGCTGAAATTCTTTGACATGATATTCTAAATACCAATTTTGACTTGAGATTTGAAAAGCAACTTTTGATCCCACAGCACAGTATTCTTTGCCATTTTGGATTCTGGATGCTAACCCGATGGCTTCTAAAGCCCCTGTTAATTGGATTTGTGGGATCAAAGAGAGGAGGATCCTTTTACAGTGCAGGTCGGCCTTCAGGCTGGCCTGTGCCGTGGAGTGGGAGCTTGGCTTCCGAGTCCAGGTTAGGAGGCGGGCCCTGGCTGTGACTGAGAAGCCGAGTGAGGCTGTGCGTGGACTCCTCGTCCGTTTGTTGACCAGAGTCGGTCAGGAGCACTGCTCGCAAAGCCCCAGGATCTCTTCGAAGGCTTCACCTCGCTGATCAGTGGAAAAGCAAGGTCACAGTCATTTTCATTTTTCTTTCCCTGCTGACGTTGCTTTGCTAATATACTGTATCTGTAAGTCAGATATCAGCCCCCAAAACACAGCTGATATGATGTGTCCTTTGTGGTAATTAACCTCACAAGACATCTGCTTTGATTTTAACCATGCTTTTAAATTCCTGGCACTGTATCTCTCATATCTGTAGTGAAATTTGAGGGACACATATCTGTATCCAGGAGACCCAAATCATTCTTTACAAAATAAAATAGAAGGTCACTCTATCTCTGCCTCGGACGCTTGTGGTGGGATTGCTAAATCAGTGAAGCAATCTGATGAGTAATGTTTGAACCCATCTGCCACTATAACCTTCCAGGCTTAGGAGGCCTGAGTGGCCCTGCCTCTGGAGAATGCCAGTGCTTAGTGAGCCCCACCAGAGAAGAGCCAGGGTCACCTCCCATAAGTTTAGCCAATATCGCGATGGTCATAATAGCATCTGTTAAGCGTCATGCATGTGCCTGGGGTTTTACACACTGTTTTTTTTTTTGGCTGTGCAGGGTCCTGGTTGTAGCATGCAGGGTCTTTAGTTGCAGTTGGTGGGATCTGGTTCGATCCCTGTGACAAATCCCGGAGTCGTAGCCCCTGGACCAGCGGGGAGGTGCCTGCACGTCACTTTCATGAGGCAGGTGTGCCACCCTCCTCTGCAGGTGCAGAGCTTGAAGAGGAGCAGGGTTGGCCCGCATTAGGACTGAAGTGTGTGCGAACTCAGGTTCTGCTCTCACCCATTGCTCCACCGTGCCTCTCCTGCTTAGCGATCCACAGTTAGACCTTTCCTCTACATTTGTGTGGTTAATTCTCTTAGCTGCGGGGAACAAAAGTCTTGATACATTGTGTCTTCTAAGCCTTTGTGTGTCAGGCTCTTTTTTTGAATTAATAACACGTTTCTCGACCGCCTAACATCTGCAGGATTCAGGCCGGCATACATCTGTGGGCTAGAATTGCTATCGGCAGCTTCTCCAGAGAGCTGGAATCTGTGGAGGAGGATAGGGCTGTCCTCACACGAGTGGGCAGGGTGGGAGACGTCATGGAGGAGGAAATGATGTTTGCAAAGACGTGGAGGCAGTCAGTATATCACTTAAGTTAACAGTCAGTATATCAGTTAAGCTAACGGTATCACTTCATGGGAAATAGATGAGCAAACAGTGAAAACAGTGTCAGACTTTATTTTTTGGGCTCCAAAATCACTGCAGATGGTGACTGCAGCCATGAAATTAAGACGCTTAGTCCTTGGAAGGAAAGTTATGACCAGCCTAGATAGCATATTGAAAAGCAGAGACATTACTTCGCCGACTAAGGTCCGTCTAGTCAAGGCTATGGTTTTTCCTGTGGTCATGTATGGATGTGAGAGTTGGACTGTGAAGAAGGCAGAGCGCTGAAGAGTTGATGCTTTTGAACTGTGGTGTTGGGGAAGGACTTGAGAGTCCCTTGGACTGCAGGGAAATCCAACCAGTCCATTCTGAAGGAGATCAGCCCTGGGATTTCTTTGGAAGGAATGATGCTCAAGCTGAAACTCCAGTACTTTGGCCACCTCATGCGAAGACTTGACTGATTGGAAAAGACTCTGATGCTGGGAGGGATTGGGGGCAGGAGGAGAAGGGGATGACAGGATGAGATGGCTGGATGGCATCACGGACTCAATGGCCGTGAGCCTGAGTGAACTCCGGGAGATGGTGATGGACAGGGAGGCCTGGCGTGCTGCGATTCATGGGGATGCAAAGAGTCGGACATGACTGAGCGACTGAACTGAGGGGAATCCTGAAAGGGCATGATGCAAGATAAACTTGAAGAGCATAGGTTTGGTCAGACTGTGGCGGTTCCTAAGCTCTGATATATGCTTAAGGAGAAGGCTGCACTGGCGCTTAGAGAGCCCCAGGGGGAAGACAAGCGGAGAGAGGGCAGTTCCTGTGGAGCTGAGGCCCGGAGTAGGAAGGGCTGAACTGGGGAGATCTTCTTGGAAATAGAGGATGTTGTGGACTTCCATGGTGGTCCGTGGAAGTGGGAATGGTCCGTGGAAGTGGGGGTGGTCCATGGTTGGGAATCCGCCTGCCAATGCAGGGGACATGAGTTCGAATCCTGGTCCAAGGAGATTCCACATGCCTTGGGGCGGCTAAGCCCGCACGCTCTAGAGCCCGTGTTCCACAAGGGAAGCCCCCTCAGTGAGAAGCTTGTGCACCACACCTGCAGAAAGCCTGCGTGCAGCAACAAAAACCCAACGCAGCCAAAAAAAAAAAAAAGATGTTATAAGGGGCAGAAAAAGAAAAAAAACTTGATACCTGCCTCTACGTAGTTGCCACATGAGCCAACAAGTCCAAAAGACTGCGACTTCTGAGCCTGCCTGAGACTGGAGAGAAGCAGGTTCAGAAGGAGGCTGGTTTTCAGAAGGGAAGGCATGCTGATGAGTTTCCATTTTTAGAAAGTTGGGTTTGGGATGACCGTGTGGTATCCCCATTGAGAAATCCCGCTTGTGATTGCAGATACCCATTTGGAAATCTGGTGAGCCGTCCAAGCTGGCCGAGTCTGAGCGTCATTTTGTTCAAGTGACGCTCAGTTGCCGTTGGTGAGTGGGGAAGTCCCAGGGAAGAGACAAAAGGAGAGGTGCAAGGACAAAGCGTCAGTCTCGAGGGCACAGTCTTTGTTCAGTCGCTCAGTCGTGTCCGACTCTGCCACCCCATGGACCGCAGCATGCCAGGCCTCCCTGCCCTCCACCACCTCCTGGAGCTTGCTCACACTCCTGAGGGCACGGAACCATGTGGAAAGAGCAGCAGACACGAGAGAAGCTGAGTCCGAGGGCTGGGAGGGACCAGGGCAGGCAGGTGGAGAGGGAGCCGCAGAGGCCGGGGCGGAGGAGGAACGCCACCCTGCAGCAGAGCAGTCTGCAGCGGGCGCTCAGCCGCGGCACCCCGGCGTCCGGGGCCATCCTGTGCACTGTTGCGTGTCCAGCAGCATCGCTGACCTCTAGGGAATGTCCCCAGACATTGCTAAATGTCCCCTCAGGGCACAATCACCCCCAGTGAGAACCACTGGTCTAGAAGAATAAGGAGTGTAGGAAGCCCGTGGGGTCTGGCAGTTAGAGTACTATTTGAGTGGAAGGCTGGCAGCAGAGGTTCTGAGAGAGAGACAGGAAAGCTGCCGACACCTTGCTCCGGCACAGCAGGCCCCGCCCAGGCTGGCCTCCAGAGCCTAAGATGAAAGGCTGGCGGTGTTCCGAGCCAGCGGAGCCCTCAAGGAGCCTGTATTCTAGCTGTTGAGGCCCTGGTGCCTTCTGCTTTGGGATCGGCCCTGCTGGCTGAGGTTTGGGAGAACACGCAGCTCAAAAGCTCACGGCAGCCTCGTTCCCTAAGACCGCCGTGCCAGACCTCGCCTCCTCCTGGTGAGCAACCTCCCCCCTGCTGAGCCGGCATCTCCCCCAGCTCTTCTCCCGGCGTTTAGCCCAGAAGGCGCTGACTTCCTGCCGTTGCCTTGGCAGCGCCTTGCCTCCCTCCTCCCGCAGCGAGGTTTCGGTTTCCGCCCTGGCTGTCGGTCGTGGCCCCTGCTGCGCGCTCAGATGACGGCGTGGCTGCTGTGAGGGGCCTGAGGCTGCTCTTCCCTAGCCTTGTGCATCCTGCCTCTGCTCGTCCATCCACCGGCCATCCCTTCTGCGCCGGGATTTGACACGGTCCCGTGCTTAAATCTTCAGGGCTCTTTTTTTTTTGGCTGCACCAGAGACAACATTCGGAATCTTAAATAGTTCCCTGACCAGGGATCAAACCCGTGCCCTCTACAGTGGAAGCTTGGAATCTTGCCCACTGGAGTGCCAGTTGTAACTTGCCCACTGGCGTGTCCCTTCAGGGCTTTCTTGAATCGCTTCATCCTGGTTATCAGTTCCCACTTACTGGTCAACATCCGGGACCTGAGCTGGGGCCTGACTCCTCCGGCTTCTGCCCAGCTACTCTGTTCACACCAAACCCAGCCACGTGGCGAAGGGGTTCATGCTCCCGAGCCTGGGTCTTCTGGGTGTCTCTGTCGTCCCACTGTGAGTCCCTTCTCACCCAGCCTTTCATCTGCTCTGCGTTTGTAGATCCACACTCAGCCCTGTTCTCAACACCAGGCTGAGCCTGTGGACCTGCCGATGTCCCGAGCTTGGGTTAGTGATCGCTCCGTCTGCCAGTCTGTGAGCACTTGATCAGCATCGAGTCAGAGTTGTGTGTGTGTACATGGGAATTCACAGTTCACTCTGTGGCAGTTAAGGGCATCCAGAAAACCTGGGGAAGGGGTGGCTCAGAGGACAGAGACCACTTCTGCGTAAAATAACCATGCTTTGGGTTACACACTGTAAAGCATTTTTTTCAGTCAAAAATGAAATAGCCAGCAATTGTGGCTCATGGGTTACTATTAAGTGCATGCTGAAATTCTTTGACATGATATTCTAAATACCAATTTTGACTTGAGATTTGAAAAGCGACTTTTGATCCCACAGCACAGTATTCTTTGCCATTTTGGATTCTGGATGCTAACCCGATGGCTTCTAAAGCCCCTGTTAATTGGATTTGTGGGATCAAAGAGAGGAGGATCCTTTTACAGTGCAGGTCGGCCTTCAGGCTGGCCTGTGCCGTGGAGTGGGAGCTTGGCTTCCGAGTCCAGGTTAGGAGGCGGGCCCTGGCTGTGACTGAGAAGCCGAGTGAGGCTGTGCGTGGACTCCTCGTCCGTTTGTTGACCAGAGTCGGTCAGGAGCACTGCTCGCAAAGCCCCAGGATCTCTTCGAAGGCTTCACCTCGCTGATCAGTGGAAAAGCAAGGTCACAGTCATTTTCATTTTTCTTTCCCTGCTGACGTTGCTTTGCTAATATACTGTATCTGTAAGTCAGATATCAGCCCCCAAAACACAGCTGATATGATGTGTCCTTTGTGGTAATTAACCTCACAAGACATCTGCTTTGATTTTAACCATGCTTTTAAATTCCTGGCACTGTATCTCTCATATCTGTAGTGAAATTTGAGGGACACATATCTGTATCCAGGAGACCCAAATCATTCTTTACAAAACAAAATAGAAGGTCACTCTATCTCTGCCTCGGACGCTTGTGGTGGGATTGCTAAATCAGTGAAGCAATCTGATGAGTAATGTTTGAACCCATCTGCCACTATAACCTTCCAGGCTTAGGAGGCCTGAGTGGCCCTGCCTCTGGAGAATGCCAGTGCTTAGTGAGCCCCACCAGAGAAGAGCCAGGGTCACCTCCCATAAGTTTAGCCAATATCGCGATGGTCATAATAGCATCTGTTAAGCGTCATGCATGTGCCTGGGGTTTTACACACTGTTTTTTTTTTTGGCTGTGCAGGGTCCTGGTTGTAGCATGCAGGGTCTTTAGTTGCAGTTGGTGGGATCTGGTTCGATCCCTGTGACAAATCCCGGAGTCGTAGCCCCTGGACCAGCGGGGAGGTGCCTGCACGTCACTTTCATGAGGCAGGTGTGCCACCCTCCTCTGCAGGTGCAGAGCTTGAAGAGGAGCAGGGTTGGCCCGCATTAGGACTGAAGTGTGTGCGAACTCAGGTTCTGCTCTCACCCATTGCTCCACCGTGCCTCTCCTGCTTAGCGATCCACAGTTAGACCTTTCCTCTACATTTGTGTGGTTAATTCTCTTAGCTGCGGGGAACAAAAGTCTTGATACATTGTGTCTTCTAAGCCTTTGTGTGTCAGGCTCTTTTTTTGAATTAATAACACGTTTCTCGACCGCCTAACATCTGCAGGATTCAGGCCGGCATACATCTGTGGGCTAGAATTGCTATCGGCAGCTTCTCCAGAGAGCTGGAATCTGTGGAGGAGGATAGGGCTGTCCTCACACGAGTGGGCAGGGTGGGAGACGTCATGGAGGAGGAAATGATGTTTGCAAAGACGTGGAGGCAGTCAGTATATCACTTAAGTTAACAGTCAGTATATCAGTTAAGCTAACGGTATCACTTCATGGGAAATAGATGAGCAAACAGTGAAAACAGTGTCAGACTTTATTTTTTGGGCTCCAAAATCACTGCAGATGGTGACTGCAGCCATGAAATTAAGACGCTTAGTCCTTGGAAGGAAAGTTATGACCAGCCTAGATAGCATATTGAAAAGCAGAGACATTACTTCGCCGACTAAGGTCCGTCTAGTCAAGGCTATGGTTTTTCCTGTGGTCATGTATGGATGTGAGAGTTGGACTGTGAAGAAGGCAGAGCGCTGAAGAGTTGATGCTTTTGAACTGTGGTGTTGGGGAAGGACTTGAGAGTCCCTTGGACTGCAGGGAAATCCAACCAGTCCATTCTGAAGGAGATCAGCCCTGGGATTTCTTTGGAAGGAATGATGCTCAAGCTGAAACTCCAGTACTTTGGCCACCTCATGCGAAGACTTGACTGATTGGAAAAGACTCTGATGCTGGGAGGGATTGGGGGCAGGAGGAGAAGGGGATGACAGGATGAGATGGCTGGATGGCATCACGGACTCAATGGCCGTGAGCCTGAGTGAACTCCGGGAGATGGTGATGGACAGGGAGGCCTGGCGTGCTGCGATTCATGGGGATGCAAAGAGTCGGACATGACTGAGCGACTGAACTGAGGGGAATCCTGAAAGGGCATGATGCAAGATAAACTTGAAGAGCATAGGTTTGGTCAGACTGTGGCGGTTCCTAAGCTCTGATATATGCTTAAGGAGAAGGCTGCACTGGCGCTTAGAGAGCCCCAGGGGGAAGACAAGCGGAGAGAGGGCAGTTCCTGTGGAGCTGAGGCCCGGAGTAGGAAGGGCTGAACTGGGGAGATCTTCTTGGAAATAGAGGATGTTGTGGACTTCCATGGTGGTCCGTGGAAGTGGGAATGGTCCGTGGAAGTGGGGGTGGTCCATGGTTGGGAATCCGCCTGCCAATGCAGGGGACATGAGTTCGAATCCTGGTCCAAGGAGATTCCACATGCCTTGGGGCGGCTAAGCCCGCACGCTCTAGAGCCCGTGTTCCACAAGGGAAGCCCCCTCAGTGAGAAGCTTGTACACCACACCTGCAGAAAGCCTGCGTGCAGCAACAAAAACCCAACGCAGCCAAAAAAAAAAAAAAGATGTTATAAGGGGCAGAAAAAGAAAAAAAACTTGATACCTGCCTCTACGTAGTTGCCACATGAGCCAACAAGTCCAAAAGACTGCGACTTCTGAGCCTGCCTGAGACTGGAGAGAAGCAGGTTCAGAAGGAGGCTGGTTTTCAGAAGGGAAGGCATGCTGATGAGTTTCCATTTTTAGAAAGTTGGGTTTGGGATGACCGTGTGGTATCCCCATTGAGAAATCCCGCTTGTGATTGCAGATACCCATTTGGAAATCTGGTGAGCCGTCCAAGCTGGCCGAGTCTGAGCGTCATTTTGTTCAAGTGACGCTCAGTTGCCGTTGGTGAGTGGGGAAGTCCCAGGGAAGAGACAAAAGGAGAGGTGCAAGGACAAAGCGTCAGTCTCGAGGGCACAGTCTTTGTTCAGTCGCTCAGTCGTGTCCGACTCTGCCACCCCATGGACCGCAGCATGCCAGGCCTCCCTGCCCTCCACCACCTCCTGGAGCTTGCTCACACTCCTGAGGGCACGGAACCATGTGGAAAGAGCAGCAGACACGAGAGAAGCTGAGTCCGAGGGCTGGGAGGGACCAGGGCAGGCAGGTGGAGAGGGAGCCGCAGAGGCCGGGGCGGAGGAGGAACGCCACCCTGCAGCAGAGCAGTCTGCAGCGGGCGCTCAGCCGCGGCACCCCGGCGTCCGGGGCCATCCTGTGCACTGTTGCGTGTCCAGCAGCATCGCTGACCTCTAGGGAATGTCCCCAGACATTGCTAAATGTCCCCTCAGGGCACAATCACCCCCAGTGAGAACCACTGGTCTAGAAGAATAAGGAGTGTAGGAAGCCCGTGGGGTCTGGCAGTTAGAGTACTATTTGAGTGGAAGGCTGGCAGCAGAGGTTCTGAGAGAGAGACAGGAAAGCTGCCGACACCTTGCTCCGGCACAGCAGGCCCCGCCCAGGCTGGCCTCCAGAGCCTAAGATGAAAGGCTGGCGGTGTTCCAAGCCAGCGGGGCTGCGGCGGTTTGCTACAGAGCAGCAACAGGAAGCTACAGCTCCCTGTACGTTAACAGAAAAGGCTGATGGCCTGACTTACGAGTGGAGAAGTCGCAGAATCAAACGCAGGTTTAGCAATGCAAGAGAATCCATCAGAATTAAAGATTGTGTCTTTGCATATACTTAGATACAATTCACATCTTTTGCAGTGAAAGTATCTGTCCATATTCCTCACAAAAAATGGTTTTCAGTGCATACAAAGAAGCAGCTCAGGTTCAGCACAGGGAAACCGACAGCAAATGCAAAGTGGAATGTGATGCGTGGCGTCATTGTGTGTGTGAGAGAGAGGCAGGCAGGCGGCTGTGGGGCTTGGGAACAGCGAGACCGCAGCCCGAGCCTGAGCTCGTCCTTCCCGCCCTCGTCACCCAGCTGCTCCGTCCCCATCCCCGCTCGCGCCACTGTCCAGCTGTCCACCGTCTGTGGCATCGACTGCCTGCCCCCTCCGCCAGGAGGCGTGGCTAACAGCTCAGTCTGTTGGGCATCTCTGCGCTGGGGCAGAGGACCAGCGATGAAAGATCAAGGATCAATGACGAAAGCAACGCTGTATCAGAGGACACAATCCCCAGAACAGCAGCCATGCTCCGGGATTCCCACGCCTTCCGGCAGAACCTTCAGCTCCATCAGCCGCTCCAGGGCTCAGGCCAGGTGGGAGGCGGTGGACTCTGCCGACGCTGCTGTTACCAGATTCTCGACCTTCAGGGGCACACGGCAGAGTTGGCCCGGAGACCACCTCCCTGCTCCTTTCTCGCATGGCTGTTTTCCCAGCAGGATAGCGTGGATTTTGTCTTTGTGGCCGGAGTAGGTAGGTGAAGGGATTGATCTCGTTAGAGGGGAGCAGGGATGCCTCTAGCCATTGTAGACTGCTGTCCAGAAAGGGACGTTTGGGCTCATCGGCTGAAACCCTGCCTTCTAGAGGTCAGAAGCTGAGGCCCAGGAGGAAGAGGAGTGCTCTCAGGTGTTACTGAGGGCAGTGTCCCCTCCTGGGCTTGGGGCGCAGGGCCCTGCTCTCAACACGGGCCTTCCTTTCTTCCGTGTCCCTTCCACGGCCTTCCTGTGCTTTGCTGAGCTTTATTTTAGGAATTGACCAGTATACATTATTAGTTTAAATGTAGTCTTCAAGCTTTAAGCCATGGGACAGAATTCCCATACTGTGGGCTGAGATCAGATCTCTTAACAGCCATGCTCTGCGGGCCATGGCAGAGAACAGACCACAGCTGGGCTCCTGGGCATTCAGTTCAGTTCAGTCACTCAGTCCTGTCCAACTCTTTGCGACCCCATGAACTGCAGCACGCCAGGCCTCCCTGTCCATCACCAACTCACAGAGTTTACTCAACCTTATGTCCATTGAGTCGGTGATGCCATCCAGCCATCTCATCCTCGGCCGTCCCCTTCTCCTCCTGCCCTCAGTCTTTCCCAGCATCAGGGTCTTTTCCAGTGAGTCAACTCTTCACATCAGGTGGCCAAAGTATTGGAGTTTCAGCTTCAACATCAGTCCTTCCAGTGAACACCCAGGACTGACCTCCTTTAGGATGGACTGGTTCGATCTCCTTGCAGTCCAAGGGACTCTCAAGAGTCTTCTCCAACACCACAGTTCAAAAGCATCAATTCTTTGGCACTCAGCCTTCTTCGCAGTCCAACTCTCATATCCATACATGACCACAGGAAAAACCATAGCCTTGACTAGACAGACCTTTGTTGGCAAAGTAATATCTCTGCTTTTCAATATGCTTTCTAGGTTGGTCATAAATTTCCTTCCAAGGAGCAAGCGTCTTCTAATCTCATGGCTGCAGTCACCATCAGCAGTGATCAGGGCTCCATAAGCTGCCCAGCTGAATAACTGACTGTTGGTCTGCTGAGCTGGGGGCTCGGGGGAAAACCTCCCGCCCCACGGAGGCTCCGTGACGCGTCCGCTGGCCTGGGCTGAGCCAGGTCTCTCTTGTGGAGGCCCTTCTCTTGCGCGTCTGGTCAGGGCGGCCCCGAAGGCACCGTGGCTCGCGCGTGTTTGTGGGGTTTCCGCTCGTGGCTGTGGTTCCGGCTCGTTCTCCTCCACTGGCCCTGCCCGCCCCGCAGACTTCAGGCTGCGGAATCAGGCCCAAGTCAGCAGCGTCGCCCAGACTACTGACCCCTGGAGCCCTGAGGTCATATCCCTGTAAGCTGTATACATTGTGTATAATACAATCCACCACACACACCCCAAAGTGCTTCTGTTCTCTGGTTGCATCTCCATCCCCCCGAAGCCCCTGTTTTATTCACTGTTACTTTCTCAGGAATGACTTACAGTCAGTCCACTATCTATGTGGTTCCTCCATATCTGTGGTTCTATATCTGTGATTCAGCCCAGCCGCCTGACTTTCTTAGTGGCTTACTTCTGATAGGTGGTACAACACAGCACATCCAGAGAACCGCCCTCCGAAGTTCTCCAACGTACAGGTGCTTGATACCCCCAAAGAACGCAAAGTCAGTTCCAGCCCAGCCCTCTCTGGTGATGAAGCACAGACAGCACCCAGAAAGCGCAGCCCTGGGGGGAAGCCGCAGCTCGGGCCGGCAGGAGGCAGAGGAGACCCGAGAGAGTGAGCTCGCGGGCAGCAGTGGCCGCAGCGGAAAGCCAGGACAGGCAGGGGATGTGGGTCCCGGCCAGAGAAGACTGGAAGCTAAGACTCCTCTGGCGTTTCAGGAACAAAAGAGTGTGTGGTCAGGAGGCTTGTGGTGCCACTATGCCTCTGCCAGACGCTGGCAGGCACCCACCCTCACCGTCCACACACAGGCAGGCAGGTCAGAGTCTGCACATGTACATCCCGTGTCCTGACTGTGGCCGTCCTGGGTACCTGTGATCCAGAGTGTATTCGGAGTGTAAAGAATTATTAAGGGTGCTATTTCAAGGAATAAAAGTTCATCACCTAGAAAGCCTGGAAGAGACTTTTTAGTCTCATTATTCAGGATAGACTAAGGTTCTAGGTGCTTAGAATTCTCTGAGAAGCCAAATGCAAAGGAGGACTGGAAGAGACTGTCTGAAGAGGTGTCCTCATGGGCTCCATTGATGTTTGTCTTGGAATAAGCCCTCAGATCCTGGGATGTTGAGGAAAATGAGACTAGCGAGGGAAAAGTGGAAATTAGCCTTCCAGAAGGTGCCTTTAACCTGGGGTGCTCTGCTGACACGCGGAGAGAGCTACCAGGTGGCGATAGTCCAGAAGCTGGGAGAAGATGCACAGGGAGACGGCGCCCACCCCACACTGGTGGATTCTGCCGTTGAAACCTGCCTCTGCCCGGGAGGTCACTTCACATCCCCAACAAGCGAGAGAGACAAAAGCATGCTGCCATCCTGGACTCAGAGAAGCCAGCTTCTTTTCCTAGAGTCATAATATTGTCAGCTTCCCGCTTCCTCTCCTTTTTACGTCTTTGTGACACATCACAGATGGTGATGTTCATGACTGTGGCTCCTGCGCATCAAAAGAAATCCCCTGGTCCGTTCAGGAGGCGGGAGGTCTGCGGATATGCTTCGGTGTTCCCCTGGTCCGTTCAGGAGGCAGGAGGTCTGCGGATACGCTTCCGTGTTTCCCTGGTCTGTTCAGGAGCCGGGAGGTCTGCGGATACGCTTCTGTGTTTCCCTGGTCTGTTCAGGAGCCGGGAGGTCTGCGGATACGCTTCTGTGTTCCCTGGTCCGTTCAGGAGGCGGGAGGTCTGCAAATACACTTCTGTGTTTCCCTGGTCTGTTCAGGAGGCGGGGGGTCTGCGGATGCGCTTCTGTGTTTCCCTGGTCCGTTCAGGAGGCGGGAGGTCTGCAAATACGCTTCTGTGTTTCCCTGGTCTGTTCAGGAGGCGGGGGGTCTGTGGATGCGCTTCTGTGTTCTGACGCTGTGGCTTACTTGGAAAGAGCTCCCTTAGCTCTGTCTCTGTGCTTCTCCTGTCGGTTCCCGTACCACCCTGACCAGAACCAGTTCTGTTCACCTTGCCGCTGCCTGTCTCTGCTTGACTCAGATTCCCACGGCAGCAGTTCCAGCCCACGGCTCAGGAGAATAGTTGATGCCCCAGCGAATGAATCTTTAAATATTCTGTTACCCAATGAAGTCAGGCTTTAAGGGTCTGAAAAGCTGAGGTTTTCTCTCCATTCTAAAAATGAAATAGAATTTAGGTGAACCTAATTGAAAAAATGTTTCCAGCGAGTAATCAACTTTTGGATGAAAGGTTCTGGCCCGACTTGCTGCAGGAGAGTTTCCAAAGATGCCTCAGAGCCGCTCCATCTCCACTCCTGGTGACTTGCTTGCCCTGGAGCCTCCCCTCTGGTCGGGCCCCAGCCTCCTTCCTTCCACCACGATTCCAGCCATGTCCACAGCTCTTAATCTACGTAAAACACGATGCTGTTTTCTTTTGACTGAAAGTAAAATTAGCAGGAAAGGTAATATGTTTATCAATATCATCTTACTCTGTAAAATGATATTGACATAGTTTTTTTTTTTTTTTTTAAGTACAATTGAGTCATCATATTATTTTCAGGTATAATATAGTGATTCTGTATTTTTACAGATTATACTCGATCTATAGTTTTTTATAAGGTAATGTCTCTAGGACCTCCCTGGTAGTCCAACGGTTAAGAATTTGCCTTCCAGTGCAGGAGGCATGAGTTCATCCCCAGGTCTGGAAAGATTCCACCAGGCTCCTCTGTCCATGGGATTCTCCAGGCAAGAATACTGGAGCGGGTTGCCATTTCCTCCTCCAGGGGATCGTCTCAGACAAGGGGTCAACCTGGAGTCTCCTGCGTTGGCAGGCGGGTCCTTCACGATGCCCAAGCGTGCATGCCTGCAGCCTGCTTACTCTGGGCGCAGCGCCGGCGCCTCTTCGCCCCTCCCCAGTCTTGCCCCTCCCCTGCTCCCTCCCCACCGTGGCCTCTGGCTGGTTTTCTGTATCTGTCCGTCTGTTTCTGTTTCTGCATATTGAGTTGTCTCTTATGTTTGGGTTCCTTGCATAAATCATAACGTAGTGTTTTTCTGTGTCTGACCTCGTAAGCATAATAACCTCTGTGTCCATCCACATTGGTGCAAATGGCAACAAATTTTCACTTTTTCACGACTGAGTAATATTCCATTCTGTATTTACATAACACACCACATCTTTATCTGTTCATCTGCAGTGGGCGCTTGGGTTGCCTCCATATCTTAACTATTATAAATAATGCTACTGTGAACATGGGGTACGTGTATCTTTTCAAATTATTGGTTGTTTTTTCCTTAGAATGTGTACCCAGGGGTGGGATGGCTGGGTCTTACGGCAGTTCTTTCTGTTTCTAGTTTTCTGAGGAACCTCCATACTGTGTCCATAGTGACACAGTTTACATTCCCACCAACACTGCACCAGGGTTCCCTTTTCCTCACATCCTCACCAACATTAATTTGTTATTGTAGTCTTTTTGCCCATAGCCATTGACAGAGCTTCCCAGGTGTAATGGGGGCTTCCCAGGTGGTGCTAGTGGTAAAGAGCCCTCCTGCACATGCAGGAGACGTAAGAGACACAGGTTCAGTCCCCGGGTCGGGAAGATCCCCTGGAGGAGGGAGTGGCAACCCACTCCAGTGTTCTTGCCTGGAGAATCCCTTGGACAGAGGAGTCTGACGGGCTACAGCCCACGGGATCACACTGAGTCGAACACGACTAAAGTGGCTTGCCCCCACGCGTTGCCGGGTGTGGCTTGCTCACTGTGGTTCTGATTTCCGTATCCTTGACTTAGTTTTTTCTTAAGTGCAGCTTTTCTGTACATCAGGCATCCTGGCTCGGGCCACAGCAGGGTCGTGAGCAGGAAGGGTTTTTCATAGGAAGAGGGAGGAATCTTTCTAAGGAAGGATAATTATTTTAATAGCCCTCCTTCAAGGGAAAACGCAGATGCGGATGAAGCTGTCTTGAGCAGTTGGATAGACCTTTAAGAACACAGCAGGATTTACATTCCTGGAAAATCCCACAGACGGAGGAGCTTGGTAGGCTACAGTCCATGGGGTCACAAAGAGTCGGACATGACGGAATGACTTCACTTTCACTTTTCCCCAGACGCAGGACCGAGCCGGAAGCTGAACGGATGTGAGTGGGGCTCTGGGCACTGCCCGCTGCTCCCGCTGCTGGGGGCATTCGACCTACGCCGAGACGCCTCACTGAGTCCCGCTCTGCTCTTGTCCCCACAGCGCCAACCTGTCCAAGGCCGCCTGGGGCGCGCTGGAGAAGGGCGGCACCCAGCTGATGATCCGCTCCTACGAGCTCGGCGTCCTCTTTCTGCCCTCAGCGTTCGTAAGTCCACGCGGCTGCCTGACCGGCGTGAGCGGGCGGGAGCGGGGCTGCCTGACCGGCGTGAGCGGGCGGGAGCGGGGCTGCCTGACCGGCGTGAGCGGGCGGGAGGCGGGTGCGTGCTCCCGTCCTTGGGCTTCCCAGGTGGTGCTGGTGGTGAAGAACCCGCCTGCCAACACAGGAGACGTAAAGACGCCGGTTCGATCCCTGGGTTGGGAGGATTCCCTGGAGGAGGGCCCGGCGGCCCGCTCCAGTATTCTTCCTGGAGACTCCCATGGACAGGGGCGCCTGGTGGGCTTGGAGTCCATGGGCCGCCCAGAGTGGGACGGGGCTGAGTGGCTCAGCACGCGCGCGCAGGTGCTCGCCTCAGCCTCGTGCCGCCCTCGGCCAGGCGGCCACACAGCCGTGAGCCATCTCCCCGTCACTGTTCTGGGTGCCCTGTGGTCCCTGCTCTCGGGGAGCACATCCAGTAGGTGATGGAAGATCCTGCTTTGGGTAAAGCTGATAACAGTCTTTAAATAAAGATTGTGAACCAGAATGTGGAAGTTACTACAAGATCAGCAAAGGGAGGAGTGAGCCAAGTGTGAAGTTTGTTCTGGGGTGGGGTGACTGGAGACCACCTTCCGGAGCAGGACGTCTTGAGGAGGGGACAGCGAAGGGTCCCGGGGATTCTCGGTCAGCAGAGAGGAGCAGGAAAGGCCAGCTGTGGAGGAACTGGCCTGAGCACCAGCCCGGAGGCGGGGAGGCTCACAGCGTCTGCTGGAGACGGGGTCCCGGGGGTCACAGGGGACCTGCTGTCACACTCACGGGGAAGCCCCCAAACGGGCACCACGTGGGGAGCCGTGTCTTTCTCTCGGTGTCCTTTTTCTTTTCTTGCCACTCACTGTAGTTGAGTTGCTGGTAAGCACACCCGTGATGCTGGCCCTTGGCACTCCGCTTGGCCTGGACCAGGAGACTCAGCCAGGGGGGTGCTGTGAGCTGGTCCTGAGACTTCCCTCCGGGCCCTGCAACGTGAGGGCATCGTCTCGAGGCGGGCTGAGAGTGCCTTCTCTCGGTCTCGGGGGCTTTCTCACAGAACCGTCTCACAGGCTGTCCTGGGGCAGCCCCGTCACAGATGGGGTCGCAGACGAGGAGGCGACTTCCCAGGCGCCCCCCGGCGCGTCCAGCAGCCCCCACTGCCCCGCCCCCCACCCCTCCCGGCGAGGGGAGGTGGTGTCGCCGGGAGGTGGTGACTCCCCAGCGCTAGGGACCTGCCGCTCCTGTGCTGGGGCCGCAGTGGCCGCGGCTCTGAGCACAGGCTCGAGTTGCCGTCCAGTGGCAGCCTCAGTCGTGGAGTCAGTCCTTCACTCGCTGGCTTCTGTTGCCAGCATCTGCAAACTTCCGGTCCTTTCTCGCTGTTCGACGCGATCCCTCCTCACGAAGAGGAAAGCAGGAAAGAAGCACGCTGCACTTGCGGAAGCTCCCAGCCCCTCTAAGCGCCTGGTTTTTACCTCCGGTGTAGCTTCTCTGTGTACATTAGAGAAAGAATGGCCGTAATCATTTAGAATCCCCAGAATGACTCTAGACGAGACTCTTCGCTCAGATGGTAAAGAACCCGCCTGCCAGTGCAGGAGACGTGAGAGATGCCGGTTCGATCCCTGGGCCGGGAAGATCCCCCAGAGGAGGGCATGGCAACCCGCTCCAGCATTCTTGCCTGGACAGTCCCATGGACAGAGGGGCCTGGTGGGCCACAGTCCATGGGGTCGCAAAGAGTGGGACACGACAGAGCAAGTAACTCGCCACCGTCGAGCATTCTAGGTAGAAGAAGGGTTGAGTCACGTATAAAGACCATCAGGCAAGAATATTAAAAGATGGACTCCCCCATCCTATGCTGTGCCCCCAGGTTCAAGATCAAGGCCTCCAGCAGGGGCTGCGGAGCTGACTTACTGAGGCGGCAGGCTCTCGAGTGAGCAGGTCCTTGTCGTGTTTCCACGTGCAGATCCCGCGCTTCGCGGCAGGCCTCCTGCACACTCTCAGGAACCCACACACCGCCGCTGTCTCATCATCAGGCTTCTCCCCATCTGGGCAGATCACCATGTCCTTCAGCGAGTCATCACTGACGGGGCAGAGTGCTGACATGAGGCGTGTGTACAGCTCATGAGTATATGACCTCGCCTCCCAAGGGCCTGACGGTCTAGCTGAGCAAGGACGTCGTCGCAGTGAAGCAGATGCCTTGTGTGAGAGATGCCCCGGGCCTAAGCTGGCCGCTGGGACGCGTGAGGAGGGCTGAGAGATGCCCCAGGCATAGGCTGCCTTGAGGAGGGCTCCGGGCCGAGTGAGCAGAGCCCAGAGGTCTCAGTGCGTATCCAAGGTCTTTTAGCTGCATTTTTCAGAAACCGGCTTGAGCTGCCTCAGGCCCACAGAGGGGGGAGTGTGCTGGGATCGCGGGATGGGAAGGACGATGGAGGCGTGGCGGGCCGGCCGGCCGGCCCCGACGCCGGGCTCCGTGGGCCGCCGCCCCCGCTGCAGCTCCATCGCGGAGCTTCTCGGCCCCGTTGCGGCCGTTCTGCGTTTCTAGTCCCTGCACAAGCTTGGCTCTGCCCTCCTCGCCTCTCCTTCCGGGCCCCGGCCCCCACGGGGACCTGCTTGCAGAGAAGGCGGTTTGGTGTGAGCTCGGAAGCCACCCGAGAGGTAGGAGCTGACTGCCAGAGAGTCACCCGTGAGTGAGGTGATGTGTTTTATCAGCAGGAAGCAGCTGAAGGGTTTCTGCAGCACGGGAGACGTGGTCCTTCAGCCGGCCTGTCTCGTCTGCGTCACATACTGTTCTGCGGAGCTTCTGAGAAAGCTTGAGACCTCTGTGTGGCCCTCAGAGAATTAACATTTATGGATTTGGCTTTGAGGGCAACCCGAGATCTCTGCCAGGTCATTAGTCACCTTGCGGAGGCTGCTGGAGCCCAGAGCGAGGCTGAGCTCGTGAAGGAGAGGCCCTCCCCGCCCAGAGCGCGCCCGGCTCGTCCCTGGACGCGGTGCCTGGGGCGGCCTCCCGCTCGGTCGGCCCTGCAAGCACCTCCTGCCGCCTCCGAGGAGGCAGACGAAGCGGGGTCTTCATTCTCGGGAGGCCTGTGCCGCTCTCCCTGCCAGGCAGCCCTGCCTTGGCCTCTTTCTTAACACTCTGGGCTCCCCGCTGATGGGGTGGGGCCCACACACAGAGTTGGGGGTCGTCTTTACTCAGCCCACTGATGCAAGCAGGAATCTCCTGGAGACACCCTAGAGACTCTGGGGCGATGTTACCGGTTCCCTGGTATCCCGCGCCACCCTTCTCGGGAGCCTTCATCTGATGGCCCCTGAGGCTCCCCGCCTCCCCCGTCTCTCGTCTCCACTGCAGGCGCTGCTCCCCTGCGCCCCACGGCCTTCGAAACCCGGGGCTTGGCCTGTGTGCCCTGTGTTGACTCTGGCGTCTCCTCAGCTGGGCTGGGAGCTGCTCTCACAGGAGGGCCTGGCACACGGGGGCCTCTCCCCGGAGTCTGTCCGCTGGCGTTGCTCCCAGGAGGCTCCTGGGGCACCCTCACCCCTTTGTGTGAGGAGGACAGTGAGGCAGAGCAGTGACTGTGTGGGCGACGTGGACTTAATCAGAGGGGTACTGGGGGGTGCTGGTGGTGCTCAGTTGCTCAGTCGTGTCCGACGCTCTGCGACCCCATGGACTGCAGCACACCAGGCTTCCCCATCCTTCACAGGCTCCCAGAGCTTGCTCAGACATACATCCATCACGTAGGTGATGCATCCAGCCAGCTCATCCTCTGTCGCCCCTTCTCCTCCCGCCTCCAGTCTTTCCCAGCATCAGGGTCTTTTCCGATAAATCAACTCTTCTCACCAGGTGGCTAAAGTATTGGAGCCTCAGCTTCAGCATCAGTCCTTCCAGTGAATATTCAGGACTGATTCCCTTTAGGATGGACTGGTTGGATCTCCTTGCAGTCCAAGGGACTCTCCAGAGTCTTCTCCAATACCACAGTTCAAAAGCATCAATTCTTCGGCGCTCAGCCTTCCTTATGGTCCAGCTCTCACATCCATGCATGACCACTGGATAAACATAGCTTCGACTAGATGGACCTTTGTCAGCAGAGTGATGTCTCTGCTTTTTAATAGGCTGTTGAGGTTGGTCATAGTAGATGCTCGAGGATCTTGTCAGGAACGGTTTGCCGCGTGGGGTAACTCACCTGTAGCTGTCTGTTGAAGCTGACGCGTGCGCACACAGCCTCATGCTCACTGTCACGGGAGTCTGTTGCCTCACTTACGGTAACAGTCCCTATGGATGCATTCCGTGTCTCACACTCTCTGTGTTGGCCGCTGTCTTGAATGGCTGCTGGAGGGGCGCCGTCTGAGGCCCACTGTGGTTCCTGTCTGTGGGTTTCTCCCTTCAGTGCTGCCAAGGTAAGCCTTTTAATACGTCTCGCTACATGTTCGCCAGAGACTTGCATAACACCCAGTTCCCGAGTCGCTCTTCTGACCGGACATCATCCAGACGCAGTTTCTGGAGATCAGCCCTCCTTTGTGGCCCTCGAGCAGAACTCCACGTGTGAAACACCCACTTTTCTGAGTTAGCAGCAGTCGGAATCGCCACTTCTGTCCTTCATCGGTGGACCATCCCGACGTCTGCGTTCCTGAACGCGGACTTGAGGCCAGCATTGCGCGTGGTCGGGTTTTGGGCTCAGCGTGGGGGCAGCCTCAAGTGCGGCAGGTGCCACCCGCAGGAAGCCGGCGGCTCTCCTTTCCGTGGCCGTCTTAGGGGCTGGTCGTTCCGGAAGCGTGTGAGCAGACACTGCGTGGCCTGCAGACTGCAGCGGGCGGAGAGCCGGCACTTCCCATTCATGATAATGATGCCATTTGAAACTTCTGGGATTGATCTGAAAGCCGACAAGTTCCAGGCAGTCCAATACTGATGTGTTCCCATTTTTTCTGTTTTTTTTTTTCCCTCTGGCTGTACCAGGCCTTAGCTGCAGTATGCAGGATCTTTAGCTATGGCAAGTGGGACTGCGTCCCCTGACCAGGGATTGCACCAGGCCCCTGCACTGGGAGTGTGGAGTCTTCAACAGCTGGCCCACAGGGAAGTCCATTCCGCTGCTTTTAGATGCGGGACTCAGTGAACACATCATTTTGAGGTTAACCCAACTTGCCATTGAGCGTTGCTTGCCATTGAGTCAGCAGCTTTCTCTTTGATCGCGAACGCTTTCAAGACCTTTGGGGATTAATGTCAAGACACATGTGACTGTGCTCCCCTTGGCTGTGGTTGCTCACAGTAGGTGCTCAACCAGTGTTTGTTCAGTGAAGACCTTACTCCTTTACAGTCTGACTTCACCCTTCCGCTTTTATAGTGTTTTTTGAGTTGTCCCTTTTGTGGCAGTCTGAATGCAGGTCGGGAAAGGATTTCCAGACGCAGAGCATTTCAGGAGAGAGTGAGTTTATTAAGAGCGAGGAGCAGAGACAAAGCGGGCACTGCAAGTGCAGCGGGCTGCCGCCTCCTGGCAGGCCAGGGAGAGCTGGCATTTTTTGTGGATTAGTAGCCAACTTCTATGCCTCAAGACAAAGAAAATTCCGGCTGGCAGATCACCATTAGGGGATTGGTTAGGTCCCTATACGGTGACTCCCGGGGTGAGCGTTTCCGCCTAATGCGGGGTCAGGAGGCCTGCTGGCGATATCAGAGGAGCTTTTGGCCGTGGTTACACAGGAGCTCTGTCGGCTTCAGGGGCGACCTTGGTCCAGTCTCTGCTTTTGTGGCCGTGGTGTAAGGCCTTGCGCCTGTGGCCTTGGGGCAGGACTCCACACCTTTAATTGAGGCGTGTTTAACTTTTAGGCTAGACGGAGTCACCTAGGTTCAGAAAAATCTCAATATGGGAAAGATCGCCTCGTGATTTCAAAGAGCAGCAGCTGTGCCCTAAACTGCCGGGCGTCTGCGAGTGTTCAGGGAGACACGGGTCTTCCCTCTGTGAGCCTGTGCGTTTTGGCGTTTACTGAGCATGAACCTAGGCTCTGACTAGGCTGCCCAGCGCTCTGTCCAGAACCCCTCCCACCTCTGGGAATAACGCACAAACCGTCTCAGAACGGTGGCCCGATGTCCTGAGCGTCCCTGCCCTTGTCCCAGGCTGAGGGCCGGCCCAGCCCCTTGCTCAGCCCCAGGCTCACGTGCTCCTGAGACAGCGGGTTCTCTTTCCTGTGATCAGAAGCAAAGGTGCTGCAGACAGATGCCCGCCAGCTTTCAGTCCCCATGGCTTTGCTTTCTCTTTTCTCCATCTGGTTAAGCATTTTTCATTTCTGTTGCCAAGCATGGCTCTGGCCGGAAGAACTAATAAAATTTACAAGCGCCGCCACCTTAACCGTCCCCTCGCTCTCCCCACACCAGCTCTGCCAACCTGCCTGGGGCCCGGCGCGTGGCTCGGGCGCTCAGAGTTCCCCGGGAGGCCACGGCTGAGCACCAGGTTTCAGGTGATGTTTTCTCTGTAACCCCTCGTGTTCTTCTGCTCAACTGACAGGACCACATCCTGGCCTCACCCCGCCTCTCAGCAGTCCACGTCCAGTCCCCACGTCCTGTCCCGTCTGCCGGGCACAGCCTCCGCTGCCCCTGCCGGTCCTGGTCTCTGCTGCCCAGGACCTGTCCCATCCGCCCCGCTCAGCTCCCGCCTCCTCCTGAAGCGGTTTCTGCCGCCCGTCAGGGTCTGTCTCTCTCTGCCTTGAAGGCTTCCGAGGCCCAGGAGAAGCGCTCCGTGTCCTCAGGGGCAGCATGGTGGATGGGAGCAGCGTGCCTCCAGCCGCCTCGCCCCTGCCTTCTGCCCTCACCCCCGGGCCCCACCATGCACCAGTGCCTGTCGGCCACCAGCGTGGCGGGCTGTGGCAGCGATGGCCGTCTCCTGACCCCCCGGGCCTGCTTTGTGCTCAGGTAGAAGTGGCTCAGAGAGACAGCACAGAATTGGAGAGTGTCCAGGGACCCAGAAGGGGCCCTCCCCGAGCACCCCTGAAGGCTCAGGGCCTTGAGGTCTGCAGGCGCCAGAGCGACGGGGGGGCCGCCCCGTACGCGTGGTGAGACTCAGCCCGCTCGCTTCTCTGGGCTCCCTTCCTCTCCTAACGCTTCAGGAAAAGCGAGAGGGGCACCTTCCTGTAACTCGCTTCCTTGCCAGTCCGCTTATCTGTGATGAGCGGCGCTCCTTCCAGAAGGTCATCTGCTGCTGGTGTTCACCCAGGACATTTGATACCTCGCCTGGGGTTTTGCTGCTTGAGGACGCTACTCGGTTAGATGCAACTACAAACGTAAATTACATCTCAAGCTGAAATGTGAGCCCGCTTCTTGTTCTCTATGATTGAGCTAAGCTGATAAGCCTAAGCCCTCACAGTGAGGACCAGCTCTTTCCCCCCCGGAACTGATGGGGGAGCCGGTAGCTCCTCATGCGTGTCCACGGCCCCCCTCTCACCTGGTGTTTGATCACAATATTGTCATAACAGCTGTCTTCAGAGTGACCCATGCCTGGGACAGCGCCGTCCTCTGTTTTGTAAAATGCCAGCTGGTACCACTGTGACATGTAAATGTTGATGATTAGACAGCCTCGAATTATTCAACATCCAGGTTGAAGGGGAAAGTGGCACTCTTTATAAACATATGATGCCCTAGAATTGGAGCTAGAAATGGCAGCCTAGGGAAAAGCGCATTGCTTCCTGTTAGGCACGGGCAGCTCAGAGCTCCTGGCGCGTGACTCGGCCGCCACAGAGTGGCACGGGGGGCTTGCGGTCTGGGTCTGAGCCATAAGGATTCATCATCCCTCACCATGCGCATTTGAGAAGTAACGCAAGTAAGCCAGGAGCTAAAGAGGAGGAAAGTCATTTTTTGTCTGAAACTCCATAAAGTTTTTAATAATCACTGAATAGGCATCACTTCCCAACCTCTGGCCTCTTTTTTTTTTAAGATGTCAGGGGCCAGGGTTTCCAGAATTTGGCTCATACTGTCTTGTTATTCAGTTTCCCAAGTTGTGTCTGACTCTTTGTGACCGCGTGGACTGTAGCCCGCCGGCTCCTCCATCCGTGGGATTTCCCAGGCAGAGATGCTGGAGTGGGGTGCCGTGTCCGCCTTTACGGTGGAACTTACTTGCTCGGAAAACCTTTTGCAACTCCTCACTGCACATCACAGTAAAGGCCACTCTCTCACCAGGGTCCTGCGACACCCGGGTTGTAAGTGAAGGACAACCAGCTGGAACTTGCTTCCGGCAGGGCTGAATCCAGAGGTCTGGGCGGTGTCGTCCACGTTCCTTCCTTCTTTGAAGGACCTGGAGCTCATCTGCAGCTTGGGGCTCAGGTGAACCTTGCCGAACTGTTGCAAGGTGTTACCTTCCATGGCCCTGAGGGCGGGCTCTTGTCTAACACTCAGAAATGAACTGACTGAGGAGACATGTGCTGAGCAATCGAGAGACCTTATTGGGAAGGGGCGCCCGGGTGCAGAGCAGGCGGGAGGGGGAGCCCAGGAGGACCGCTCTGCCACGTGGCTCGCCGTCCCGGCCTTTGTGGGGCTGGGTTAGTTTCCAGGTTGTGTCTGGCCAGTCCAAGATGGATTCCAGCACAGAGGATTCTGGGAGGTTGCTAGACGCTTGGGCTGGAGTCTCCTCTCCCCTTTTGGCCTTTAAACGCTTCCAGTTTGGGTAGCTTGTTGGTTCTGCGTTCCTTGCCGGGACCCCTTGTAACAAGATAACTCATGCAGGGCGTGACACTCGTTCCTGAACAGGGTGGGCAGTTTGAGTCAGTGGTTCCTGAGTGAGACGAGCTCCCTAGAGAAGGGTGGTCTCTTCCCCGCATCCCTGACTCAGGCCACGTGCCCATCACTGTGGCCAGGAGCCGGCCCAGTTCAGCAGGGAGAGGCCGCAGGTGTCCACGCCGCTTCCCCTTGACCACCCTCTGCAGCCTGCCGCCGCGTTCCCTCTCCGGCGCTCCCCTGATGCTGCTCCCTGCCAGCTCTCCGTTCATCAGAATTATATCAACTTCTCAAGGTCCAGCAAAAATAGTTTCTGTGGAGCCTTTTCTTAAGTGACCACCATTACGAGCTCCTCTTCCTTTTCTGCGCAGACTCTGCCTGTGTCTCACATGTTGCCTTTCGCAGCTGTACTCACCCGCGTCTGGGGCGGGCGTCCCCCCGCCCGCAGTGCTTCCACGCACGTTGCTGCGTTTGCTTCCATCCAGATGCCCAGAAAGTAAGCGGGGAAGGTCCTTTAACCCCATTTTTGCGGCTCAGCATTTCTTGACCACCAGCTGTGCATCAAGGCTTGTGCTGGGTGTTGCAGTGAGATGTGTTAATGCAATAACATCCAGAAGATTGGGGCGTCCCAGGAGTTGCAAGTGGTAAAGAATCCGCCTGTCACTGCGGGAGATGCGCTTTCAATCCCCGGTGGGGAAGATCCCCTGGAGGAGAACATGGAAACACACTCCCACAGTCTTGCCTGGGAAATCCCGTGGACCGAGGAATGTGGCAGAGTCAGCCATGACTGAGTTCCCGTTTTACACGCGAGGAAGCTGAGGCCTGGTGAACACACGGCCCGGTATCCCCGTGGCCGCCTTGCTTAGTTCCTCTCGCACACAAGTTCTCGGCTCCTCTGGGCCACCAGGGACCCTGTGTCCCCCGCCTGGACCCACCCTCACCAGACCAAATACAAGTCACCTTTCCAAGTGTGATTAAAATGCCACCTTAGGGGGCTTCCGCTGAGCACCCATCCCCGACAAATCTAAATCAGGCCTCCAAGTCTACCCGAGTCTAAGTTGTGCTCAATATCTTTATATACTTTATTAAACTTTTGCAAGCTTTGCTATAATTTATTTTCTGAAACTTGGAGATCTCATTTTTAGGAAAGAGTAATTTGCAGAGTGTCATACATGTATTTGACCTAACCGATATCAGAAAAAGCTTGAAACAGTCACAAAAATAGCTCTGAATTCTGTTGCGAGCATCATAAAAATATAATTGCATCTTGGGACCTTCTTCCAGAAAATGAGATGCAATTATAGATTCTTTGTGTCTGCAGGGCCTGGACAGTTTCAAAGTGAAACAGAAATTCTTCTCCGGGAGCAGCCAGGAGCCCACAGCCTCCTTCCCTGTGCCGTACGACCTGCCTCCAGAACTGTACGGAGACAGAGGTGAGACCCGGGGGACAGAGACGCTCGGGTGTGAGTGCCAGCGCAGAGACGACGGCGCTCGGGGAGAGCCGGGGGTGGGCTCTTGGCGGGAGCCTGGCCGGTGGGCTGCTCTGGGAGCACAGCTTCGCGACCCCGGAGACACGGCTCTCAAGCTGCTGGGTCTCAGAACCCCCTGTGCCCTTACTAATCAAGGACCACAGACAGCTTTCCTTTACATGGGTTTCTATAGCTGTTGACATTTGTCATAAAGAAATTAAAGCCAATACATTTTAGAGTACTTACTGACTTATTTTAAAATAATAATAAGCCCATTGATAAATTTGAAAATATCTAAAGTGGCTATTCGCCAGCTCAGGTTGGTCTGGAAGGCGGCCTTGTCCCCCGCTCTGCAGGCGCGCCTGCTGTCCGGGCCGACGGCTGGGCTCTCGCCGCTGCTCCGTGCTGCCACCCGCGCCGGGCGGCCTCTGTACACCCAGGCGCCAGTGACCAGTGACGGCTTAATGTTAGGACGGCCGTCGTTTTGATTTCACAGGTGTACCCCCACCCCGTGAAAGGTGGGTCCCCAAGTCACCCTCTGAAAACTGCAGCACTGGGCGAGGACCTTAAGGTCAGAAACCAGGTACATTTCGCAGAGGCAGCCGGAGGCGTCCTGGCACAGGATCCCAGTGCTCGGGAGGAGGCTGGCCAGGGTGGGCGGCCCCACCTCCACGCCTGCTCTGACGCGGCCCCTCCGCCCCAGAGCGCTTCTCTCAGCCGCGGGAAGTCTGGATTTGAGACAAGTTCACGCTTCACCAGGCTCACGCAGGGGGAGATCCTGGCATATTTTCCCCTGTAGGGTAGACGTCTACTGGGGTAGCCTCGTATAGTTGACGGTGTTTGAGCAAATGCTGAATGTGAACAGGGCAAGTTTGAGTTTTGATTGGAAAGTGTTAATGATGTCATCCCATTAATACGGCAAAACCTCGGATTCCCTAATGGGGTTGGCCTTGCCTGGCGGGTCCCTTGCTTCCCTGATCGAGGCTGGTTGGGGTCTAGCCGCCTCCCACCCTCACTCACTGGCTTTCGTGGTGAGCCGAGCCTGCCCTTCTGATTGCTCCTTTCTCAGGTTATCTGGGCTCATCTGACAAAGCCCCTCCTGCCTCACACAGCTGGCTTCCTCTCTCTCGTCACATGGACAGCTTCCAAGGCCGTCTTGTTCCCTTCCTTCCAAGCCATGTGTATTTCTGAGTCCTCTAAGTATGTTGTTGTAAATTCACCATATTTATTTTTCACTAGCAAGAGGTTCGGTCAGATTTTCAAGGAATCCGTGATGACTCCTCCCCCTCCAGCTCACAGATGGAAACACCGCTTTAGATCCTGGTGCTTATGCACCGGCCTGACAGCTTATCGCGTGACCTTGGGTGGTGGTCTGCCTTCTCTAGGCCTTAGTGTCTCCATTTGCAAAATGAGAAAATGAGAGTGCACAGCTCACTGCTGAAAAGTGACTGAGATGAGGTCCTGAAAGCATCTAACCCAGTGTCCAGCTCACGAGTAGCATCCAGCTGCTTTTAGCCACTGTTTCTGGTCCTTAAAATGCCCGATGCAGTTATAACAGGGAGTGGACGGTCGTTCTCTCCCCCACCCCGATGAACTGACAAAGCGCCTGAGGCTCGTGCAGGACAGTCCCTGACCCAGGCCGTGGCCTGATGCCCTCGTTCCCCTTCTGGTTTGGGGCTGTGCCTTTGTCTCTTTTCCTCTCTTGTTTTTCTGTTCTGTTCCCTCCTTCCTGCCCCCCAGCCCCCCAGCTCTCCTGGATAAACATGTGGTGGTGGGGAAGACCCAGCGTGATGATGGCCTTAGGCTGGGCCTCCTGGGCTAAGTGTGTGCTGAGCTGTGGGCCTTGGGCCCTGTCTTGACAGAGGGGCACATTGCCAGGCCCGGCCCAGACCTGCTGAGACGAGCTCTCCAGCGGTGGGTCCAGGAAAAACGTGCCAGCAGCTCCCAGTCAGCCCGGACAGGGAGACGCGGTGCAGACACAGTGAGGGTCAGCTTCCCGGCGGCAGGCGTTGCCCGGTCAGCGCGGTGCAGACACAGTGAGGGTCAGCTTCCCAGCGGCAGACGTGCCCCGGTCAGCGCGGTGCAGACACAGTGAGGGTCAGCTTCCCAGCAGCAGGCGTTCCCCAGTCAGCGCGGTGCAGACAGTGAGGGTCAGCTTCCCGGCGGCAGGCGTGCCCCGGTCAGCGCGGTGCAGACACAGGGTCAACTTCCCGGCGGCAGGTTCCCCGCTTTGCCGCCCCTCTGGACTGTACCCTGAGGCCCTCGGCTTTGCCTAGCAGGGTGGTGGGGTTTAGTCGCTCAGTCGTGTCAGACTCTCTTGCGACCCCGTGGACTGTAGCCTACCAGGCTCCTCTGTCCATGGGATGGCCCAGGCAAGAATACTGGGGTGGGTTGCCATTTCCTTCTCCAGGGGATCTTCCGGACCCTGGGGTTGAACCCACATCTCCTTTACTGGTAGGCAGGTTGTTTACCATTCGGCCAAGTGGGAAGCCGGCCTGGCAGAGCGCAGCACCTGTCCGGCACTAATGCGCGTTTCGTGTGCACTCACGACGCGCTCTCGCGGGGCAGCCGGGGGGCTCGCCTGAAACGGGCCTGCGTCCCAGCCCGTGCGTGGCAGTGCTGGCTTCACGACCCCCGCCCCCGCCCTGTTGGCATATCTCTGTGTGTGGCTTTCCCCCAGGGTTGTGGAGGGCTTTCCAGCCAGCATGGAAAAGGATCTGCCCAAGAAACACAGACATTTGTTTATTTATAAAACAGAGCATGGCATTTGCCAGGCAGGTGGTCTCCAGGTCCTCACTGGCTTATCTTGAAGGAAAGGAATACAGTTGCCGCTGGTGTCCACAGGGGGTGGCTCCAGGACCCCCCTGAATACAAAATCATCAGATGCTCACGTCCCATGACAAGCACTCTATGTCCCCGATTCCACATCCCCAGATTCGACCAACCCGTGATCGTGTAGTACGTGTTTATTGAAAAGAAATCGGCACAAAAGTAGACCTGCACATGTCACACCCAGGTTGCTGGGGGTGTGCTGTAAATGCAGTGGTGATCTTTTAGGTTACTAGGAAGTGTCTGTGTATCACAGATCCTGCACTGGTGAGAATCTCTTGACTAGCTGTTCACACAGCAAGGGTCGGCGTGTGTCCTGCCCGGGGATGAAGCACAGCTGCCGTTACCCACAGAGCAGTTTGCAGGGAGAGAGGAGAAGCTGCAGGGACATGCAGACGCAGAAGATGGTGTTTTTCGGGCAAGAGAGCGGCCAGTGAGCAGCCAGAGAGTCAGGTCTCCAGCCCTGCTCGCCCCCTGCCTCTCGGGCGGATTAACAGAAAGTGTGGTTTCCTGCTTTTGAGCCATCCGGAGGCCAAAGGCTAGAGAGCGGGGTTCTGATAACTGTTTCCACCCTGGGTGTTCTGTGGCTGCTCCCGCTGCTGGGAGCTGCTGTTTGCTCGGTCACTCTATGATTATTCAACACAACCGGCGAGGCTGGCGGCATGAGCGGCAGATACCATTGTTAGGGAGGCCAGCCTCCCGGCTGCCATCTGCCTCTGCTCAGGAAGAGGCCAGAGCCTCCCCCGGGGCGGCTGGCTGGTCCATCCCAGCCGACCTGCCGAGTGAGACTCCGCCCTTCAGACTTGTTCCATCACTCAGAACAGTAGTGTTTCTCAGAACAGTTGTAGGGGGGTTTATTTTTAATCCTTGCAATGTATTTACACCCTACCCTTCCAAGGCAACCTACTCCAGAATTCTTGCCTGGAGATTCCATGGACAGAGGAGCCTGGTGGGCTGTAGTGCGTGGGGTCACAAAGAGCCCGACATGACTGAGCAACTTACACTTTCACATTGTTTTGGCTCTTTTGGAAGAAAAAGTTCACATTTACTGAGCACCTGCAGTATGCTGGGAACGAGCTCCCCAGCCATTCTCGCTTTCATACTGCACAGTAATCCTGGGAGGTTGCGAGTGTGATTAGTTCCCATTTCACAGACGGGGAACCGAGACCAAGATCCACAAGCCTTCCCCAGGCCGCAGACAAAGACGAAGGCAGAATTTGAACCTGGGTCTTCTTTCCGTTGTATCAGTACCATTCCAAGGCCTGGTGCTTTCCTTGATGTGGGTCTACAGTCATTATACAGAGATCTTCATGGCTCACCAGTCACTGGCCTTAACTTACAGAACAGAACCGTTCCAGGGATATGACTCTGGGCCTCGTGGTTCTGTGTGACCGTGACCAGCTGAGAGCAGAAAAGTGGCCTTGACTGTCCCCGTGGTCACTGCTGGTTTCTCCAGCTTCTCAAAAGAAGAAAACGAGAGCCACCCTCCTTTTTAGGTTCTCCCTGCAGATGGAACAGGCCTCTTGCACAGTTCATCAGTTTATCTCATTTAATGGGCTTCCCTGGTGGCTCAGAATCCGCCTGCCAGTGCAGGAACGTGGGTTTGTTTGCTCCGTTGGGAAGATCCCCTGTAGAAGGAAATGGCAACCACTCCAGGATTCTTGCCTGGGAAATCCCATGGACAGAGGAGCCTGGTGGGCTGCAGTCCCTGGGGTCACGAAAGAGCAGGACACGACTGAGCGGCTGAACAGCAATAGTGTCTCATTTAATCGTACTTCCAGCTCCACGTCTCAGGTGCAGATAAGGAAACTGAGGCTCAGAGGTGAAGGGACTTGGGAACCTCAGTGGCAGGCCAGCATTTTCCCCGGGGTTCACACTCCCGTGTCTTAACATGACCCTTTACTGCAAGCTCCTACCCAAAAGGGCTCAGTTCAGAAAAGGGCTCTCGTGATATGTTGACTCCAGCCCGTGAGTGATTTGATCCTGTCAGGTGAGTGGACTTTCTGTAATCATATTCAGATAAGTATTATACTCATGTAATTTTTTTTCCCCCAGATCGACCGTGGATTTGGAACATCCCTTATGTCAAAGCGCCTGATACGCACGGGAACATGTGGGTTCCCTCCTGAGAGCAGGAAAGCTCTTGTGAAGTTGACATGTAAGGCCTGAGCCCCGAACGTTGGATGTCCTTGTTTGTAATGGGTGTTCACTTCCCTTACTGTTTTATCTGCCCCCCAACAAAACTCTGCAAAGGTCAGTCTTTCAGACATGAACGTTGGTTATCCTTTCAGTGGTCACGGTTGACATTCTTACTTGAAAAAAAATTGTATATTTTCTTAAGTCCCTTTTCTATGCCTTGGAATAAAAGCTATCAAGTTTCCCCATATTAAAAGAATATAGACAGATAGATGCAAAATGGTCTTCCTGGTGATGCGGACTCGCGGTGGTGTCAGCGCTTCTGAAGGGAAGGTTGACCTTGTGAGCTGTGCTCCACTGGGAAGGGTGCCCGACTCAGCTGACGCTCTCCAGAGCAGGAGTGTGACCCGCCCTGACTCTGGGAGTGTGGCGCAGTGGCTGGAAGGGCCTGCTGCGTGTCACCGAGGCCCACGAGGCTCCCCAGACGCCACGCGCCGCCTGACGGGCGTCACCCGGCAGCTTCCCGTGACACCCCATCCTCCCCACTCCCGGGCCAGCCCCGCCTGCCCTGTCCTCAGCCGTCCCCCCAAACGCGCAGAGAAGACAGCTCCCGGGCGCCCGGCAGAGCACCCCAGTTTCCCACCCTCGGGAGCCCCTGCCGGGGAGCTGACGGCGGGGGGCGGCGGCCCGGAAAGGGTCAGGACGCCCCGGGGCCCCAGCCGCCCGGGCGGCGCAGCGGGCGTCGCCGCGCAGGAGGCGGCGGGGCGGGCAGCGCGGGGGTCTCCTGCCTCCTCCTTCCCGGCAGAGAAGGCCGCCTCCTCTCTCGGATGTTTTGGGTTCTGTAAAGTATCATCTGGGTGGTTTTGTTTTGTTTTATTTTGCATTCTGCTTAAAAACATAAAGTTGAAAAGCCACTGAATTCATTTAACCAGTTCCTTCCACTGGTAAGAAAAGTGAGGCGTAAGCCTTCTTGGACCGCGCCTTCTGCTTTAACGACACTGAAACCCCTACCAGATGTGAGCCCAGCAGCAGCCCTGGGCCCGCAGTGAAGGCGGAGGCGACGACGAGACCAGCCCAGGCTGGGAACCCCGCCGTCCGAGTGGGCACCCGGAGGACTGTGGTTGACCACCCGGGATGCCCACTGGCACGGTCCACCCCGGGTGGGGTGGGCTCAGTGCAAGGCTCCAGGCAGCACCGGACAAGCCACCCAGCCAGAGAGCATCCCCGAGCGAAGGAGAGCCGTCCTTCCCGGCGGTGCCGCGAAGCCCCTTGCGGCCTCTGATTGGCTAGGCTGAGTCACGTGTGCATTAGACCTGCCCAGCCCCGGCTCTCTGCTCCCTCCGCCCTGTGAGACCCGAGGCGAGTCGCGCGATGCCTCTGAGTCTTCGCTTTCTCACCTGTTAAGCGGGGCTCGCAGCTGTCCTGCCTGCCTGCTGGGACTGCGCTAAGAATCGCAGGAGACGGTGCTCCTGAGTGCGGGCAGGAACTCGATCCGTGTGAATCGGGATGATTCTTGATGAGTACCCCCTGGCAGTCTCTCCTGGGGCATTTAGAGAATGGTAACTCGAGGCTCAAAACCCATGCCTTCTGAAAATTAGCAACTTCCTGCAAATACCGCTCCCTCCCGCACTACCACGGGTGGGTTTTACTGAAAGATGGGGGAGATTGAAGAGTCCTGGCTGCAGCCAGGTGGCGACGAGGCCTCGATTCCGGGCGAAGGGGGCTCTGTTACAGAGGAAACTGTCCCGGGACCGCTTTGTCCCAGAGCCCAGGCTCTCAACTCTGAACAGGGTTAGCAGCGCTGCAGATCGCATGCTTCCTGCCCTGAAAGCGCGGATCCATGTTGCCTGCCACGTCCGGAAAGGGGGGGTCCTCATGGAGGCCGCTGGGCTGAGGTTGGGGTCAGGGAGTCCACGTTCAAGTGACCCCACGGGTGAGCTGGCGCTTGAGCCCTGGGAGGAAGTCCGGTTCACAAGCGAAGAAACAGGCTCAGGTCTGTGAACTGCCCGAAGCCGCCTTCCAGAAGACGCGGGGCCTCTCGCCTCCTGAGCGCCCCATGCCGCCGCAGATCCGGGAGGCGGGCACCTTGTGTTCCACTGGCAGAATCTTCCTTAAGAGACAGGAGTGAACCTTGTGATTCCGGGAGCCCCTTCCCGCCTCCAGAAGCGGCCGGGGCCCCGTGAGCAGCCGCCTGGGCCGGCTCCACCCCGGTCTCCTGGCGCTGCAGGCAGGCCCGGCGAGAGCGGCCTCTCCTCGGCCTCTCCAGCTCCTGCTCCTCCGGGGCCCTGGCGGCCGCCCACGTCGCACCGGGTGCCCTTGAGAATAGTGCAGGGGCGGCGAGGGGTCAGCGGCTCGAGGGAGACTCGGGCGGTGACGGGAGGGTTTCTGTCATGATTGTGGCTTTGGTTACACTTGACGAAACTCCTTGAATTATGCACCAAGTTGGTCATTTTATTGTACGTAAATTATAACCCAGTAAAGCTGCTTTTTAAGAACTCGAATGCACAAGTTCAGATGTGTGTACTGTGTGAAAATCCAAGATCAAAAAGAAAGTTGTTAAACTCTATATATAAACTCTAAAGTACTTGAGGGCAAGTGTATTGGTTGCAGTTTATTTTGAAATGCTTTAAAATAAGACGTATTAAAGGATGAGTAGATATATGATAAAATACAGGAATATTTGTACAATTTAGATTGCTGCTCTAAAATTCTGTAAATCTTGGTACATGTTTGAAGTTTCATTATCAAATGTTGTGAAGGGAGACCAAATAAGTTCAGGTTTCTGGTAGGATGACATAGCTCCTACTGAACCCACTCTTTCAGAAATAAAAATAGAAGTTGTGGTGTGGAGCTCACGCCATCCAGCTACTGAAAGCGACCAACAGCAGGCAAAAGAAGGGGTCAGCAACTGCAAGGACGGCGCTCTGCAGGGTGAACCTACTCTCTTCCCACCACCTCTGGCCTGAGGTCACCACACAAGGCAGGTAAACCTCCCGGGGAAAACGTGCAGTCTCTGTGGCTTGGAGATCAGAGCACCGGAAAACAGAAGAGCCGGAGTGCGGACCCCGTTTCTCGTGTAAACTCTTCAGTCTGGGGCTGACACTGAACCGTACATGCACCACCAAGGCTGACAGGACTAAGCTGAAATTTCCTTCATGCTGTAGGGAGATAATTTTGCAGCTGAGTTCACCTAAGTAAACTGCCTGTTTAAAAATTATTATTTTTAGAGAAAGGTAATTAGAATCCAGAATTTCTACATCAAGACTCGAGAGTCCCTTGGACAGCAATGAGATCAAGCCAGTCAATCCTAAAGGAAATCAACCCTGACTACTCACTGATGCTCAGGTTGAAGCTCCAATACTTTGGCCACCTGATACGAAGAGCTGACTCACTGGAAAAGACTCTGACGCTGGCAAAGATTGAAGGCAGGAGGAGAAGGGGGGCAGCAGAGGATGAGATGGTTGGATGGCATCAGCAGCTCAGTGGACATGAATCTGAGCAAACTCCCAAGAGACAGTGGAAGACAGAGGAGCCTGGCGTGCTGCAGTCCACGGGGTTACAGAAAGTCAGACATGACTTAGTGACTGAACAGCAACCACCAAATTACATATAGCAGCCACTAGCCACACAGGGCACTTAAATGTGTTGTTGACTTTAAAGTTAAACATTCTGGGGGGTGGGGGGTGGGAGTGGGGATTTCGTTCCCCGCTTGCAAGTCTAGGAGCGCCACGACAGGCTTCAGAAGAACACAGGTACAGGATATTCCTGTCGCCACAGAAGCGATGGGCGGAGTGTATCTGATCATTTAGAACATGGAGACCGTCAGAGCTGACCAGAGAAAGGAAAACAAAACACTGCTGTCCGCTGTCCGCAACAAATACACCTGGAATATATAAAGACACAGATAGATTGGAAAGTAAATGGAAAAGACGCTACGAATGTTACGTAAATGAAGCCTGTGGTAACTAGATTAATATCAGACAAAATAAACTTCAAGGCAAAGGGTATTACCAGAGATAAAGAGAGACATCTCATAAAAATGGTCCCTGCATCAGCAGGATGTAATAATTATAAATGCTTATATTCAGGCAGGAGACAGATGGGCCCCAGGCTCAACAGTTTCTTCCCTGTGGACAGAAACTCCTTAACAGCAGAAACTCCATGAAGCAGGTTGATGGAGGAGGCTGGGCCTTGCCCAGATAAGAGAGAAAAGACCACACACTCCATTCTCAGAGTTAAGAAGACCTCCCAGACCACACGTGCCCAGAAAGGCTCCGCACAGGTCAGCAGAAAGGAAGCATCACCTCAGAGTCAAATGATGCAGCCACCCACAGGCGGCTTCTCTGGAATCCATCTCGGCTAAAAGATGCACGCAAATGGAGGAGGAGCCTGAGATAACCAAACAGACTCGGAACCCGGCGAAGCAAGACGGTTGGTCAAAGGAAACCTGGAAGAGATGCCCCGTAAAGTGATTCAAACTGCCACAAGGGCGGGACTCAGCCCACCCGTGTGTCTGTCCACACACACTGCACTCTCAGGCTAACCAATGCTCCCTTGCCGCATTACTCTCGTCTCTATGTGGAAATCCATTTCTACACGGCTGGCAGGCCCGCGCCGTCACTGCCCACTGCCCCTGGTGTGTAGCGGTTGGCATCCAGCATTCTCCCTGCCGCTCCCAGCCTCAGTCTCAGGCAGGAGCCAAAGCCCTGCTTCCAGCCGCTGCAGCCTGAGGCCACCGGTGACCAACGGTGAGTAACAGCTACGAAGCATGTGAAACAAAAGCTGACATACTGCAAGGAACAGACAGACAATTCCATGTCGTTGGTGCTTTTAATACTCTGGATAATTAACTAGAACAAATGTCAGCAAAGACAGAAGGTCTGAAGAACACTAGCCACAGCCTTGACCCAGAGCACCGCCTGCAGCAGCTGCAGGATGCGCACTCTTTAAAGGGTTCTTTTTTGGCCGTGGTTGGTCGCTGTTGCTGCACACAGGCTTTCTCTGGTTGCGGCAGAGGGGCTCCTCTTTGCTGCGGTGCTCGGGTTTCTTCTTGCAGGGGCTTTTGTTGTGGAGCAGCGTCTCTAGCCAGGCGGGCTTCAGTCGCTGTAGCTCATGGGTTCAGTCGTGGCGTATGGGCTTAGCTGCTCTGAGGCATGTGTGATCTTCAGGACCAGGGATCAAACCAGTGTCCCCTGCATTGCAAGGCAGACTCTCAACTACTGGACCGCCAGGGAAGCCCAGAATACATGTTCTTTTCAAGTGCATATGGTACATTCACTAAGACTACATTCTGGACCATAATACAGTCTATTGAGGAGGACTGAAACATATAACTCATGGGCCTCTGACCTGTGAATGAGGAATTTTGCTTGCCTTATCGGTAAACCAGTGGTCATGTATGGGTGTGAGAGCTGGACTGTGAACAAGGCTGAGCGCTGAAGAATTGATGGTTTTGAACTGTGGTGCTGGAGAAGACTCTTGAGAGTCCCTTGGACTGCAAGGAGATCCAACTAGTCCATTCTAAAGGAGATCAGTCCTGTGTGTTCATTGGAAGGACTGATGCTAAAGCTGAAACTCCAATACTTTGGCCACCTCATGCGAAGAGTTGACTCATTGGAAAAGACTCTGATGCTGGGAGGGATTGGGGGCAGGAGAAGGGGACGACCGAGGATGAGATGGCTGGATGGCATCACTGACTCAATGGACGCGAGTCTGAGTGAACTCCGGGAGATGGTGATGGACCGGGAGGCCTGGCGTGCTGCGATTCATGGGGTCGCAAAGAGTCGCACACGACTGAGCGACTGAACTGAACTATCGGTAAACCAAGGAGGTGGTAGCCGTCAAGCCGCTGCAGCCACCCCAGCCGTGCACCCTGAGGGGATCAGGGTGGGAAAGACAGCGTACTGGCCCTCGCAGCTCAGGCACACTCAAAGGAACGGTTTCGGGGAGCCCAGAGCTTGTGCTAAGCTCACTAAGCTGGGGTGTCTGCTTTTCTTTAATTAGTGACCGAACAGCAACAACAGTTGATGGCAATCTTTTGATGTTCCACTACCTGGTTTTTATTGTGAAATCCCTATATATCCTGGCTCCTCCCCTCTTCTTCAGAGCAGTCCCTCGGCTATCTGAGAAGCTGTCTCCTGGGTTGAAGTCCTCAGAAAGTCTATCAAATACAAGATAATTCTCAGCTTTCAGGTTGTGCATTTTTTCAGTCAACAGACCACACTGAAAATGTTAGGAATAATTTGTCTTAAATAGATTTTTAAAACAAGTACAGTGCATGGCTAAATAATTTGTAGGTCAAAGGAGAAAAAAAAATCAGAAAATATTTTCAATAAAATGATGTAAAAATACAACATACCAAAATTTTTAGTGTGCAGCTAGCCCAGGACTAACGAGATTTATAGTTGAAAAATGCTAACATTAGAAAAGAATTTTAGATCTAAAATTTGTGATCTAATAATCCACTTTAGGAAGTTGGAGAAAAAGTAAACCCAAAAGGAAGTAGAAGAATGAAAATAGAGGAGTAGAAATACTACATTAAATTTATTCCAGAAATGCAAGGTTGGTTTGACATTAGAAAAGCAGTAAATGAAAACCAAGATATTAGTAAAGGATAAAATTATACTATCATTACACTAGATGCAGAAAAAAGCATTTGATAAAATTCATTCATTCATTTTTTTTTTTTAACTCAGAAACAAAACACACTTTCTCAACCTGATAAAGGGTATCAGTGAAAAACCCACACTGTAGTCAATGCAGAAAAACTAACGGCTTTCTCCTGAGATCAGGAGCAAGACATGGTGTTTACTTCCACCTCCTCTACTCAACATTATACTGAGGTCCAGCCATTGCACCACGAATAGAAAAAAAAAAGTATCAAAAAAGAACCAAAACTCTATTTTGGATAACATGGTAATTTACATAGAAAATCCTAAAGGAATCAACTACTCAACTAATGCATAAATTTAGCAAGGTTGCAGGAACCCAGTTAATTTGTAAAAATCATTTCCATTTTTACTTACTACAGCAAACAGCTAGAAAGTAGAATCTTGATATTTCATTTACAACTGCATCAAAACCCCAAAATACTTTAGAATGAATTTACAAAAGATGTTTAAGATCTCTACATGAAAATTTTCCAAGACTGACATAAATTGAGGGCTATACCTCATTCATGAATTAAGATGTCAGTTCTCCCTAAAATAGATCCAACACAATCCTAATTAAGATCTTGCAAGTTTTTTTTTTTTTTCTGGTGAAATTAACAAGCTGATTATACAATTTTTATAGAAATGTTAAGATCCTGTAATATTCAAAGAAAATCTTGAGAAAGAGCAAAGTTGAAGGATTCACACAAAAGCTGCAAGTAACCCTATGGACTGCAGGCCCCAGGCTCCTCTGTCCATGGGATTCTCCGGCAAGGATACTGGAATGGGTTGCCAAGCCCCCCTCCAGGGGGTCTTCCCACCCCAGGGGTCAAACCTGGCTCTGCTGCATNAAAATCTTGAGAAAGAGCAAAGTTGGAGGATTCACACAAAAGCTGCAAGTAACCCTATGGACTGCAGGCCCCAGGCTCCTCTGTCCATGGGATTCTCCGGCAAGGATACTGGAATGGGTTGCCAAGCCCCCCTCCAGGGGGTCTTCCCACCCCAGGGGTCAAACCTGGCTCTGCTGCATTACAGGCAGACTCTACTGTCTGAGCTACCCGGAAAGCCAAGTAATCTAGACATCGTGGTATTAATATAAGGATGGACAAATAATGAGCAAGATACAGACCCCCAAAATAAATTCGCTTTTGTCTTTTCAGCAAATGACACGAAAATAACTGAATATCCACATGGACAGGAGACACCTAATACCTCGACTTTTAGCTCACACCATACAGAAACAAACCGAAGAAACAAAACTTAGTCAAAGACCAACATACGAAGGCCAAAACTATAAAATTTCCAGGGGAAAAGAGCCCATAAAACTTAGGCAACCTTAAGAGAGAGGAGGTTTCTTGATACACGGAGATCCAGATATAAATGATTGATAAATTGGGCCTCACTAAAATTAAAAACACCCATCAGAAATAATTAGGCAAGTCAGAGAATGTGGAAAACGTTTCTAAGATGCCATACCTGAGAAGGGACTAGCATCCTGGATCTATATAAAGAATTCCTACAACTCAGTAGTAAAAAAGAGAAATGGATTATCAACAGAGATTTTAGAAAGCAGATATACTGATGCCAAAAGCTCAGCTTCTCTGTACCTTGGTGCTGAATAGAATCTTGGAGACAGAGTTTTGAGTGAAATAGAAAAGAACAGCATTGTTACTTTGCCAGCAAAGGGGGCCACTGCATGCTAATGATTGCAAAATCGTATGTCCTCAACTTGGAGAAGAGAGACCTTTCATAGTAATTGTTCAAAGAGGCCATGGTCAGCTCACAGACATTCTTCTTATGAGTTGCTGGTACGGTTGAGTAAGCAAGGAAAGGTAAGAAAGCCTTCTCAGTGATCAATGCAAAGAAATAGAGAAAAACAATAGAATGGGAAAGACGAGATCTCTTCAAGAAAATTGGAGATAATAAAGGAAATTTTCATGCAAGGATGGGCTCAATAAAGGACAGAAATGGTATGGACCTAACAGAAGCAGAAGATATTTAGAAGAGTTGGCAAGAATACACAGAAGAACAACACAAAAAAGATCTTCATGACCCAGGTAATCACAATGGTGTGATCACTCACCTAGAGCCAGACATCTTGGAATGTGAAGTCAAGTGGGCCTTAGGAAGCATCACTATGAACAAAGCTAGTGGAGGTGATGGAATTCCAGTTGAGCTATTTCAAATCCTGGAAGATGATACTGTGAAAGTGCTGCACTCAATATACCAGCAAATTTGGAAAACTGCGCAGTGGCCACAGAACTGGAAAAGTTCCGTTTTCATTCCAATCCCAAAGAAAGGCAATGCCAAAGAATGCTCAAACCACTGCAAAATTGCACTCATCTCACACACTAGCAAAGTAATGCTCAAAATTCTCCAAGCTAGGCTTCAACAGTACGTGAACCGTGAACTTCCAGATGTTCAAGCTGGATTTAGAAAAGGTAGAGGAACCAGAGATCAAATTGCTAACATCCGCTGGATCATCGAAAAAGCAAGAGTTCCAGAAAAACATCTATTTCTGCTTTATTGACTATGCCAAAGCCTTTGACTGTGTGTATCACAATAAACTGGAAAATTCTGAAAGAGATGGGCATACCAGACCACCTGACCTGCCTCTTGAGAAATCTGTATGCGGGTCAGGAAGCAACAGTTAGAACCAGACATAGAACAACAGACTGGTTCCAAATTGGAAAAGGAGTACATCAAGGCTGTATATTGTCACCCTGCTTATTTAACTTTTATGCAGAGTACATCATGAGAAACGCTGGGCTGGAGGAAGCACAAGCTGGAGTCAAGATTGCCGGGAGAAATATCAATAACCTCAGATATGCAGATGACACAATGTTGTGGCAGAAAATGAACTAAAGAGCCTCTTGATGAAAGTGAAAGAGGAGAGTGAAAAAGTTGGCTTAAAGCTCAACATTCAGAAAACCAAGACCATGGCATCCGGGCCCCTCACTTCATGGCAAATAGATGGGGAAACAACGGAAACTGTTTCCCATAAAGAAAGAGACTTTATGATGAGGTGGCTGGATGGCATCACCGACTGGATGGACATGAGTCTGAGTGAACTCCGGGAGTTGGTGAAGGACAGGGAGGCCTGATGTGCTGCGGTTCATGGGGTCACAAAGAGTCGGACATGACTGAGCCACTGGACTGAACTGAGGTTTAAGGAGGAGTCAGCGTCAGCACCTTTCGGTCCAACTGGTATGGAGTCTGCGTGCTTGTGGGCGGCCTGTCATCATCAATCAGTAACTTTCCCCACCTGGAGGGGGTTTCCGTGTCTGCAGAATAGGTTACAGATACTGTGTGTGTGTATCGATTGTGGGGGAAACAGGACCTTGCCCCAAGGCTGCCCTTGACTGCTTCTTCCTGGTCTCACATCCCCGCCCTTCCCTAATTAACAACTGCTTGAATCTGTCCAGTGGAGCTCGGAGAAGGTCAAGGATGCTGGATGAAGGCTGCTTCTTGTAATCAAAGGAATAGGGAGGAGCAGAGAAAGGCTTTTCAGGGAGCCCCCCAGGGCCCTGCTTGGTATCCGTGCAAATGGCCAACAAGCACATCAGTCACCGCAGGTGCTCAGTCCTGTCCGACTCTTTGCAACCCCGTGGACCGTAGCCCAACAGGCTCCTCTGTCCATGGGATTTCCCAGGCAGGAATACTGCACTGGATTGCCATTTGCTCCTCTAGGGAATCTTCCCGACCCAGGGATCGGACCCTCATCTCCTGCATTGCAGGCGGATTCTTTACTGCTGAGTCATCAGGGAAATGCAAATCAAACTACAGTGAGATACCAGTGCACATCCACCAATATATCTAAATTTAAAATGGTACTGCCCAATGTTCACGAGGATATCGGACATCCAAGACTTGTACCTTGTCAATTGGTACAACTACTTTGGATAAATGTTAGTTTCTTATAAAATTAAACACCACCACTATGGTCCAAAGAGTCGGACACGACTGAGTGACTGAACTGAACTATGACCCAGCAATTCCACTCCTGGGTGTTTACCCAAGAGATATGAAACATACATCCACAAACACTTGTGCAAGAATGCGCCTAACAGTTTTATTTATGAAGACAACCATCTTTTTCTTTTCAGTAGTCCACCGATTTTTAATTGCATGTAGGGATAATTCAACAAATCAACAAATGTTGTGACCCCATGGACTATACAGTCGATGGAATTCTCCAGGCCAGAATATTGGAGTGGTTAGCCCTTCCCTTCTCCAGGGGATCTTCCCAACCCAGGTCTCCCGAATTGCAGGCGAATTCTTTACCAGCTGAACCGCCAGGGAAGCCCAAGAATACTGGAGTGGGTAGCCTATCCCTTCTCCAGCAGATCTTCCCGACCCAGGAATCGAACCGGGGTCTCCTGCCTTGCAGGCAGATTCTTTACCAACTGAGCCATCAGGGAAGCCAAACAGATAACAGATAGTGGCAATGTTATGGGGAAAAGATACAGCAAAGCAGGAGGATCGAATTCCCTGGCCAGTCTTGATGCACTTTCTTTCTAATGTTGTCATCAGAGAAGACTCACTGATAAGGCGGCACTGTCAAAGGCCGGAGGAGGTGAGGAAGAATCCACGTCCATGTGGTGTTTGAGGGAAACCTGGCAAGTAGAGAGGAAGCATGTGCAAAGACCTGAGGTGATGTGTTCAGGGAACAGCAGGAACTCAGAGGAAGGGGAGTGAAATAGATAAATTGAGGTCAGGTCACTAGGTATTTGTGTAAATTAAAAGGATCTTAGAAAACATCAGAAGAATTTCAGCAGAGGAGAGTCATACCCTGGTGGATGCCAAGCGCCTTTAACAGTCCTGGTTTCTATCAGTAAGGAGAGAATGAATATTCAAGCAATAAAAAGGGACAGACTAGTAAGATATATCGGAGAAGGCAATGGCACCCCACTCCAGTACTCTTGCCTGGAAAATCCCATGGGCGGAGGAGCCTGGTAGGCTGCAGTCCATGGGGTCGCTGAGTCAGACACGACTGAGCGACTTCACTTTGACTTTTCACTTTCATGCACTGGAGAAGGAAATGGCAACCCACTCCAGTGTTCGTGCCTGGAGAATCCCAGGGATGGCGGAGCCCAGTGGGCTGCCATCTGTGGGGTCGCACAGAGTCGGACACGACTGAAGCGACTTAGCAGCAGCAGCAGCAGTAAGATATATAACATGGCTAGATCTCAGAAATACAGTGCTTTACACGAATACATAACTATGAATCCATTCATAAGAAAATCTAGAACAAGCAAAACTAATTTCTACAAAGGGAAAAATTGATGGCAGAAAAACTCAGAACACTGATTGCCTCTGTAGGAATGTGGTTGGGAACTTGCAGGGAAGGGACCTGGGATATTTGGTGGATAGGTTGGGTAGATCTGTGTTTAATTTGCAAGAGTGAATGCATTTGCCAGAACTCATTTAACGGTACACTTAAGATTTGTGCATTTCATAGTATGTAAATTTTTCCCCAAAGAACACAGCCTGTAAGTAAGTAGGGTTGTATTGATCTCTACCGGCTTCCCAAGTGGCTCAGTGGTAAAGAATCTGCCTGCAGTGCAGGGGTTCCATCCCTGGGTCGGGAAGATCCTCTGGAGAAGGAAATGGCAACCCACTCCAGTATTCTTGCCTGGAGAATCCATGGACGGAGGAGCCTGGCGGGCTACAGTCCATGGGGTCACAACAAGTCAGACACGACTGAGCGACTACGCAACAGCACTGCACTCTGGGAAGGAAAGTGCAGGGAGAGGTGCGGGGGGGCGTGGGGAGGAGCAGCGCCCCGCTGTCTGCAACTTGGAAATGAAGCCCAGCGAGTTGAGTTGATGGACGGAAAGAGGGATGGACAGAAATGTAAGAAAGCAAGAACAGTAAAATGTTCCTTGAGTACAAGGCAGTTCACCGTAACATTCTTTCGACGTGGCGGTGGGGACGCATCACAGGACTCGCCCTGGGTGGGCACACACGCTCCTCCTATAAGCGTTGTTCTCTAAAGCCCTTGCTCCCAAGAGGCTAGATAAAAGCAGGGCATCCGGGAGTGGAGAAGGGAGAGACTAGAGAGGGGCGCCGGCAGCGTCATTGGGAGGACTCCTGTTGAAGCTGAAGCTCCAGTCCTTTGGCCACCTGAGGCGAAGAGCTGACTCGTTTGAACAGACCCTGATGCTGGGAAAGATTGGGGGCAGGAGGAGGAGACGACAGAGGATGAGATGGCTGGATGGCATCACCGACTCCACGGACATGGGTTTGAGTGAACCGCGGGAGTTGGGGGTGGACAGGGAGGCCTGGCGCGCTGCGGTTCACGGGGTCGCAGAGTCGGACGCGACTGAGCGCCTGCGCGGAACTAGCAGCATCGGACCTCTGGCGGTGGGCGGACAGGCACCGGACTGAATTCTCTGCCCCTGGCAGGACCCTGGGTGGGCCCTGAGCCCGGGGCCACTCTCAGGAGGCGGGAAACTCTCGTTCATTGCAAGAGGCCCACGCATCTCTTCCTCCCGGGTCCGCATTCCCCCCGCAGGCCAGGGCCGGTGATTCCGGGGGGGCCGGGAGGGGCCGGGAGCGCGGATGGGGGCGAGACGCGTCTGGAGGGGGCTGCGCGCCCCCAGGCGGCGGCGGCTGCGGGCCGGGCCGCGCGAACGAGGACAACGCGCGCTTCCTGCTGCTCGGCGCGCCCCTGGCGCTCTACCCGCTGGGCGGCGCCGCCGGCTTCTCGGCGCTGGAGCGGCCGCGCGGGCGCCAGGCCCGGCAGCGCTGGGAGGAGCGCCTGGCCGGCTTCGGCCGCCGCCACGTGAGCCGCGACGCGCTGCGCGGCTTCCTGCGCCACTTCGAGGCGGCCGCGGCCGCCGGCGTCCGCGGGGACGGCGCGCGCGCGCTGGGACTTCCCCGGCGCCTTCTACCTCGTGGGCACCGTCGTGTCCACCATCGGTGAGTGCGCCCCGGGGCGGCGGGCGGGCCCCGCGCTTCCCAGCTCCGCGCTTCCCAGCCCCGCGCCCGGCCGGGCGGCGCAGGGGGCACCCGCTGAGGGACCAACAGGGGACAGGCCCTCCGTGCTGTCTGCGGCGAGGCCCGCGGACCAGCTGCGGCAGTCAGCTGGAGCTTGTTCTAAACGCAGTCCCAGACTCCCGGACCCCTGGAGTCAGAATCTGCGGGTTCAGAAAACCCCCAGGGCATGTGAATGATCTTTCGATCGGGACGCTCTGCAGTGGGGATGCTCAGTCTAGTTAACGAGGCTGAGCTTGAGTTCATGGAATATTAAGGAGAACGCTTACAGATCGGGACTAGGAACCACATTTATTAAATGAGTTCAGTTCGGTCGCTCAGTCGTCTCCGGCTCTTTCTGACCCCATGAACCGCAGCACGCCAGGCCTCCCTGTCCATCACCAACTCCCGGAGGTCACTCGGACTCACGTCCATCGAGTCAGTGATGCCATCCAACCATCTCATTCTCTGTCGTCCCCTTCTCCTCCTGCCTGCAATCTTTCCCAGCATCAGGGTGTTTTTAAGTGAGTCAGTTCTTCGCATCAGGTGGCCAAAGTATTGGAGTTTCAGCTTCAGCATCAGTCCTTCCAGTGAATATTCAGGACTGATTTCCTTTAGGATGGACTGGTCGGATCTCCTTGCACTCCAAGGGACTCAATGAAATGAATTAGTGCCTTGCATAAAGCACTGGTCTGAGGGGGAGACACGTTTTAAAAAGGCTGACCATGACTTCCTACTTAACAAAGAGAAAATAAATTAAATATGAGTTTGGAGGTACGGAGGTGAAAATGCTAATGAAGATGGAAATTGTTTTCTACCAGGAGGAAGCTGGTTGGGGTCTGCAGAAGGGATCTTTGGGCTGAACCAGTTAGTGCTGGCCTGACTGGGGTCTGGAGAGGAAAAGTACTTCACACTCTAGAAGAGGAGAGGATTGCTTTCAGGGCCCAGTGAGTTCCGTGACCTGTATGGAGTAGTGGAAAGAGCTAGAAGGTCTTCTGGCCGATGGGGTGCGGAGGGAGCTTTCCTGCGGAGCTGGAGCTGCATGCGCTAGAGGCAGCTGGGAGCCACTGAGAGTCTCTGAGCGAGAGGGTAAGGCTGCCGTCTCTTACCCTTTATTACCAGCGGAAGGGAGAAGGGTGGGGGTCTTTGCACTCCGAGGGCTTGCTCACCCTCGAATGTAATGAGTGATCAGGGGTTTGGGGGAAGATGCTGCCCAAATTCTGAAGAAAGCAGAGGGCCGGAGTGGAGGAGGGGCTTTGAAAGGCTTCCCAGAAGCGGAGTGGCGCAGGGCTGGCTGCCGGGACCCCGGGAGCGCCCGGGGGCTGGCAGGGGCCCCAGGCGCCCTGCTGCTGTGGGCCCACGCTGCCTGCGGAGAGCTTGTGCAGGAGGCGGGTGACACGGCGCACTTCCCTGGCGCTCCCGCTCAGGGCTGTCTTAGGCAGACATCATTCTGCCCTGAGTGTGACAGGTCAGCCTCGGGCCTGGTCAGTCGGGGAAGGCTGCCTGGGCTCATCGAGAAGCCCAGGGCCTCAGCCGGTGAGCAGGGGCCCGGGAGGAGAGGACCGGCGTGGTTACGGACCCGTGGGCTCCACCAGAAGTCCCTGCGCGCTCAGCCGCTTCAGTCCAGCTGGGCGACCCCTTGGGCTGCAGCACCCCAGGCTCCTCTGTCCGTGGGAGTCTCCAGGCCAGAACTCTGGAGTGGGTTATGCAGGAGATGGAAGACATACAGGTTCAATCCCTGGGTTGGGAAGATCCCCTGGAGGAGGGAATGGTAACCCAGTCCAGTATTCTTGCCTGGAGACTCCCGTGGACAGAGGAGCCTGGCGGGCCACAGTCCGTGGGGTCAAGAAGAGTCGGACTCGACTGAGTGACTGACACCCAGTTGGTGGGAAATTTCAGTCCTCCCCACCCTCTCCACAAGCCACCCGTTTGAACTTCCCATGGACACAGAGGTCGGAAGGAGCAGAATATGTGTGTAGACTGGTGAACCCCGAGGCCAGGGAACCTCGGGAGGCGTGGATGGGTGGGCATGTGAGCTCACCTGGGGCGCAGATGGAGCGCTGAAGCCGCGGGGCAGGAGGAAGCCTGGACCGGGTGTGACCGGGGCCGGTTTAACATTGGAGCCCCGTCCTTCTCTGAATCATCTGTAGGTGCCCACGTTGGTATCTGGCACGCTGTAGCTGTTGAGTAAATATTAGTTCTGTCTCCTTCCCATACCCTGTCCCGAAGGCTGGCCCTCTGAAGGGTTCTTGTAAGGGATAATGAGCTCGTCTAATTAATTGCTCTTTAAAAAGTACAAAGCACTCTGTAAGTATGGGTTTATTTTTACTCGTTCATTTCTCACGTTTCCTTAAATTGTCTCATTAATTGCTGATGGAATAATGGTACTTGCTGTCCTTTCCTGGGGCACATCGTTAGGCGTGCACTGTGATTGTTGTGTGAAGATGTGATGCAGCTAGCTGCATAAATTAATTGCAATTTTAATCAACATGNTTTTACTCGCTCATTTCTCACGTTTCCTTAAATTGTCTCATTAATTGCTGATGGAATAATGGTACTTGCTGTCCTTTCCTGGGGCACATCGTTAGGCGCGCACTGTGATTGTTGTGTGAGGATGTGATGCAGCTAGCTGCATAAATTAATTGCAATTTTAATCAACATGATTCATATGATAAGTGTGATTATTCCTATTTTATAGATGAAGAAACTGAAGCTTCATGTTCTTTGTAAAGAAGAAAAAAAACCCTCCATAATGACATCACCTAAAATTAGCCATTGTTGACATTTTGATACATCGCATTTTTTAACTGAAGTCTAGTTGATTTACAATGCTGTGTTAGTTTTAGATATACCGCGAAGTGGTTCAGTTATACATACGTAATACCTATTTCTTTCAGATTCTTTCCCCTTATAGGTTATTGCAGAGTATTGAATATTGTTTTCTGTGCTGTACAACAGGTCCTTGTTAGTTGGTGCCTTTCTTCTTGTTCTTTTTTCCCCATGGACACACAGGTACATACATATTTTTCTAAATTTGTATCATGTTCTATAAACCATTTATATCATGTATTTTAACTGTAGTATTACATGACGGGTTTTTCTTCTAAAAGTTAACGCCACTATGCTTTACTATGCAAAGATGCTGAGGTAACGATAACAGGAAAGCTTACAGTAGAATAATCATAAAATGTAAGTAAACTTGAGAGCTAGGAAAAAATAACAGAAATACGGAAAGTAGCTGGATATAGGAAATTGCCAGAGGGGAGCTCCGTCTGTGCTCGAGTTCCCTCGGACGTAGACTCTGGGCAAAGAATCTGGGTGCGAGCAGTTTCCTGGCAGATCAAGGGACACGGGGAGGTAAGGGAGGAACCTCACAGGAAAGGGAAATCCGTCACTGAGGGCGCGCTGTGAGGCAGAGACCGGAGCGGGCAGCTGCTGCTTAATCCCAGGCTGGAAGCTGTGGGCATCAGCACAAAGCTCATGAACCAGACTTACCCCAGGTAAGGGAGCTGGGGCATTTATACACCCGCGCCCATCAGAAACTGGTCAAAAGCTGCTTAGAGGATGCGGGGAAGCACAAAAAAGTAATTCCCAGATACTTCTGGCCCGATTTTCCCTGGACAGCCCAGGAGTAGCCTTCAGATAAGATATATAAGATATTACTGGCCATTTGAAATCAGGCCAATATGCCCAGAACTGGTTAAAGGAGATCCCAGGCATATGGACTGAGTGTCACCAATGACTATCCAAGCTTCAAATGTGGCTGCATGTACTATGGCAGAGTCATGACCCCCACTGGAGTTCTGATGAGAAGAAAGGAACCATAAAGCTTTTCCCAGTATGCAATCCCAGTAGGATGCTGAAGCTGAAGCTCCCGTACTTTGGCCACTTGATGCAAACAGCTGACTCGTTGGAAAAGACCCTGATGCTGGGAAAGATTGAGGGCAAGAAAAGAAGGGGTAACAGAGGATGAGATGGCTGGATGGCATCACCGACTCGATGGACGTGAGTTTGAGTGAACTCCGGGAGGTGGTGATGGACAGGGAGGCCTGACGTGTTGCAGTCTGTGGGGTCACAAAGAGTCGGACACGACTGAGCGACTGGAAAACAGCGACAATCCTCAAAAATGTTTCCCCCTTGGCATTTCATACGGGAAGCATTGCACAGGACCGTGGATGATGCTCATAAACGGTATTTTCCTGGAAAATGCAATTGAGGATGTCATGCAACTGCTGTCTGAGACCTTTAAAAAATTTTTTTTCTCTGATATGGACCATTTTACAGTCTTTATTGAATTTGTTACAATATTGTCTCTGTTTTATGTTTGGCTTCTTGGCCCCGAGGCGTGTGGGATCTTAACTCCCTGACAAGGGATCCAACCCGCATCTCCTGCGTTGGAAGGCGAAGGTCCAACCACTGGACCACCAGGGAAGTCCCTAATTGATCGGAAGTCTTTGATTTAGAAGTCAGAGCAGTGGCTTTTCCTGGAAGTTATATAGAGGGAAACACTGGTCACAGGTTAAGTATTTGTTTGAAATTATGCAGAGATTCATAAATATGTATTATGATGTTGTTAACCATTAAAAAAAAAGGGGGGAGAGCAGAGTGAAAGACATTTTGACAGTTTCTCGAAACTTTAAACATAGAACTTCACATGAAATTCCCCTAAAAGAATTGAAAGCAGAAACTCAGACAGATACAAGAACCCCTCAGAGACATCGTGAGTCCAGTTCCAGACCGCAGTAAAGCGAGTGTCGCGATAAAGAGACCTGTCGCCTCCCTCGTGCGTGTGAAACTTGCTACTACACTGTACTGTGGTCTATTAAGTGTGCAATAGCATTATGTCTAAAAAAGCATATACCTTAAGTTAGAAATGCCTTATAGCGAGAAAGTACTAACCATCACCTGAGCCTTCAGTGGGTCAGTCTTTTTACAGGAGTAACATCAGGGTCTACTGACCACAGCCCAGCAGAGCAAATATAACAATGAAGGAAAAGTGTGAAATGCCGCAAGAATTACCAGAATGGAGCATAGAGATGTGAAGTGAGCAAATGCTGCTGGAAAAATGGCATCTGCAGACTTCCTCGTCACAGGGTTCAATGTGTGGAAAGCCCAATACCGTGAAGCACAGTAAAGTGAAGTGTGGGGGAAAGAGGTCTGCTGTCTTTGCACACCACTGTTCACTGTGGCGCTGTCCACAAGCGCCAAAAGGTGGGCCAGCCCGAGTGTCTAGCATCCGATGGATGGATTTAAAATGTGCACGCCTACACTGCAGTGTTACTCAGCTATAAAAAGCAATGAGGTTGTGGTGTATGCTGCAACATGGATGGACCTTGGAAACATCCTGAGTGAAATACGCCAGACACGGAAGGACAAATATCATCCCACTCACGGGAGGTGCCTGGGTAGGCACTTCTCATAGGGGCGAAAAGCGGAACAGAGACCACCAGGAGCCGAGGGAAGAAAGGCAGCCTTATTGATGGAGTTTTTGCGGGAGAATAAAGTTTTGGCTGTAAATAGCGGTGATGGTTATGTCACAGTGTGAAAACGTTTAATGCCACTGACTTGTGCACTTATGAACGGGTAAAATGACAAATATTCTGTATATTTTACCACAGTGTGGAAAGTCAGAACAGAATACTAAAACACATCTCAGGGATGTTGGTTCTGAAAGAGGCTGGTGATCAGCCCTGAAGCGAGAATGGGTTTGAAGTGCAGTTGGAGAAGCAGGTTGGCGGTGTAACCTGTGAGTGGCCCTCTGTAGGCGTCCTTTTCACTCACGCAGGCATTTGTTAGGCGTTTGTTTCTGTGTTTGCCTGTGTATTTATAACTCAGCTTTTGTCCACAAAGGATATGAGATCATTTGCAAACTGATATGGTCAGGGTAGGCTTAAAGCCTTGGGCTGCTCCATAATCTCAGTTCAGTTCAGTTCAGTCGCTCAGCCGTATCTAACTCTTTGTGACCCCATGGACTGTAGCACGCCAGGACTCCCTGTCCATCACCAGCTCCTGGAGTTTACCCAAACTCGTGTCCATTGAGTCGGTGATGCCATGCAGCCATCTCATCCTCTGTCATGCCCTTCTCCTCCTGCCCTCAATCTTTCCCAGCATCAGGGTCTTTTCCAGTGAGCCAATTCTTCACATCAGGTGGCCAAAGGATTGGAGTTTCAGCTTCAACATCAGTCATCCCAATGAATATTCAGGACTGATTTCCTTTAGGATGCACTGGTTGGATCTCCTTGCAGTCCAAGGGACTCTCAGCAGCTTAACACGATACGAGATTACGTCTTACCGCCCCAGAGCCCAGTGGGCGAGGGGCCTCCCCAGGACAGTTGTCTGCGGGGTTGGCCCGGTGTTCCAGGCTTCTTTTAGCTTCTGGCTGGTCTTCAGCAGCTGATGCCTCCGGACTGCTCGGGAAGGGACAGGAAGGGCTGCGGAGTGAGGCACCAGCAATGAAACGGCCCCTGCCTGGTGGGGACAGGTCACCTCCACGTGTGTCCCATTGACCGCATCAAGGACCTGGAGAACCACACCTCCCGTGAGCCCAGGGTGGGTAAAGCTCGATCTTGGTGGACACACGGACGCCTACCACACGCGTGTGTACAGTGTGCTAGGAAGGGATACGAGTGGATGTAAGACTGGGAGGGGCGAGGAGATACGAGTGGGACAGAGCAGCTAAGCCGCAAAATGTTGACACACGGAGAGAGGCGTCAGGAGGGCCTGCGCGAGTGCCGGAAGCGAGCCCCGGAGCTGGCTGTGAGCTTTCCTGCTGCTGAAGGAGGCGAGGCAGCCGTTAGATGGTCGCGTTTACTCAGTCTGGCTGCTTCGAAAACACCCACCTCTTTCAGTGTGAAGAGCAGTGTCTTCTATAGACTGTCACGAAAAGGACGAGATAATGCGGTGAGTGATCTTCCCCACGGCGTCTCCGCTGTCATCGTGAAAGGGAAGCCTGTGCGCCTGCATGGACAGCGAGGCGCGGGACACAGTGCAGGGCACGCCGCGGGGCATGGCGCAGGGCACGCCGCGGAGCCTGGCACGGGACAGGGCGCAGGGCACGCCGCGGGGCATGGCGCAGGGCACGCTGTGGAGCCTGGCACGGGACAGGGCGCAGGGCACGCCGCGGGGCATGGCGCGGGGGCAGGGCACGCCGCGGGGCACGGCGCGGCTCGGTACGAGCGCCTCTTGCCCAGGCGCAGGGCGGCGCAGGGCCCTGCCGGGTTCCCGGCGGTGCATCCTGCCCTGGCTGTTCCTCAGCGTCGCCGTCCATAAGACCGCCCCCGCGGGGACGGTGGCGCTTGTTTCAGCGCCAGTTTAGGGCCCGCCTTCAGAGCTCCTGGTGCCCTTTGAGAAACTCCCTGGTGGCTCTCAGCCGGCAGCGCGGAGTGCACTTAGGCACGTGGGATAGGAGCTGGGCGAGGGCTGGAAAGGGAGACCAGCCTGGAGGGTTCGAAGCTGGGGTTCCCTGGTGGCTCAGACGGTACAGTCGGTACTACAGTGCAAGAGACCCGGGTTCCCACTGGGTCGGGAAGATCCGTGGAGAAGGCAACGGCACCCCACTCCAGGACTCGTGCCTGGAAAACCCCATGGATGGAGGAGCCTGGCCGGCTACAGTCCCTGGAGTCGCAAAGAGTCGGACACGACTGAGTGTTTCACTTCACTTTCACTTGGAGGATTCTTGCTATTCGAAGAGTGTCCCGGAATCAGCAGGACCAACATCACCTTGGACCTCGCCAGGAATGCAGAGTCTCAGGCCTACCCCAGACCAGCTGAGTTAGAACCTACTGGGTGGTCACCTGTGTAGATGCAACTAAATGTATACTCCTCGGTCTGACTCGCTGCACTGAGTGCAGTTTTCAGAGTTCAGCCATGGGGTAGCAGGCGTCACAAGTTCACTCCTTTTTATGGCTGAATAGTATTCCATTGCACACAGAAACATTTTGTTTATCCTTTCCTCTGTTCATAGACACCTGGGCTGGTTCTTCCTTTTGGTAAATCATAACCATGTTAAATTTGGAGAACTCTGGAGTCTAGAAGGCTGCTGACGAGGTGGGCCCCTCCCTGAGCTTCAGGACTTAGACCAGCGGCTGGAGGGCTGGAATGGAGAGGAGGTGAGACGTGCGCCAGCCGGGGGTCAGGAGGCGAGGAGCAGTCTTCCAGAGCGGCTCTGTGGATGCGGGTGCGGGGTGTGCTGGCCCCGGGCTGAGAGCCTGGCTGTGGCTTGTGTGGGTCTGGGACGCCCAGCCCCACCTCAGCAGGAGGCCACTCAGAGTGGGTGACCAGAGTAATTGCTTTACGATGTCGTGTTGATTTCTGCCATACACGACGCCCATCAGTCATCATTATGCATATATCTCCTCCCTCTCAAGCCTCCCTCGGTAACCCCCATCCCAGGCCTCTAGGTCGATGGCCAGATTTTCAGCAACAGCTTTCCTCACTGCAACTAGACGGGGATGACCATGCTGATGCCCTCTGTTGGCCCCAGATGGGTTCATGACTGGCGCCTGTGTAATGCATTCTAGATGGGCTTCCCAAGTGGGTCAGGGGTAAAGAATTCGCTTGCTGGTGCAGGAGATGAGGGTTCGATCCCTGGGTCAGGAAGATTTCCTAGAGGAGGATATGGCAACCCACTCCAGTGTTCTTTCCTGGAGAAAATCCCATGGACAGAGGAGCCTGGCGGACTACAGTCCACGGGGTTGCAAAGAGTCGGACACGACTGAGCAACTAACACTCATTTTCCATATGCCCATTATAGCGTGAGCAGATTGTTGTACCAACAACAGGTGGAAACTAATCTCATCACGGTTAGAATTTCTTTGATCTGTATTAAAGCTTATTAATTTTTAAAAATATGTATCTATTTGGCCGCCCTGGGTCTCAGTTGCAACATGCAGGGTCTCCAGTCTTCATTGCTGCCTGTGGGATCCAGTTCCCCGACCAGGCATCAAACCCAGGCCGCCTGCACTGAGAGCGTGGGGTCTTAGCCCTGGACTGCCAGGGAGTCCCATCTTCAGCAGCGTCTTCATTTTTGCAGTTCCCTTAAGTATCTACTTGTGCCGGACACTTGATCACCAAGAAGATGACTCTGGCACGGCCTCTGCCTCCTTGCACGCCCTCTAATCTCTAAGATGAGTTGAAGGCAGCTACATTTTCCTGCCTCTTCTGATTCTAATGACTGCACATACGTGTTGTCGGCCATCACTTCAGCTCAGTTCAGTCCAGTCGTGTCCCACTCTTTGCGACCCCATGAATCACAGCACGCCAGGCCTCCCTGTCCATCACCAACTCCCAGAGTTCACTCAGACTCATGTCCATCGAGTCCGTGATGCCATCCAGCCATCTCATCCTCGGTCGTCCCCTTCTCCTCCTGCCCCCAATCCCTCCCAGCATCAGAGTCTGTTCCAATAAGTCAACTCTTAGCATGAGGTGGCCAAAGTACTGGAGTTTCAGCTTCAGCATCATTCCTTCCAAAGAAATCCCAGGGCTGATCTCCTACAGAATGGACTGGTTGGATCTCCTTGCAGTCCAAGGGACCCTCAAGAGTCTTCTCCAACACCACAGTTCAAAAGCATCAATTCTTCGGTGCTCAGCCTTCTTCACAGTCCAACTCTCACATCCATACATGACCACAGGAAAAACCATAGCCTTGACTAGATGGACCTTAGTCGGCAAAGTAATGTCTCTGCTTTTGAAAATGCTATCTAGGTTGGTCATAACTTTTCTTCCAAGGAGTAAGCGTCTTTTAATTTCATGGCTACAGTCACCATCTGCAGTGATTTTAGAGCCCCAGAAATAAAGTCTGGCACTGTTTCCACTGTTTCCCCATCTATTTCCCATGAAGTGATGGGACCAGATGCCATGATCTTTGTTTTCTGAATGTTGAGCTTTAAGCCACCTTTTTCGCTCTCCTCTTTCACTTTCATCAGGAGGCCCCTTAGCTCCTCTTCATCATCCACAGGGCTCTACTGTTGTTTTCCTCCCCTTTCTTTTTACACTATTTCCTGTTCACTTTCCCAACAATTTTATGTGTTTAATTAATGCAGCATAATTTCTTTAGCCATCCTTAAATTGTTGGATTTGAGGGTTAAATGTGATTTTTATTTTTCAGTCTTGTGTTTAATAAAAATTGTGAAATTGAGTGCTTACCATAGGTTATACCCAGTACACCTCTTTGCATATGTTAATTCTTGGGACAACCCTATGAGGGTAGGTGCTGTTGGTATCCTCAGGTTGCAGACCAGGATCTGAGCCTCGGAGAGCCTCCAGCAGTGTCCGCAGCCCCTGTGGGCGTGGCGCGGGCTGTCCCTTTAGAACCCACGCTTTGGCCCGCCACTTCCTCGCCGGTTCCTCCTTTGGGGTCCTTGTGGGAAGCATTGCCAGTTAAAGAGGTCACAACCCCTTTTTCCAGGGTGATGGCCCTTAGGTGACCTGGGATCATAGAAGAACACAGAGTTGATCTGTTTAGCAGACTCTCAGGATGGTAAAAGGTTTCGGTGGAATTCTCTAGGCAAGAATTCTGGAGTGGGTTGCCATTCCCTTCTGCGGGGGGATCTTTCTGACCCAGGAATTGAACTTGCGTCTCCCACATCGCAGGCAGAATCTTTACCGTCTGAGCCACCAGGGAAGCCCCACCCTCCTTTATTTCTTCTGCCTGCCTCCCAGGAGTTCATTTAAACAGAGCCTGTGCCTTTGATTGGAACGTTTGATCATTCTCAAAGTTGCAGCCTTCTTCCCGTCATGTAAATAATGTGCCTAGAATTTGGCTGCCCCCAGAATTTTACTCTCCAGTTTGGACATACTTGATCCCATAAGCCATTTCCTGACTCTGCCTGTGTGCCTGTGAGCAGAGTATCGGCACCAAAGCTGTCTGTGTCTTGGGTCTTCCCTAGTATTAAGCGTCTGATGAATCCGATTGACCTTAGAGATCAACATCGATCTTAGAGACCAACCATGCAAGTGGTTTTCAAACTATGTTCTAAGAATCCTGGGATTCTCTGTGGTATCTAAGGGCTGCCTTGCAAGCCCAGGGGCACACGTCGAGTTCTTGTCTTGGTTGTGAGTATTTAGTTACATGGGTTCAAAATATCTATCCTATTCCGCTACTTTTTCATGACCCTTTTTTGGAATGTGGAAAGACTTTTATACTCGAATACACTCATGTTTCATGATGAGGACTGCCTGGCTGGATGAAGCACAAGCTGGAATCCAGATTGCTGGGAGAAATACCAATAACCTCAGAAATGCAGGGGACACCACCCTTAAGGCAGAAAGCGAAGAGGAACTAAAGAGCCTCTTGATGAAGGTGAAAAAAGAGAGTGAAAAAGCTGGCTTAAAACTTAACTTTCAAAAAACTAAGATCATGGCATCTGGTCCCATCACTTCATGGCAAATAGATGGGGAAACAGTGGAAACAGTGACAGACTTTATTTTCTTAGGCTCCAGAATCCCTGCAGATGGTGACTGCTATAAGAAATTAAAGATGCCTGCTCCTTGGAAGGAGAGCCACGGCAAACCTAGACAGTGTATCAAAAAGCAGAGGCATCACTTTGCCAACAATTGTCCGTCTAGTCAAAGCTATGGTTTTTCCAGTGGTCAGGTATGGATGTGAGAGTTGGATCATAAAGAAGGCTGGGTGCCAAAAAAAATTGATGCTTTTGAACTGTGGTGTTGGAGAAGACTCTTGAGAATCCCTTGGACTGCAAGGAGATCCAACCAGTCCATCCTAAAGGAAATCAACCCTGAATATTCATTGGAAGGACTGATGCTGAAGCTGAAACTCCAGTACTTTGGCCCCCTGATTCAAAGAGCCAACTTGTTAGAAAAGACCCTGATGCTGGGAAAGATTGAAGGCGGGAGGAGAAGGGGACGACAGAGGATGAGATGGTTGGATGACATCACTGACTCAGTGGACATGAGTCTGAGTGAACTCCGGGAGTTGGTGATGGACAGGGAGGCCTGCGGAGAAGGCAATGGCACCCACTCCAGTACTCTGGCCTGTTTCCAGGCAAGAAATCCCATGGATGGAGGAGCCTGGCAGGCTGCGGTCCATGGGGTCGCTAAGAGTCGGACACGACTGAGCGACTTCACTCTCACACATCGGAGAAGGAAATGGCCACCCACTCCAGTGTTCTTGCCTGGAGAATCCCAGGGATGGCGGAGCCTGGCGGGCTGCCATCTATGGGGTCGCACAGAGTCGGACACGACTGAAGTGACTCAGCAGCAGCAGCAGGGAGGCCTGGCGGGCTGCAGTCCATGGGGTCACAGAACAACAAGCACACTCGTTTTGACTGACATTTTTTTCTACATTTTCTCACAAATGTGAGTCCTCTCCATGGTTGAGATAAATATTCTCACCTATTCTCTGTTTAGTTCTAACTCATCACAATGTTATTCAAAAGGGCTTTTTAAAAAATGTTTTTGTATGGTTGGCTATATAATTATGCTTTATTTCTAAAAGTATCACATGATGATTTGAGAATGTGCATTTTCCAGAGTTCTCTTTTTTCACTTGACTGTTTCTTTACATCTTGGTATCTATATATATATCTCAGCTGGTTTTTTTTATGTTACAGAATTTTGGAGCGGGGGGGACATAATCCCCACCCTCTAAACATAGTAAAAAAAAATATACAACATTGTGTGTCTGAGGACATATACATTCAGTGTTATTGATTTCATCACTTGAGTAGCTTTAAATTCTGTTAATACTTTTGTTTATCTCTTAATGCTTTATATGCTAACATCTATTTTTAAACTGTTGCCTCAGCACACCAGGCTTCCCTGTCCTTTACCTGGAGCTTGATCAAACTCATGTCCATCGAGTCGGTGATGCCATCCAACTATCTCGTCCTCTGTCATCCCCTTCTCCCCCTGCCCTCAATCTTTCCCAGCATCAGGGTCTTTTCCCGTGAGTCAGCTCTTCGCATCAGGTGGCCAAAGTATTGGAGTTTCAGCTTTAGCATCAGTCCTTCCAAAGAACACCCAGGACTGATCTCCTTTAGGATGGACTGGTTGGATCTCCTTGCAGTCCAAGGGACTCTTAAGAGTCTTCTCCAACACCACAGTTCAGAAGCATCAGTTCTTTGGCACTCAGCCTTCTTCACAGTCCAACTCTCACATCCACACATGACCACGGGAAGANAGCATCAGTCGCTCCAAAGAACACCCAGGACTGATCTCCTTTAGGATGGACTGGTTGGATCTCCTTGCAGTCCAAGGGACTCTTAAGAGTCTTCTCCAACACCACAGTTCAGAAGCATCAGTTCTTTGGCACTCAGCCTTCTTCACAGTCCAACTCTCACATCCACACATGACCACGGGAAGAACCATAGCCTTGACTAGACGGACCTTTGTCAACCATGTGTTGTCTTTGCTTTTTTTTTGTGTGTGTGTGTGTGTGTCTTTACTTTTTAACGCGCTATCTAGGTTTGTCATAGCTTTCCTTCCAAGGACCGAGTGTCTTTTAAATGGTTACATTTGATTAAATTCCTGCATTTAATCTTAGCAGAGACTTGCTGACTTTTAGATCATCTCTCCAGTTGTAATTTTGAAAGTAAGCCACTTAATTTTTTAATTTCCCATTTTTGAATTGAAGTACAGTTGATTTACAATGTTGTAGCTCCAATGGCAGCCCACTCCAGTGCTCTTGCCTGGCAAATCCCATAGACGAGGAGCCTGGAAGGCTGCAGTCCATGGGGTCGCTGAGGGTCGGACCCGACTGAGCGACTTCACTTTCACTTTTCACGTTCCTGCACTGGAGAAGGAAATGGCAACCCACTCCAGTGTTCTTGCCTGGAGAATCCCAGGGACGGGGGAGCCTGGTGGGCTGCCGTCTATGGGGTCGCACAGAGTCGGACACGACTGAAGCGACTTAGCAGCAGTTTCTGGTATAGGAAAATAATTCAGGTATACATGTATATATTCTTTTTCATCTTCTTTTCCATTACAGTTGATTACAGGGTATTGAATGTAGTTCCCTGTGCTATCCAGTAGAAACTTGTTGTCTAATACACTTTTGTACTCATTGCTGACGGTTTGAAGCGTTTCTGTAGGGGAGCTGGCACGTTTAACATTCGGTCTCGTTTGCACCATCTCTCTCTCTGCCCTTGTTTTCTGCTCGCTCTTTGACTCTATGCTCTCTCGCACAGTGGCCCGGGCACCCTTTTTGTCATATTAAGTGCAATGAGAATAAGATCTTACCTAAATTATCTGAGGATAAAAAAGCAATTTCCGCCTTCATGTTTTATGCTTTTCTATATACTGAGGCTTCTTTCTCTGAACGACAGCGTCTTGCATCTTCGGTTTCAGCCCCGTTTTCTCTAACCCCTTGTCCCTTCAGCTGCTCGATGTATCTTGTTCTCTGGAACAGAAAATAAACTTTTTGAAATTACGTTTTTGCACCTTCGAACCTGCCTTGAACCGCCACCCCTGTAACTGATGACGGCAGGTCGGCTCCGTTTCCTCTCTCTCTCGGGATTCCTAGCGCTTTCCTTTATTTGCACTTTCTTCCTCGTTTCAGTTCTGTTCTTTCTTTTCATGCCTCTAGACCTTTGGGCTTTGATCAATAATCTACTTATTACCACTGCATTTTCTCAAGCCTTGCTTCCGCTTTCAGACAGAAAGCAGAGGCCAGCTGATTAGCCTCCGAGAGAACGGCCTTCCCAGGCGGTCTGAACAGTGCGCTCTGTCCAGCGCCGAGGGAGGGCGAAGGAGGAAGGGATCGCCGCTCGCCGCCTCTGCTGCTGCGCTTGGGCACCGGCTCCTCTCGCGCCTAATTTTGTGGCCACTTTTTTCACCACTTCAGTCTTGAGATTGGGTTGCTCCTTTCTGCTGCCTGCAGGACTGTTGGTTTGTCTCAGATATTAAAAAGGGATGAAAATGACAAATACAGAATCAGCCACAGTTTGTGTTAGAGCAGAAAACCCCAGTAACGGTGGCCTCATCGCATGGAGGGCTACCTTTCCTGCCTAGTAGGAAGTCCAGGGGTCTGCGTTTAGCCCTGGGAGAACAGTCCACGAGGCCACCAGGGTCCCGAGGACGAAAATGACAAATACAGAATCAGCCACAGTTTGTGTTAGAGCAGAAAACCCCAGTAACGGTGGCCTCATCGCATGGAGGGCTGCCTTTCCTGCCTAGTAGGAAGTCCAGGGGTCTGCGTTTAGCCCTGGGAGAACAGTCCACGAGGCCACCAGGGTCCCGGCGCCGTCCGTCTGTCCTCCTCAGGCAGGCTTAGACGGCTGCGCTCTCCTTGTGCTCACAAAAGAGCTGCTGCGGCTCCGAGCCTTGCGACTGCCACCCAGGCAGAAGGAGAGAGGAGAAAAGGCAGAAAGCGTGTGCAGCGGGGCAGCCCCTGGCAGAGGGGTTGCCTGGAAGCCTCTGCTTCTGTCTACATCTCCTTGGCCAGAATCACGTCAGATTGCCCAGGCACCATCTGCACGGAGGCTGGTCGCTCACGTGAGCACAATTAAGGTCCCTTTATGAGGACAGTGTTGTGCGGCACCAACACTGTGTACGAAGCCAAGTGTTTCTTGGAGTTTGTTCAGACGATCCTGGTGGCGGGGGGGGGGG
>SJYT01009194.1:197275-207505 GCA_006410635.1 Cephalophus harveyi
CCTACAAGTTACAAGGCCCAGAAAGCAGTGGTTAAAGCGTACAGGATTTTAGTCCAGCCCGGAAAAGAGGTCTGCGCTGCGTAAGGGAGTATATCACCTACAAGTTACAAGGCCCAGAAAGCAGTGGTTAAAGCGTGCAGGATTTTAGTCCAGCCCGGAAAAGAGGTCTGCGCTGCGTGTAGACGCTTCAGGGCTAGTGGGGCGGCGGCACGATGTCAATGGGGAGTCCGGCCTCCTCAGCTCCGCTGTCCCAGGAGCTTCTCTGGTCCTCAGGGCTCAGCGCGGTTGCTGGAGCTCTGGCCATCACATCCACAGCGTGAGTTGTTGTTCAGTTGCTCAGTTGGGTTCAACTCCTTGGGACCCCACAGACCGCAGCACGCCAGGCCTCCCTGTCCATCACCAACTCCCGGAGTTTGCTCAGACTCACGTCCGTTGAGTCAGTGATGCCATCCAAACATCTCATCCTCTGCCGCCCCCTTCTCCTGCCCTCAATCTTTCCCAGCATCAGGGTCTTTTCCAGTGAGTCTCCTCTTCACATCAGGTGGTCAAAGAATTGGAGCTTCAGCTTCGAGATCAGACCTTCCAGTGAATGTTCAGGGCTGACTTCCTGTAGGATGGATGGGTTGGATAAGTGCCAGCAGTAGAGGAAAAGGGAAGGTCAGTGTGTGTCTTTCCCCCTCGAGGACGGGTCTCAGGTCATTTTCTTAAAGAAGCAGACTCTGGCTAAAGGTTTGGGTCGAAGTGACCTATCAGGGAGGTGCGCCCAGAAGGGCCTTGCGGGCGGGTGAGCGCTGCGAGGATGGGGCGGGGGGAAGCCAAGCACGAGGCTGCCTTCTGGAGCAAGTTACACCCCGTGTCCCACCCGAGGCGAGGCGGCCGGCTGCAGGTGCGCACAGCTGTCCCTCCCTGGCCGCAGCTGGAGTGGAAGAGACCCAGGCACGTTCCTGCACGTGTGCAAAATCGCATTTGAAAGGGCCAGGTACCTTTTTGTGGAGGGGTTGCTCTGTGCCTTGTAGGATGTTGAGCAGCGTCTCTGGACCAAAGACAAAGCTTTGAAGCCCCTGTCTGTTTGCCCCTCTGACCACCCACAAGCTCACACCTCAGCTTTGGCTTGAGCTGTTAACTGTGGAGTGGCTCTGTTATTTTTTAATCGATGATCTGGATTTTGGCGCTGAGTCTCGGTTGCTGCGCGGCCTTTAGCTGGGTGACCAGGGGCTGGCCTTCAGTCGTGGAGAGGGCTTCTCAATCGCGGCGGCTTCCTGTCGCAAGGCGTGGGTTCCAGGGCCCGGCTCCAGTTGCGGGCAATGGTCTCAGTTGCTTCTTGACACGTGGGATCTTTCCAAACCAGGGATGGAACTTCTGCTCCCTGCGTTGGCAAGTGGATTCTTAACCGCCGGGCACCAGAGAAGTTCCTGTTCTTTTCTTTTGAAAAATATCTTTTGCATTAAAAAATTCCTAAAGAAATGGATGCATATTTGAATAGATTTTCAAATCATCACAAAGTATTTAAACGAAACACTGAAAAATCAGTTTCCCTTCACTTCCCCATCCTACTCCACCGAGGTAACCGTGGGATTTTTTTTTACACTCACTGGTGGTTTTTTTTTTTTCTTCCGGTAATAGATTTATTGAGCTATAATTCTTGTGCCATAAAAATTAGATATTTAAAGTATATGATTCAGTGGTTTTCAGTGTATTCACAGAGTTTCGCAACCCATCAACACAATCCGTTTTACATTTCATCGTCCCCCAGAGAAACCCCACACGCTTTATCATCGCCCTCTCCTTCCCTCCAGCCCTCAGCAACCACTGATCTGTTCCCGTAGACTTGCTTATTCTGGACATCTCGTTTAAGTGGGATCACAGAGTACTTTATAGTACTTAGCCTTTTGTGCCTGCAAAGAAAGTCAAGTCAACGAGTCAGGACAGGCTGAGAAACACTGGGGTACCTGACGTCGTGCGGTCCGGAGGGACAGGTAGGGATTGAGGGTCTCGAACGAGTTTGAGTACAGGTAACTCAGTCACTACGGTAGGTTGGTAGAGTAGGAGACAGCAGGGGAGGAGAAGGGCGGAAGTTAGAAAGGGTCGTAGTCCCAGAAAAGGTTAGTCAGTCGAGAAGCGTAGTCCACCGGTTTCATATAGTCGAAGTCGTAGTCAGGAAGGTTACTTATAAGTCCTGACTAAAGGAAATCATAACTGACCAACCTAGAGGAACGTCAGGTTCCCTGAAAGTTCTCAGAAGAGGTTGTGGTGTCAAGTTTTAGTAGTCAAGAAACCGCAAGTTGAAAGAAATACCAGGTGAGACTGTAGGTATATAGACTACTGGAAAAACCATAGCTTTGACTAGACGGACCTGGTTTCTTTGGCCAAGTAATGTTTTCAAGTCATCCATATTATAATACATATTAATACTTCATTCCTTTTTATAGCCAAACAATAGTCTGTTATATGGTGGCTCAGAGGTTAAAGCGTCTGCCTGCAATGCAGGAGACCTGGGTTTGATCCCTGGGTTGGGAAGATCCCCTGGAGAAGGAAATGGCAACCCACTCCAGTATTCTTGCCTGGAGAATCCCATGGACAGAGGAGCCTGGCGGGCTACAGTCCATGGGGTCACAAAGAGTCGGACACAACTGAGCAACTTCACTTGTTCACTTGTTATATGGCTATAACATGTTTTATCTGTTATTTAATCAGCTGATAGATGTTTGGGTTGTGTTTATTTTTTAGCTATTATGAATAAATCTGTATATTGATGAATCAGTGTACAAGTTTTTGTACAGACATAGTGTTTTTATTTATCTTGGGTAGATTTGGAATTGCTGGGTCAGACAGAAACTCTTTCTCAACCTTTGGAAGAACTGTTAGACTCTTCCCAAGTAGTTGTATCATTTTACATTCCCACCAACAGTGTATGAGGGTTCCTCTTTCTTCACATCCGTACCAGGACGCTCAATAACCCATCTCTGTGGTTGCATTCATCTTGTGGATGTGAAGTGGTATCTTGTTGTATCTTGGATGTGCATTTCCCTAATAACAGATGATGCTGAGCATATTTTCATGTGTATTTTGGTCATTGATATACCTTCTTGAAAGAAATGTCTATTCAGATCCTTTGCCATTTTTAAATTGGGTTATTTGGGATTTTCAAATTATTACCTAGATAGTATTTTCAAAAGCAGAGACATTACTTTGCCGACTGAGGTCCGTCTAGTCAAGGCTATGGTTTTTCCTGTGGTCATGTATGGATGTGAAAGTTGGACTGTGAAGAAGGCTGAGCGCCGAAGAATTGATGCTTTTGAACTGTGGTGTTGGGGAAGAACTTGAGAGTGCCTTGGACTGCAGGGAAATCCAACCAGTCCATTCTGAAGGAGATCAGCCCTGGGATTTCTTTGGAAGGAATGATGCTAAAGCTGAAACTCCAGTACTTTGGCCACCTCATGCGAAGAGCTGACTCATTGGAAAAGACCCTGATACTGGGAGGGATTGGGGGCAGGAGGAGAAGGGGACGCCAGAGGATGAGATGGCTGGATGGCATCACTGACTCGATGGACGTGAGTGTGAGTGAACTCTGGAAGTTGGTGATAGACAGGGAGGCCTGGCGTGCTGCAGTCCATGAGGTCTGAAAGAGTCGGACACGACTGAGCGACTGAACTGCCTGATACTGAAGGGGAGTCTGCCCTGACTCCTCTCTTTCCTTTACTAGAATCCCTTCCCTTCTTGGTCCTCCTGGGTCCTCTGGAGTTTTACACTAAGTGCAAGGACCCTTTAAATTCTCCATGCATTGCTTAGACTTGATCTCCTGGGAATAGAAGGTAGCGACCAGTGTCAACACCTCTTACTCCTGGAGAAGGGACGTGGGACAGAGGAGAACGCTGAGTGCGAGGCACCATCTGGGGAGGATGGGCAGGCAACAGCCCACGTGTTAGCCGGGGTTCTGCAGAGGAAGAGAGCCCACAGGTTGTGCAGACACAGGGATCTGTTTTAAGGGGCTGGCCACGCGAATGTGGAGGCTGGCTCGTCCAAGTCTACAGGGCAGGCCAGCACGCCAGGCCCAGGAAGGGCTGACAGTGTGGCTCCGGTCCCAAGAGAGTCCCGGGCTGAACGCTCTCCTCCTGCAGGGACCTCAGTCTTTCCTGTTGACATCTGCAACTGATTGGAGGAGGCTCACCCACATTTTGAAAGATCACCAGCTTGACTCAAGGTCTACCAGTTTAAATGTTCATCTCATCTCAAAATACCTCCATAGCAACATCCAGAGTGGTGTTTGACCAAATATTTGGGTACCTTGCCCAAACCAAGTTGACATAAAGTTAACCATCATCACATCCACTAAATCCCTCAGAGCCTAAAGCAGAAGAAAATAAGAAACTCTCCTAAGCCCTGAAATCCCCTCCAGTCGGGCCTCAGAGAGGGTGCTCTCAGCTTGAGGGAGGGGCGGCAGTTCCCTGAGTCTCCGGGAGCCCCCCCCCACCCCTGCCACTTTCCCTCCGCTCCAGGGGCAGCTGGTAGCTGCTTTCTGCACCCCTGGGGCACAGCTGCCCCTGCACCCCGGGGATCCTGCTCCTCCCTCACACAGCCGGCGTCTTTCCCGGCTCCACTCTCTGTGTCCAGTCTTCTCTGCTCCAGTTGCCAGGGTGGTTCCTATCTCCACGTGACCCGAGAGGGGGAGCCCCGAGGCGAGAGCCCTGGATCCTTCTCTTACCCAGAGCAGCTGAGGGTGGAGGCTGCCGTCTGTAGATCCCTCTCCAGTCCTTTTCCTTCAGCAGGCACCCTCTTCTCTCGTTGCACACTCGCGTCACTCGAGAACTGAGAACAACGCACGGAGCCCGTCCCTCTCTCCCGGCTGCTGGCTCGGGGGTCTGGGATGGCGCTTGCTCACGAGTATTGATCAGTAGCTTCCACGGCTGTTACACGAGAGGCTTGCCTGACGTACTAAGCTCCTGCTGTATAAACTGCTATGTAAATTCTGTGTGTCTGTGTATTTCTTATTTTCCCTGAGCTGTATTTTGTAAGATTTGTTTTGACATTTTTAGCGTGGCTCAGGGGAGAGGTGGTTTGTTCCCTCAGTCGCCTCAAGAGAAGACCATGAGTGGGAGGGTCGGATTAGACAGTCATCCCGGCCTCCTGAAGGGTGGCTGCCGGACGGGCTCTTCTTTCTTGGAGCCACATGTCAAACCACAATTTTCAAAAAATTAATAATCCTCAAATGTACAGTGAGCAAAAATAGATTTTTAAATAGAAGATATCTTTAACTCAGTGAAGGAACAAACAGGAAAGAAAAAATGAGAGATGACAAATCATTCAAAGGACGATCAGAGATGCATCATGCTGTGTATGTACACGCACAGTGGAAGAAGGATGCTGGGATAAGACTGCTAAGCTAGTTACAGAACGGGTTAATCCTAACGTTTATACAGAACACTCCACCAAACTACAGCAGAACACACATTTTTTTCAGGGGCACATGGGCCAGTCTCCAGGATGCACCATGTTAGGCCACAAAATAAGTCTTAAAAGAAAGTTGAAATTACACTGACTGTCTTTTCCAGTCACAACAGAATGAAACTAGAAACCAACAGCAGAAGGAGAAAATTCCAAAATCTGTGTAAAGTAAATTACTCTTATGCAGCCAATAAGTCCGAGAAGACCTCACAAGGGAAATTAGCAAACATCTTGAGACAAACAGTAATGAAAGCACAGCATACCGAAACTCTTGGAATGTGGCAGAAGCCGCAGGAAGAGGAACATTTACAGCTACAGATGATTACATTAAAGAGAAGCAAGATCTCAAACCCACAACCTAATTTTGCACCTCAAGGTATTAGAAGATGAACAAAGTAAACCCAAAGTTAGCAGAGGAAGGAAATAACAGAGTTAAATAAAATAGATAATACAACAATAGGAAAAAATAAACAAAACCAGAAATGTGTTCTTCAAAAAGAATTTTAAAACTGACAAACACTTAGCTACGTTGACTAGGAATAAATGAGAGAAGACTCAGATAACTGAAATTTAAAAATGGAACTGGGAGCCTCACTATTGATTTTACAGAGATAAGATTATAAGAGAATACTAGAGCACTGTACAACAGATTGGATAACGCAGGCGAAATGTAGAGCTGTCTAGACCCATGCAATTTACGAAGACTGAATCAAAGAAATAGAAGGTCTGCACAGAGATTGAATGCATACTCAAAAACCTCCCAACAAAGAAAACCCCTGGACCAGATGCCCCCAGTGGAATCTTCTGAACATTTTAAAACAATGCCAATGCCTCTCGAGTTCTTCCCCAAAACTGAAGGAGAGGTAACACTCTCAACTCGCTGTATGACCCTGCGTTACTCGGACACTGAAACCTAAAAAAGAGCAAAACAAGAGGACTATAGGGTGACGTCCCTGATGAGCACCAGCGTGGGAGTCCTCAAAAAAACACACTAGCAAACTGCACTCAGCAGCATCCTGAAAGGGCTATGCGCCATGAAACAAGCGGAATTTACTCCAGCAGTGCAAGGACGATCCAACACATGAAAAGCAGTCAGCGCAAGCCACCACATCAGCAGCACGAAGGGAGAAAAACACAGGATCACCTGAATCGATGCAGAAAAGGTGTTTGACAAAATGCAACACCGTTTCACAAGAAAAGCATTCAACAAACTAGGAATGTAAGGAAACTCAGTTCAGTGCAGTCGCTCAGTCGTGTCCGACTCTTTGCGACCCCATGAATCCCAGCACGCCAGGCCTCCCTGTCCATCACCAACTCCCGGAGTTCACTCAGACTCACATCCATCGAGTCAGTGATGCCATCCAGCCATCTCATCCTCTGGCGTCCGCTTCTCCTCCTGCCCCCAATCCCTCCCAGCATCAGAGTCTTTTCCAATGAGTCAACTCTTCGCATGAGGTGGCCAAAGTACTGGAGTTTCAGCTTTAGCATCATTCCTTCCAAAGAAATCCCAGGGTTGATCTCCTTCAGAATGGACTGGATGGATCTCCTTGCAGTCCAAGGGACTCTCAAGAGTCTTCTCCAACACCACAGTAGCTCCACATAATAAAGGCCAAATATGAAAAACCCACAGCTCATATCATACTCAGTAATGAATGACTAAACACTTCTACTCTAAAATCAAGAACAAGACGAGAATGCCCACTTCAGCCATTTTTATTCAACATTATTGGACATTGTATCCAGAGCAATCAGACAAGACAAAGAATCTATGAGAGAAACATCTAGTTTTAAAAGGAGAAAAGAGAGGGAGGCAGGGGAGGAAGGAAGGAAGAGAGGGACGTCAATCTTTCAACCTCAATACTTTTTATTGCTTAATTTTACAAGGATCTTTTGACAAATACCTCTTGAAAAAAGAGAAACATTTATTTGAAATGTAATGATTTCTTCTATTCTTTGACAATATTTTTCCTACAAAATTCAAGTAAAAATGTAATTAGCTTTCTAAATGTCATATACAGATTTATCCCATTTTTCAATAGCTTTTACTTCTACAGCTATTTGCCTATCTATTTATTTATCATATTCCGATGCCTACAAAGATGTCTGAAATTTTGTTCAGACGTAAACCTGGAAACACACAGACTTAAGACGCTCGCAGTGAGTAATTCTGTGTTTTGCTGTGACTGACTCTTGATTGCTTCCTGGTGGCTATCTATTGCTTTTAAACATTCAATAATTAAAATAGAAAACAAAATCAATTCAGTAACACGTAATGGGAAAATCAGATTTCTATTTGAATACTGGCAAGTTTGTTAATTCTTCTGGCTTTTGGCTTCCCCTTCAGTGAAACAGAATAATTATGCCAATCTTACAGCTAAGTTGCACAGCTTAAAAGATTTAATGTCTATAAAATGAGCAGAAGTGCCTGGCTCAGAGCAAGCTCCTAAAGGAGCCAGCTTTGACTCTGTTCTTGACATGTTACAATCTCCCTCTTCTTTGAGGCTCATCCTGACAGCTGTCTCTTTTTCAGCTACCACTCTGCCTACTTGACTAGCCATTCTGCACTGCCTCTCCTAGCTCACACTCGCAAGAGAGGCCTCTAAATGAGCTTTAAATTACTGAATGTGAGTTACTACAGCTGAAAGAGAATCTAAGGGGAGTGACTGGCTTTACTCTAGCGTTTAAGGCATTTTAGGGCCAAAGCTGCGGCTCTGTTCATTCAATCATCCATTCCTTTAGCAAACAGATAGTGACCCTCTGCCGCCAGTCAGGTGTTGCCCTGGGCCTTAGAGGCAGGAAGGTGGATAAGGCCCAGCCCAGTCTTAGGAGATCTACGGACTTCCGACCTTGGTCTACAGGATGGAACTTGTCCCTTCGGTATTGACCATTTGGTGATGTCCGTGTGTAAAGTCATCTCCTGTCTTGTTGCAAAAGCGTATTTGCTATGATGAGTGCATTCCCTGTGCAGAATCCAGTTAACCTTTGCCCTGCTTCATTTTGGAACTTGTCAGAGGATTGGCGTCTGATGCTGAAATGGGTGTAAGGTGGGTTACCCTGCCCCTGAAGAGCTGGGTAAGGTCAGTTCAAAGCCCCCCCTCCCCTTCTCCCAAGACTGCTGCGAGTCCCAGGGGAGCCGTGGCCTTGCTGGTCATCGCTGGCTCGGGGATTCTTAGTGGTCTGATGTTTCAAACATAGGTCCTTAGGGGCCTTGAGCACCAGTGTGGGTTCCTGTCGGGGGGGCCCTCACAAGCACACAGGCACCATTCTTTCGGATTCTCTCTCCCCTCTCTCCTTTGTGACGGTTAATTTTATGTGTCAGCTTGACTGGGCCCCCAGATGCCTGGTTATCAGGCCTTTGAACTACACCACCAGCTTTCCTGCATGTCTAGCTTGCAGACGGGAGATCACGGGATCTCTCAGCCTCCATAGTCCCAGGAGCCAATTCCTCATAATAAATCTCTTTATACCTATAGAGCTTCCCTGGTGGCTCAGATGGTTAAAAAAAAAAAATCTGCCTGCAATACAGGAGACCCAGATTCGATCCCTGGTTAGGAAAGATTCCCTGGAGACAGGAACAGGTACCCACTCCAGTATTCTTGCCTGAAGAACCCCAAGGACAGAGGAGCCTGGTGGGCTACAGTCCATGGGGACGGACTGAGTGCCTAGCACACACATCTTATATCTGTATCTCTATGCCTCATCCATCATCTGTCTCCTATTGATTCTGTTTATCTGGGGCACCCCAACTGTGCCTCCCTGCCTCACCTCACCCTCTCGTGGATTATTCTGGAAAGTACAAATTGTTCTCACCATTTATGAGGAATTACCCTATTTCCTTTTCTTTGCTGTCCTCCTCTTTTGAATTATGCACCTTCAGTGTGAAAAGGGCCTATTGTTGAATCTAATAAATATCTCCAATTAGCTTCACAAAGGAGAAGAATTATTTTGAATTATTGCTGGGAAGGGCACCATTATATAGTGCAGTCAAAGCTCTTTCTCTAATATCTTTCTCTAATTTGTTGGGAGGCGGGAATAACCAGTTACAACTGTCTGTTTTTTGATCCAGATCACTTCCTGTTTCATTTATTTTTCATTTTACTGTTTCATTTTGCTTTTTTCTCAGATTAGCAGTAGGTGTTGTAGGGTTGCATCCTAACGTGGTTTGAAGCCCCGTGTGTGAGGCAGTCGGCTTCTGCGGAATGTTCCGAGGATCTATTCTCTGTGCTGAGGGCGCGGGCACAATCGTTCTTCATCTCCAGGAATGGCCTCTTACTCAGAGGCTCTCAGAGAAAAACTTAAGAGACATTACTCTATCAGCGCCATTTTCAAAGCCTTACTTGGAGCGATCCTCAATCAGAACCCTCAGTATAGTGCATTCTACTCACCAGACAGCCGTAATTAAGTCACTTGATACATTTCTGAGCCGACATCCTTTTTAAATTAGATGCGCTGGGTCTCAGCTGCAGCACTGGGGTCCAGCTCCCTGACCAGGGATCAAACCCACGCCCCTGCGCTGGGAGCTCAGAGTCTTACCGTTGGGGCACCAGGGAACCCCTGGGCCGACCTCTGAGCGAGCCTGTCGGCTCCATGCAGGGCAGCCCTGACGGTCACCTCTAGTCCAGACGCTTGCTGGCCCTCCAGGCACTGAGCTGTCTTTGGCTGCAGCTTCCGCGGAGATGAAGAGAGCGGCCTGCAGACGTTACAACCTTTCCGCCCTGGAGTCTCCGCTGTCTTACTCGAGTGAGCCCCTGTGATCCTTTCAGTTCAGTTCAGTCGCTCAGTCGTGTC
>SJYT01009196.1:0-17615 GCA_006410635.1 Cephalophus harveyi
GAGGGAGAGGGTGGGATGATTTGGGAGAATGGCATTGAAACATGTATAATATCATATATGAAACGAATCGCCAGTCTAGGTTCAATGCAGGATACAGGATGCTTGGGATTGGTGCACTGGGATAACCCAGAGAAATGGTATGGGGAGGGAGGTGGGAGGGGGGTTCAGGAGTGGGAACTTATGTACCCCCATGGCAGATTCATGTTGATGTATGGCAAAACCAATACAGTATTGTAAAGTAAAATAAATAAATAAATAAAATTTTAAAAAAAAAAGATTTCATGTGAACAAAGGGTTTAACAGGTAAAAAGATATTTGAAAACCACTGGTCTTATAGTAGAGTCGAGACCATTGTTTAATAAAAATACATCCAAGATCCACCCAAACCTGGCCCAGCCTCCTAAAGGACAGAAACCCTGTAATACTGTGAGACATGCTGGTACCATGGGATTTTATTTCACACGTTTTGATGCCATGTAGGCTTCCCAGGTGGCGCTAGTGGTAAAGAATCCACCTGCCAATGCAGGATGCAAGAGATGCACGTTCGATCCCTGGGTCAGGAAGATCCTTCGGAATAGGAGTGGCAAGCTGCTTCAGTATTTTTGCCTGGAAAGTTCCATGGACAGAGAGGCCTGGAAGGCTACAGTTCATGGGGTTGCAAAGAGTCGGACATGACTGAGCACACACACACAGATCAATATATAAAGCCACCCACCTATCTGTCTAGAGATTATATTTCATCTAGTCTGCTTGGTATGTTTATGGTTTCTGTTTTTACATTCAACTCTTAAATTTGTATAGATTTATTTTGGAATATGATTTGAGTAAGGACGTATCTGTGTTGATATTTTTTTTCCTGAAGCAACCAATTAGCTACCATCTTTTTTTTTTAATTGATTGATCATTCACTCTTCCCTCCTGATTTGAAATCTTACCTTATAATGTCTTTCCCAAGAGCATTTTAAACTGTTCTATTATTGTAGTATTTCTAAGAAGCTCTTTATACGTAAACCATTGCATTAAAATATTATCCCATGCTTGCTTGTTATTCTAATTCTTGAATCAAAGACCACCCCCTCCCAGACATTTGCCCTTACCAGAGCTATTTCATTGTCAGCCAAAGATATGTATGTTTCATCAGTTCACAGTCAGGAATAAAATAAAATATCATTAAGTGAGGATCAAACATTAATATTCTGAAGAATTCAGTGTGGTTGCAGAGATAGGAAAGTTCAATCTTCTTGCTTTATGGTAGGGAATGTATTGGTAAAGTGAACTTTGAAATTGAGGTAAATAACGGAATTTGAACTTTGATAAAGTAACCAGAATGCTCCTAAGTTAGCAACATTTCAGAAATTATGTTTTGTGGTTACCGATTTGAAAATGGATAAAATCAGCAGCATTTTGAGTAAACCCATATCACCTGCATCAGAGATGTAATTAATTATAGTTTCTAAATGCCACTAGAGCAGTCCTGAGGCTCCACCAGTCTCGCATGGGGGGTGGGGGGGGGGTGGGAATTAGACTCGGTCTCCTGCCCACTGCAGGGCTCCAGTCGCAGATTGATGAAGCCTCGGTTTCACCATGAGTTCCTCCAGGAATAAGAGATATGTTATCCTGCTGTGGGTCACATGTGAACTGTTGTAGAAAAGCTAAACTGATGAAGGTATTTTGCTGAGAAAATATTAATAGTTACAGCATTTACAAAGCTGGCTAGTGGGTCAGAGTCGATCCTAGGTTTTGCTGCTGACTGAGTTGCCTGGAGTACATATACCTAATTTCACCCCCGCACCCCAGTTTCTTTTGTACATTTTCCAAAATGTGTCTGTAGACCATTATTGTCAGACCATTACTGTAGACCTTGAAACTCCAGGGGAAGTTTCAAGAGTCCGTGGTTAAATGAGTTTGAAATGCTATGTACTAGATATGCTGTTAAGAAATGCATAATGTATAGTAGAATGTTAAAGGCTCTAAGTCTTATAGGAACGAACTCTTAAATCTTTTGAACCTGTTTCTTGACATCTCTTACGCACTTCTATTCCATGAAGTCTACTTTAGAAACCTGTATTAGGTGTCTGAGGCTATTAAACTTATATACTTTTAGTTTGAATAAAAAATAGTTTTATCTTATTCTGTGTGGTCCTTTAATTTATAATATCAGTGTGGAATCTTAAGGAAACACTGGAAAAAGCCTTTGATTGTACAGTATACTATTGCTCATGGGTTTTAAACACAGCAACACAGACAAGTATTGTTTTGCACTGTAAATACCAAAACTCTGGTTTGAAATGACTAGTCAGAAAATGGCCTAGTCAGAGGTTCCCCTGCTTTTCAAGAGCTCTGTCCAATACATTGGATTCTCTCCAGAATGTTTCTATAAAGTGCCATTCGATGTTAGACACAGTTTACATACAACATTTTTTTTTTGGTTTGTTTAATGTAATTTCAGCAGTTATTGGCTCAAAGTACATAGACTCATGGAACTCTTTTATAATGATTGTTCAGAAAATAATGTCTGGCATCCTAATAATGAAGAAAAATCAAGATATTGTCGTTTTGTTTATAGGATGGGGGCTGCAGATAACATATATAAAGGACAGAGTACATTTATGGAAGAACTGACTGACACAGCAGAAATAATAAGAAAAGCAACACCACAGTCTTTGGTTATCTTGGATGAATTGGGAAGGGGGACGAGCACCCATGATGGAATCGCCATTGCTTATGCTACACTTGAGCATTTCATTAGAGATGTAAGTATCTTGCATACCTTTTTTGTACCCTGACCTCAGTTTCTAAATAATCAACACTATCTTTGTTAGAGTTGATCCTATTCCTGCAATTGATCATTCAGATGCTATACATGGAACCCAGGTAGATTGGCCCTAAATAATGTTTGAGTTCTTTGATGTGTCTTCCTTTCTTTAGCTGAAGTGGAATAAACCTGGTCAGTGGGAGAAAGGCCTCCTCGGCAATATTTCCACCTAGAAACTATATCTTACTATCCTTGGCAAACTAAATTAAGATCAAAGACCGTCTACCTTCAACCCAATCCTTGAGAAAAGAACCAAATAAAAGTGCCATTTTTGCCTTATGAAATACTTTTTTTCAGCAATATCCTAAAAGATCTCCATATAAGGCCTTTGAGCTGATCTTCTTGAGTCTCTGTTTTAGTAACTCCACTCCTTCAGTGTGTATGTCCTTTTTTTTTTTTCAGAGTTCATTCCTAAGCATCTCACTGTACAATTTTACTTGTGTCAAATTTTCCAGCCCTGTCACTTTCATCAAACTCTCCCCATTAGATAGTTAATGATGATATATTTTAAGATAAATATTTTCTTTAAAAAAAGAATTTCTGTATTTGCAGAAAGGTATAGCTCAGGAACTTTTCTTTAATCATTATAGAAACTATATATCATGGATTCAATAAAGTCCTATATCTGCCTCCAAAACGCATTTGTTTAAACATTCAGTTAAGAATACTACTTAGCTGTAAAAAAGAATGAAATTTTGCCATTTTAAGCATCGTAGATGGGCATTATGCTAGGTGAAATAGGTCAGAGAAGGACAAATACTGTAGGATATCACTTTTTATGTAGAGTCAAAAAATACAGCACACTAGTGAATATAGCAAAAGAGAAGCAGACTTGCAGATATAGAGAACAAGCTGTTGGTTACCAGCGGGAGAGGGAAGGGGGAAAGCCATTATAAGGGTGGGAGGAAAAAGGGATGTTATGGGGTTATATGAAATCATGTGTGTGAAACTTTTGAAAATTGTAACGCACTATAGAATTTAAAGAATTTTTCATTGAATAAAAAATTATTTAAGATACTCCCTTTTTTTGAGCCTTCAGGAGCAAATTATGACAGAGCTGAATTTGTCAACTTTGAATTTAATTGTATCTACTCTGTAGAAATCTATCAGTTACTATGACCACATAACACATTACCCCTAAACTTAGTGGCTGAAAACAACAATAATCATTCATGATCTCTCAGAGTGTCTGGAGGTGAGGAAATTGGGAGCAGCTTGGCTGGGTGGCTTTGGCTCAGGGCCTCTGCTGAGGTTGCAGTCGAGTTGTCAGCCAGGGCTGGAGGATCCTCTCACAGTGTGGCTCTGTCGCATGGCTGGCAAGTTGGTGAGGCGATTGGCCCGGGCCCTCGGGTCCTTACCCCGTGGGCCTCTCCGTGGGCTGCTCGAGCATCCTTACAGAGGGCCGTCTGGCTTCCCCCAGAGGGAGGCATTCCAAGAGGCCGAGGTAGAAGCAACAGAGCATTTGACTTTGCCATCACGTTGTTGAGTACACAGGGCCAGTGCTCTTCAGTGCGGGAAGAGGGTCCTCCAGAGCTTGAGCAACGAGAAGTGGAGATCGCTGGGGCCACGTTGGAGTCTGTCTGCCAGAAGCAGTTTGTCAAAATTCCAGAGAGTTATTTAAGCACCTTTAGGAACAAATTATGACAGAATTGAATTTGTCACTTCTGTTTTCATTGCTTCTATAGCAGTTTTTGGATATTATAAATGTTGGTGAAGAAAGTGTTAGTTTTAGGTAAAATTTATCTTGGAGGAAAGTCATTGAAGAGGATTCTTCAGGAACAAGAGTTCCTAACCTTTTATGGATGAAAATCTTTATTTTTCATGATGTCTGTTGATCACTAGAATGGGGAAGAGAGAAGGAATCGGGGAGGCTCTGTGTTGCTGCATTAAGCTGAGTGTGGCCTTGATGAGGGCAGTGATGTAACCCAAACCCTTAGATCTTCCAGCTAGAAATGCCTGTCAGCTAAGGGGAGGGGCTCCAGGGAGCCAGCTGGTCCTAAGATGCTTCAGGGCAGATTTTAAGAGCACCTTGTCAAAGAAACCCTGCCTTAATAAGTTTATTTGTACTTGTTTTTAGACAGAAGACATATGTTCTGACTTTTAATAGGGCGGATGGCAGATGAATCAAAACTGGAGTTCTTTAATTCGATTACCCTTTTCTGCTAATTTTTAGACCAAGATTTGATGTTAACTTCCCCTAAGACAAGGATTTCTAGAACACATAGAATGTGTGCTTTGAAACAATGCTAATTAAGTAACTCACAAGTCTGTACTGATAGTAACAGCACAAAAGTAAATTTTAAAATGGTGGGGGTAGGATGGGAAGAAGGGAAAGCTCTACATTATAAAATGCCAGCTAATACAGAGAATGCTGTTTTTTAAATGGACATTTATCAACTATGACAATTATGACCGATTCCAGCAGTGATAATCAATAGATGGCAAGATTGTTGGAGAAAATGATAGTCACACAGTTTCAAAGTGTAACCCCACAAGTTATTTATTAATTAAGAAGAAGAAAGGTGTCAGTACAGTGAAGAATGGGCATGCACTTAAACCAAATAAGCAGATTTAGCACCCTCCAATAATAGATCAGATTGATACCATATGCCTTTTGATGTGATATATTGGAAAGATTATGTCACCTACATGTATATGTAATATTCCTGGCATTAAATTTTGATCTGAATTTAATCAGGAGAAAATAATCAGGTGAATCCAAACTGAGGGAGATTATGCAAAACAACTATCTTGGATACTTCAAAAATTTTTAAGACGTAAAAGTCAAAAGAAGAGAAGTCTGGAGAATTCTTCTAGATTAATGGGGACTAAATAGTCATGACCAGGTGTACTACATGAATCTTGATTTTTTTTTTTTTTTTAATCTATAGCAGTTTCTCGGGACTTCCCTGGTGATCCAGTGGCTGAGACTTCCAATACAGGGGGCCTGGGTTCAGTCCATGGTTCGGGAACTATATTCCACATGCTGCAACTAAGACCCAGCACAGCCAAATAAATACATATATTTTTTAAAGAAATTTCTAAAGAACATTATTGGGACAGTAAGAGAAATTCACAGACTACCTAGTTAGTAACCAGTGATAGTGAAAGTGTTAGTTGCTTTAGTTGTGTCTGATTGTTTGTGACCCCATGGACTGTAGCCCAGCAGGCTCCTCTGTCCATGGAATTCTTCAGGCAAGAATACTGGAGTGGGTTGCCATACCCTTCTCCAGGGGATCTTTCCAACACAGGGATTGAACCTGGGTCTTCTACATTACAGGCAGATTCTTTACCCTTTGAGCCACCAGGGAAGCCCAAACAGTGATATATCAATGTTAAATTTCTTGAGCATAATAACTTTATTTTGGTTATGGAGGAGAATGCTTTTGTTCTCAGAAGATAGAATCTTAAGTATTTAAGGATAAAGTTTCATGATGTCTGCAGTTCTTAAATGGTTCAGGAAAAAAACTATGTGTGTTCATGTGAGTGTGTTGAGGAGGGAGGAAGGAAGAAAGGGGAAATACAGCAAAATACTAACAAATGGCTGTCTAGATAAAGAATGTATGAATGTCCATTGTACTTTTGTTGCAGCTTTTATGAAGGTTTGAAAATTTTCAAAATAAAGTTGGAGAAAATTTTAAATTTAAAAATAAAATAACTTTCATTATGTCTCACTGCTTTAGGTGAAATCCTTAACTCTGTTTGTTACCCATTATCCGCCAGTTTGTGAGCTGGAAAAAAGTTACTCACAGCAGGTGGGGAATTATCACATGGGATTTTTGGTCAACGAGGATGAAAGCAAACAGGATGCAGGTATGAATTGTTCTTGCAGTAAGTACAACTATCATTCTGTTGGTTTTTGTGATGAATAACCCAAAGTTCATAGGAGTATGAACTTACTGCTTATTAATAATAAAAACTGTGAATGTCGATTGCAGTTGACATTTGTCCAACATCATTTTCTCTAAGCTTAGGGTCAAAAAGAGTTTGCATTTCTCCTCGCCATTTCTGAGTCCTTCTCTAGCCCTCTTTATTTCATTTTTCTTCAAGAAGAAGGTGTGGTGAGGGGGGAACATTTAGATTTTACTCCTAGGTCCATCTTAGGAAAGATGCCTTAACAGTCAAGTATATTAGTAATCTTTGGAAAATACTCAATATATTTCCCAAAATATGATTTAACATGAATTACTTACTAAAAGCAATATTCTATACTTGCTGTTCAGTCGCTCAGTTGTGTCTGACTCTTTATGACCCCGTGAACTGCAGCACACAAGGCTTCCCTGTCTTTCACCATCTCCTGGAGTTTGTTCAAACTTGTGTCCATTGAGTCAATGATGCCATCCAACCATCTCACCCTCTTTTGCCCCCTTCTCTTCTTGTCCTCAATCTTTCTCAGCATCAGGGTCTTTTCCAGTGAGTGGGCTCTTTGCATCATGTGGCCAAAGTATTGGAGCTTCAGCTTCCGCATCAGTCCTTCCAATGAATATTCAGGGTTGGTTTCCTTTAGGATTGACTAGTTTGATCTCCTTGCAGTCCAAGGGACTCTCAACACTCTTCTGCAGCAGCACAGTTTGAAAGCATCAATTCTTTGGCCCTCAGTCTTCTTTATAGTCCAACTCTCACAGTGCATGACTGTTGGAAAAACCATAGCTATGACTATACAGACCTTTGTTGGCAAAGTGATGTCTCTAATATTCTATACTGGACATATGTCTTATCTTAATTTGACAAGGAAAGTGAATCTCAGGTAAATTGGGTCCCCCATGTCAGGCACCTGGGTGGGAGCTGAGTTGAACCTAGAATCCATGCCCTCTGCCTGCAGGTTCTTTTCATCTCTGTTGGAACTGCTATGTGAGTTACAGTATTTTTTCCTTAGCCTTCCACTTACTACTCATGTCACAGAAATGAAACATTTCATGAAAAAAAAAACGTCATTAGCCAATAAAAAAATTCAAGTGCTGTTAGTAATGTAGTAGATTTTAGCATTTTTCCCCATGCTCAGTAGTAATTTTTTTAAGCCACCAGCCTGTGGGCCAGTGATGGTTTACACAGTTGGTGTGCTACAATGGAAAATCCATTATCCAAGATACTTCATAGTCCAGATTTTATTTTGGAAAAGTAATAAGTAAGGATGGACCTGAAAAAGAAACCAGGCAACTGGCCCAAATAAAACAAAGCAGTGGACCTGAGATAATTAAAGTTAGGCAATCCTTGCCTTTCGCCACCGTGTGATCTTGAAAAACACACCATAAATTCTCTCATGGAGACAGTTTCACATCTATTCATCTGCATCCAAAGTGACAGGGGGAGCTCATAAGCTAAAACTGCATGGGATAAACAAAACGGATTTCACCAACAGGGGAGGGTCAGTGGTAAGCGTTTGATGTGAACTAACTGCTGACCCAGACCCTTATATCTTACGTGTTTTGACTTTTTATTTTATTGATTTAAATTTTTATTCATGAACAGAATTTTAGAAAAACTAAATGATGCTAAAGGCTTGTGCTAACAGCAGTGGTCCCCTCTTCCATTCTTTTCCTCCATGGCCCCTCCTCCCTCCAGTCCCAAGGCAACTGTTTTCGGCTCTTTCATCCATCCATTTCTTCCCTGGGTCTAAATACTGTGCTTATTTTCCTATCTCTTGGTTCACCAACCTGACAGTATTACTGACTGCTTGTGTTAAATGAAGGTCTTCAGTCCTCCCTTCCCCTTTCCTCCTAGTGTAATAGTTTCACATTTTTCCTATTTTATACACATTCATTGTTTTCACTGTTACTGCCATTAGTTATTGCTTACTCATGAGGCACATATGGAGACAAGTATGTTTTCTTTCTTTTATACCTTTTTTCTCCAAGGTCATAATTAATTGTTTTTATTCTTTCATTTCATTGTTTTGAGTCTCTTGTTGAATCTATCCTCCAGTAACTGTAAAACACCTCTCTAGAGAGTTTTCACGTGATTGTGCCTATTGATTCCAGTTTTCCTTACTGGGGTCATTCCCCCTGGAGCCCTCTGTCCTCCTGCTCATCTGTACTGGTTTCTCCCTAGACCTCAGCTATTGTCCCGAGACCTGCCTTGGTGTCATTCTGGGATGTCTCTTAACCTGTCTTCTGTTCGTTTGCTTGCAAGTAACAGAATGCATGGACTCACTCTGGCTCAGACAATGAGGATAAATACAATCTTGTATTATGGGAACCTCAGGAAGGGTGGGCTTCAGCTTCTCTTCTTTGCAGTTCTCCAGGCTTTGTCTTCCTGCTCTGCTAATTTCATCATCACACTAGTAGCAAGATGGCTTCAGTTCTTTTGGGCATCACATCCAGAACTGATAATGTCTGAAGGAAGAAAAAGGACCAGCATTTCCTGTGAGTCTTTCTTAGGAGCAGGAGAACTCTTCTTAGATGCCTACTAGGATCTCATCAGCGTCCTGTCTTATTTTCAGAATTGATTCACATGCTCATTCTTTTTTTTTTTTTAATTAATTTTTATTGGAATATGGTGGCTCAGTGATAAAGAATCTGCCTGCAATGCAGGAAATGCAGGAGATGCAGGTTCCATCCCTGGGTCTGGAAGATCTCCTACAGGAGGAAATGGCAACCTACTCCAGTGTTCTTGCCTGGGGAAGTCCCATGGACGTGGGAAATCCTCTGTCCATGGACAGAGGAGTCTGGTGGGCTACAGTCCATGGGGGTCACAAAAGATTTGGACACAAGGACTTAGTGACTAAACAGCAATAACAGTAGTTGCTTTTATAATGTTGTGTTAGTTTTTGTTGTACAGCAAAGTGAATCAGTGCACATGCTCATTCTTAAACCACTTTCTAGAAGTGAGAATGGCAAGGATAACTTGGAACAGTCTAGACTAATTGGAATCAACATTTGGAAGTAGACAGAAGGACATTATCCCCTGGGTTAAATGGTCAGGGAGTTAGTTCAGTTCAGTCGCTCAGCTGTGTCTGACCCTTTGCAAACCCTTGGACTGCAGCACGCCAGGCCTCCCTGTCCATCATCAACTCCCAGAGTTTACTCAAACTCATGTCTATCAATTAGGTGATGCCATCCAATCATCTCATCCTCTGTCATCCCCTTCTCCTGCCTTCAATCTTTCCCAGCATCAAGGTCTTTTCCAATGAGTCAGCTCTTTGTATCAGGTGGCCAAAGTATTGGAGTTTCAGCTTTACCATCAGTCCTTCCAATGAATATTCAGGACTGATTTTGTTTAGGATGGACTGGTTGGATGTCTTTGCAGTCCAAGGGACTCTCAAGAGTCCTCTCCAATACCACGGTTCAAAAGCATCAATTCTTCAGTGCTCAGTTTTCTTTATAGTCCAACTCTCACATCCATACATGACCACTGGAACAACTACAGCTTTGAATAAATGGACCTTTGCTGTTAATGTCTCTGCTTTTTAATATGCTGTCTAGATTGGTCATAACTTTTCTTCCAAGGAGCAAGAGTCTTTTAATTTTATGCCTGCAATCACCATCCGCAGTGATTTTGGAGCCTCCCAAAATAAGGTCTGCCACTGTTTCCACTGTTTCCCCATCTATTTGCCACGAAGTGATGGGACCAGATGCCATGATCTTTGTTTTCTGAATGTTGAGTTTTAAACCAACTTTTTCACTCTCCTCTTTCACTTTCATCAAGAGGCTCTTTAGTTCTTCATTTTTTGCCATAAGTTTGGTGTCACCTGCATGTCTGAGGTTATTGATATTTCTCCCAACAATGTTGATTCCAGCTTGTGCTTCATCTAGTTCAGCATTTCTCAGGGAATTAATCCCTTTATAAATCAGGGTTTTCTTAGAAGTGTAATAGATTTTGGAGAAGCTGCTAATAATATTAATTAAAGGAGATAAAAATTTTTAAGACTCTGCATGAATGAAAATGTCTCCATTATACCTTCACACTGGATTTTTAATTTAGCTAGGGCTAGAATTTTAGGTTGAGAATCATTTTCTCTCAGAAACTTGAAGCATTGCTTCATTGCCTGCTCACATCCAGTATTACCCCTGGCTGTATCTAGGCTTCATCCTTTGCCTCTGACCTAATCCCTCTTCTGTCTGAATTAGAGGCTATTGGTCATCAGTAAATTCCCCAAAGGCCTTTTGGGTGCCTTTCAAGACTCTGTTTATCTCTTTCCCTTGGGGTGGTAGATAAATCAATGGACCAGCAGTGACAAACCTGCATTTTAGTGTCTTTCAGTCCATAAGATCTTGGACAACTCACCTAATCTCATCCGTGTCTAATAACTTTTAGGAATCTCCCCTGAAAGTGATTTCAGAAACTATTTGATCAGCACACATCTGTTTAATAACTGCCTAGAGAAGTTTTGCTTTAAGACAGTTGTGCTAAGTTTCCCTGTAAGAAGGAGAAACTTGAGTGATTGCTTTCACTGACTCTAAGCAATGTTAGATAAGCTTTTCAATAATGTCCATTTAAGAAATGATCATTAGAGAAGGAATTGGCAACCCACTCCGGTATTCTTGCCTGAAGAATTCCACGGACAAAGGAGCCTGGTGGGCTACAGTCCATGGGGTCGCAAAGAGTTGGACACGACTGAGCAACTAACACACACACACATACACACACACACATACACACAAGAAATGGTCATAGCTTATAAGGAGAGTTCTCACCATGAGCTTTTATTTGAGGCTGTAAAGACATGAGTTGTTTTTCCCATCTGCTCTCTGCCCTGGCTCTTTCTGCCTCCACATTTCCATCTTACACACAGATACGCACATATGCACTCCCTGTCCTCTCTTTCTCTGTTCCTCCTCCCACTTCTTCCCTCTCCTTCCCATGGAAGAGTGGTGAAAGATAGTCTTAAGGTAGAACCTAACTATAATACAGCTCCTTCAGGTGATTATGGAAGAGTGGTCACATTATTTACCTTGATGCTGCTCTAAGAACTACCATGCTGTGTGCTAAAGTCGCTTCAGTTGTGTCTGACTCTTTGTGACCCCATGGACTGTAGCCCACCAGGCTCCCCTGTTCATGGGATTCTCCAGGCAAGAACACTGGAGTGGGTTGCCATTTCCTTCTCCAGGGGATCTTCCCATCAGGGGTCAAACCTACATCTCTTATGTCTCTTGCATTGGCAGCCAGGTTCTTTACCACTAGTGCCACCAAGAACTGCTATAATCGTTACTAAAGTAGAGACTACAGATGATGACAAATTCAGCAGCTGTTTGTCCTGAGATGTGTTAATGAGTCTTTTGGGGCAACAGATATAATTTAGCTATATTTTATAGCTGTATTTAAGAAGCATCTTTAGCTAGCTATGTTACATATACTACATATTATACATATGCATATAAAGCAAAAAAAAAAGAAAAAAGCTGTCAGCAAAGCAGTGTTTAAATGAGGGGAGTTTATGGAATTTAGCAGCAGGCTTTCAGTAAAGGATGGATGGATAATGAATGGACAGATGGACTGACAGATGAATTAATCTCATTTTTAGAAAGGTCATTGTCAAGTCTGGATTATAGAGGTGAGGCTGGAGGTGAAAACATCAGTTAGGACTAGCCTAGTTGAAGTGATAAAGTCTGTGTTTGTCTTAAAAATGAAGAGAGTTCACCTTTTTGATACCCCACTGCTGTTCACTTTGCTTTGGGTCTTGTGAGCAATTGAAGGGTAACAAAAAGCTATCCAGGTTAGCAGGTACTGGTTTCTACATGCTTCCTCCCTAGTCTTTTCCCACCCACTTCGTCACCTGTTCTTTGTGTTCCTTTAGTTTTCTTGGAGGTAAAGGATATTCTTAGTGCTTTGCAATGTGAGTTTTAGTCTCTGTATTCTGAGAGTGTCAGCATTCTTTTCACCTCCCACCTCTAGCACCCACCCTTAGAAAGGTATTATTTGTCTGTTGCTGAATTCTTAGAAGAGATTAAAGAAATTTCCATTATCCTTTTTTCTCTGTTGTGTTCAGTCTTTGGGCTTTTTAGCTTTTAGCTGATAAAAGAGTAAAGCTTACATATTTATCAAATGAAATAATGTTATGTGAAAAACTCCTGATAAACTTATGATAAGTATACCAGGCTCTCAGAAGTCACTGCGAATCTGGTCATCTTGGCCATTTTTTGCAGTAGAGTGTAATTATGTTGAAGTTTGTAATAAAAGCTGCATAATCCTGAACTGCTTTAGATTTATCAAAGATTAAACTGTATACAGCTGTTGGGGAGGAAGAATTTGTTCTTGGTTCTTTGGCTGAGCTGATAACCAAATTAACATAAGGCAGATTAACTGGAGAAAAGCAAATTTAATTATGTACCTACAGGGGCCCCAGAAAAATATGAGGGCCAGTGAGGCAGTTGAGGCTTCTCTACTGTCCTGAGCTAAGGAATGGGATAAGAGAAGGAGCTTCAAAGAGGAGGAGGGTAATTGACGGGAAAATGGGAAAAACAGATATTTGTCAATTAGATTGTTCGTCTTGCCATATGCATAGGTCATTCTGATAAAAGTTCTCTCTGGTAATAGTCTGTCTCCGAGCCAGCACCCCTCTGCCCATCTCAATTCTTTTAGACCATTGAAGGGGGAGATAGAAAGGTCTTCCTGAGACTTTTGGACCTTCACTGTCTTCAACTCAAGAGAGTCTGCATGCCAAAGTGGCACATTTTGTTCTGAATACCTTTGCAGTGTTGTCTTTGTATTACTGTACTTCAGTTCAGTTCAGTCGCTCAGTCGTGTCCGACTCTTTGCAACCCCATGGACTGCAGGCCTCCCTGTCCATCACCAACTCCTGGAGTTTACTCAAACTCATGCCCATTGAGTCAGTGATGCCATCCAGCCATCTCATCCTCTGTCGTCCCCCTCTCCTCCTGCCCTCAATCTTTCCTAGCATCAGGGTCTTTTCCAGTGAGTCAGCTCTTTGCATGAGGTGGCCAAAGTATTGGAGTTTCAGCTTCAACGTCAGTCCTTCCAGTGAACACTGTACTTCATGATATCCCAATTCTTTAAAAGTTTTAGCTTTAAGCGTATGTATTAGGTGGTAGACTGGTGCCCTAGGAAACGGATTCTGAAACTTGAGTGTCAGAGTTTTATTGAGGCGTGCTTTCACCATCAACACCCGAGCGGGCCTGGGCAGTCCTGGGCTGCGTTACAGTTGTAAGAGTTGAGCCAACCCTGCTGAGAGCCCGGTCAGGGGTTGGTCCTTCAGAGTCACCTCAGCTTGAGGTGAGAGAGCCAGACTTTTAGGCCTTTTATTATCTATTGTTCCATAACAAATTTCCCCCTAAAACATAGCAGCTTAGCACAGAAATTGTTTATTATCTCATAATTCCTGAGCTGAATTATGAGCGAACCCAAGCTGAACACCTCACAGTCTCTCACAGGCTTCATCCAAATGTTGGCTGGGTAGCATCACTTCAAGGCCTGACTGGACGACCCACTCCCCAGCCCCCTCACTTGCTGCTGGCATGCCTCAGAATGTTCTCTTCCAAGGTCACTCACACAGCTGGCTGGCCTCCAGACCCCACTAACGTGCTGACCAGAGACCCCGGTTTCTCTCCATGTGGACCTCTCCACAGGGCAGCCCGCAATATGGCCGCTGGCTCCCTCTAGAGCAAACAGGGAGGAAAGTGAGAGCGCCCGAGACAGGCCACAGTCTCCTGCAGTCTAATCCCAAAAGTGACAGGCCATAACTTTTGTCGTATTCTATTCATTAGAAGCAAGTCCCTTGGTTCAGCTCACAGTCAGAGAGGGAGAATGACGCAAAGACATGGACACCAGGAGGCAGGGGAGCTTTGGTGGCCACCTCGAAGCTGCCTATCAGCCCCTGTAGCAGCCAGTCCACTGGATGCAGGCTCCCCAAGATGGGAGGTGACCTTGGGTGAAACAGCTTTCTCCAGCTGCGGAAGTTCCCAAAGAGAGCACACAGCTGAGCATTGCTCTAATAGCTGGGGCAGTCTGAATGGGATTTGGATGGTACCAAACAGCATCCATGGCCTTTCCAGGTGTCATTAGTGGTAAAGAACCTGCTTGCCAATGCAAGAGACCCGGGGTTCGATCCCTGGAGGAAGGCATGGCAGCCCACTCCAGTATTCTTGCCTGGAGAATCCCATGGACAGAGGAGCATGGTGGGCTACAGTCCATAGGGCTGCACAGAATTGGACATAACTGAAGCAATTTAGCATGCCCACATGTGAACAGTATCAACTTTAATATGTATATCCCTTTTTTAACTAGGATATTTAATAAGCCAGAATTTCTCAGTCTTGTTATTTAAACTATGCAACATGTATTATTTCCTTATCTGTTTTTGTGGCTTTGTTTCTTGCACTCTTGGAAACATCCTTTATATATGTTACTTTACAGACTATATTACATACAAGACTGGTGAATACATTCTTTCACTGGAAAACACTTAAAAAAAAAACAAAACTGTTTTTAAAGGAGAAATTATATTGTACCATGTATCAGAATCACTGTTTTTTGGGTATAGAAATTCATTTGAAAATTTTCAGCAAGCAGCATACAACTAAATATTTCTAAACTTACAATGAATAATTGTTAAAAAGCATTTTAACTGAGCTGAAAGACAGATCCTAAATGCAAAAGCATTTTCAAAACGGTATTTACCCTTTTTCTAGATATGTAATATTGATAAAAGAAGGTAACAAGAGATTAGGAACAATGAATTTCTTTTTCAGATTACAAATTTTAATTGAATAAAGTTATACAGATTTCTATTTTGTCTTTAATTTCTTTCAATTTTCAGGTGTGGTTTTCTTTATCTCTCTCTTTCTTTTAACTTTATTTTTTTAGATGAAGAAGACCAGGTCCCTGATTCTGTCATATTTCTTTATCAAATAACCAGAGGAATTGCAGCAAGGAGTTATGGACTCAATGTGGCTAAACTAGCAGATGTTCCTGGAGAAATTTTAAAGAAAGCAGCTAGCAAGTCCAAAGAGCTGGAAGGATTAGTAAATATGAAAAGGTCAGAATGATTGTACTGCATTTTTGATTTATAATGAACTCTTCAAAGTTGTCCCAGGAAGAGGATTGTCCTGTAAATGAACATCAGATCTTCCTTCAAGCACCTCTTCAAATATTCTGAAACATTCAATTATGATGAAATGAAAATGGTTCTTCCCAAAGCCCATGTGAATTCATTTAGGCTTCTCTAGTCGGATCTTTATCTGTTAAGTTGCTAAGTTGGTTTTCCAATCATTTTTCTAAAGAATTAACTCCTTAATGTATACCAACACGTTGCTTACTTAAAATATTCATTTATGAAGAATATTACTAATGGAAACCTTGATATATAAATAATATTTAGAGTATTTCTTTTATAGTCTTTTATGCTCATTCAGATATGCAGCAGTTGCATTCAAAAATGAAGAATTCTGTCAGAATGTGAATGAAAATAATAGTACTATGTTAACCAAGTACTTTAGGTTTTTTACATAACATCTTACAGAAATGCCTGAATGAACTTTTTGGTAAAATCAGTATCACAGAGCGAGGTAATTAGAGTCGGTATCTGTGCATGTCACTTTGTGGATTTGTTTGTGACAGATTTGTTATTCTAAACAAACTTCTCCATCACCTAGAATGCTTTATGTGAATGCACTTTTACCCTGGACATCCAGCGAGTATGTAGTCAGTATATGAACTGATCGTCATACAAACCTGAAACATACTTTGGAAGGAAGATATTCCTAAGAAAATATCCTATTAATAAATAGTAAATTGCAGCCTTTTGTTTCCCAAATATAAGATTATATTTTAAAACAGCATAAACTCCTCGCCCACCTTCTACCCCACCCTGCTCTGCCTGAAGAGTCTAATTGACCTGGGGCAGGGCATTATTGCTCTGGTCCATGACCATGTGATCTGGAGCGAATAGGCTGTAAGTCAGATAGACCATCCTGGCTGGCCATTATGCTGTAGGAATATTTTTTAGTTGTGGGAATTATTACCAGTTTAACTATTGAACTATGAACACCTGGTATTTTAGTTAAAGAGACAGGTGCCGGCTTGTATACCGACAGTCCTGCAAGCAGCTTCTGCTCCTCCTCTTTCTTCCTCTGTGTTTCTGCCGCGCACTCCTAACCTTGCCATGGTAACCGGTGGTGGGCCAGGTCCAAAGTGCTGGAATACTGCAGCACTTTGTCGTCTCCTCCGGTGGCATTCTCTTCTGGATCCTTTCCACAACACCAGATTAGAAACAAATGATCCAATCAGTGATGGGGCTGCTTCTAGTTACTTGTTACAAAGTAGATTCACATAAAATTTTTCTAGAGGGAAAAGTGATCATCTATGAGATTTTAAAAGTAAGCTTAGCCCTTAGTTCTGCTCAAAGTCCACAGACAACTTTAAATCCTCTCTTGTTGTCTTCTTATTTTTTTTCATAAAGAAACTGGAAGAAAGCCAAGTAAGATGATAGGTGGTGCAAGAGGGCATCAGAGGGCAGACATACTGAAACCATACTCACAGAAAATTAGTCAATCTAATCACACTAGGACCACAGCCTTGTCTAACTCAATGAAACCAAGCCATGCCTGCAGGGCAACCCAAGATGGGCAGGTCATGGTGGAGAGGGCTGACAGAACGTGGTCCACTGGAGAAGGGAATGGCAAGCCACTTCAGTATTCTTGCCTTGAGAACCCCATGAACAGTATGAACAGGCAAAATGATAGGATATCAAAAGAGGAACTCCCCAGGTCATTAGGTGCCCAATATGCTACTGGAGATCAGTGGAGAAATAACTCCAGAAAGAATGAAGGGATGGAGCCAAAGCGAAAACAATACCCAGCTGTGCATGTGACTGGTGATAGAAGCAAGATCCGATGCTGTAAAGAGC
>SJYT01009206.1:990-12848 GCA_006410635.1 Cephalophus harveyi
AAACATTAAAAAACAAAAACTGTGCTCTTAAAATGTTCTAAGTTTCTGGAACAAAATAATGTGGAAGCATTCCAAGATCCTAAAGAGAAACTGATCTAAGGCTATTTGGATTATTTCAAAGAAGGAAAAAGTCTAACTCTGAGATTGATTTAGTGTTTTTTATTCTACTTAGAAATTCTGACCTGAGTATCTTGAGGAAAAAAGTGGTTTTGTGAATTTAATATCATTTGTTATTTCCTCATAGAAGGATCTTCAAGTCCTCTATAACATAGTTTTATAAATCCAACAAAAACAGGATAGACAATCATAATAATATAGATAATGTAAGTGTTGAACAACTGGGTGTAGTTACAATAGAATGACATAGCTCAAACACAGTTATTGTATTTGATTTAACAAGGAAACTGGTAATAAAAAAAGACATTTCTTTCCATGTGGAAAGTTACTAGTCTGTCTGAATAGTATACTGCATTGGGTCACAAGGGCCTTCTTATAGCCAGAAGATGCTCAAAAGTTTATCAATAACCAGAGGTTTTCTTCACTGTGATGGAATAAAATAAATTCTCCAAAGAGTATATGAAAGAAATATTGAAAGTCATTCAAAAATGAATGACTACAGTCACAATGAATTTCTTTGTTGCTGCTACTGCTAAGTTGCTTCAGTTGTATCTGACTCTGTGCAACCCCATAGACGGCAGCCCACCAGGCTCCCCCATCCCTGGGATTCTCCAGACAAGAATACTGGAGTGGGTTGCCATGTCCTTCTCCAATGCATTAAAGTGAAAATGAATTTCTTTGTTACGTGACTTCAATTCCCCAAGAAGATTTTGTCTAATGTTGATACCCATTCAGAGCTATCGTTAACTATATAGCACTTTAAAGAAGGTACATATGTTTCTATAGAGCAGTATCATTTTACCTCATGAAAGAATAAGACCTCAAAATGTCAATGATATTTTTCTTCCTCTATTCGATTTTCTTACAGATTGAGTGTTTTTATCAAGAAGAAAGGGTGCACATAGAGTCACAGAAGATACTGAGTTAGACTGGCTCACTAAAGATGCCATAATTAAAATATCCCAGTCAATTAGCCTTGGGTGTGACCCAAGAGGGAAAAAAATAAAAACTTTCATAAGACTCTGCACAATTTGCTCTAACTATAGATGACATTCAAAGCAAGTAGAAAGTTTTAATTTACACAATTAAGGGATTAAAGAAATTTCAATTGTACCTCAAAAAGGAGCCTTTGTAGAGCAGGGTCACAAGGCATTCAAAAGGAATATTCTAATTCAGTTCAACTCTTCTTATGTACCTTAAACTTTTCCTCAGCATTAATCAGTTCAGTTCAGTTCAGTCGTTCAGTCATGTCCGACTCTTTGCGACCCCATGGATTGCAGCACTCCAGGCCTCCCTGTCCATCACCAACTCCCGGAGTTCACTCAAACTCATGTCCATCGAGTCGGTGATGCCGTCCAGCCATCTCATCCTCTGTCATCCCCTTCTCCTGCCCCCAATCCCTCCCAGCATCAGAGTCTTTTCCAATGAGTCGACTCTTTGCATGAGGTGGCCAAAGTACTGGAGTTTCAGCTTTAGCATCATTCCTTCCAAAGAAATCCCAGGGCTGATAGTCTATACTAAATCAAATTCCTTACAATTATTCAGTGGAAGTAACAAATAGATTCAAGGGGTTACATTTGATAGACCGAGTGCATGAAAAACTATGGATGGAGGTTCGTGACATTGTACAGGAGTCAGGGATAAAGACCATTCCCAAGGAAAACAAATGCAAAAAGGCAAAATGGTTGTCTGAGGAGGCCTTACAAAGAGCTGTGAATAGAACAGAAGCAAAAGGCAAAGGAGAAAAGGAAAGATATACACATTTGAATGTAGAGTTTCAAAGAATAGCAAGGAGAGATACGAAAGCCTTCCTTAGTGATCAATGCAAATAAATAGAGGAAGACAATAGAATGGGGAAATCTAGAGATCTCTTCAAGAAAATTAGTGATACCAAGGGAACATTTCATGCAAAGATGGGCACAATAAAGGACAGAAATGGTATGGATGAAACAGAAGAAGATGATATTAAGAAGAGGTGGCAAGAATATATAGAAGAACTATACAAAAAAAGATCTTCATGACCCAGATAATCACAATGGTGTGATCACTCACCTAGAGCCAGACATCCTGGAATGTGAAGTCAAGTGGGCCTTAGAGAAAAAAATAAAAACTTTCATAAGACTCTGCACAATTTGCTCTAACTATAGATGACATTCAAAGCAAGTAGAAAGTTTTAATTTACACAATTAAGGGATTAAAGAAATTTCAATTGTACCTCAAAAAGGAGCCTTTGTAGAGCAGGGTCACAAGGCATTCAAAAGGAATATTCTAATTCAGTTCAACTCTTCTTATGTACCTTAAACTTTTCCTCAGCATTAATCAGTTCAGTTCAGTTCAGTCGTTCAGTCATGTCCGACTCTTTGCGACCCCATGGATTGCAGCACTCCAGGCCTCCCTGTCCATCACCAACTCCCGGAGTTCACTCAAACTCATGTCCATCGAGTCGGTGATGCCGTCCAGCCATCTCATCCTCTGTCATCCCCTTCTCCTGCCCCCAATCCCTCCCAGCATCAGAGTCTTTTCCAATGAGTCGACTCTTTGCATGAGGTGGCCAAAGTACTGGAGTTTCAGCTTTAGCATCATTCCTTCCAAAGAAATCCCAGGGCTGATAGTCTATACTAAATCAAATTCCTTACAATTATTCAGTGGAAGTAACAAATAGATTCAAGGGGTTACATTTGATAGACCGAGTGCATGAAAAACTATGGATGGAGGTTCGTGACATTGTACAGGAGTCAGGGATAAAGACCATTCCCAAGGAAAACAAATGCAAAAAGGCAAAATGGTTGTCTGAGGAGGCCTTACAAAGAGCTGTGAATAGAACAGAAGCAAAAGGCAAAGGAGAAAAGGAAAGATATACACATTTGAATGTAGAGTTTCAAAGAATAGCAAGGAGAGATACGAAAGCCTTCCTTAGTGATCAATGCAAATAAATAGAGGAAGACAATAGAATGGGGAAATCTAGAGATCTCTTCAAGAAAATTAGTGATACCAAGGGAACATTTCATGCAAAGATGGGCACAATAAAGGACAGAAATGGTATGGATGAAACAGAAGAAGATGATATTAAGAAGAGGTGGCAAGAATATATAGAAGAACTATACAAAAAAAGATCTTCATGACCCAGATAATCACAATGGTGTGATCACTCACCTAGAGCCAGACATCTGCCAGGAGTCAGTGTGAGGAATCCCGCCCGTGACAAGGTCATGCGGAAGGAAGCCTGGCAAACACAAGGTCGTGTTCAGGTTTCAGGGATTCCCCCTGGAATTTCCCGAGCATCCACCCCCCAAAAAATAAGAATCTGCCGGCCTTTGTACTCTGCTTTTCCACTCTTCTGATATTCTCTGGAAAAGTCAATTCAGGGCTTTAGTCTTCTGCATTTGAAAGAGATGTTTCAGGTAAACGCCCTCTGATAACTCTCTAGCTTGCTTGCCTAACAGGTTCCCCAGTCTTCTTACAGCTTGTGAATTGCTTACAGCCCCCAACTGCGAGAGAGACACAAAGCTTAAAAGCATCTTAAGGAAACAGAGCCTTTTCTAAAGAGTTAAAAATTACATTGGTGACGGTTTTCACTGTTGACTCAATGACTGCTGCCAGACCTCCATATTCTTTATCTTTTAGGCACCTGGGAGGATGTTAATCAATGTAAACGGGATATGGAAAAGGATAGATAGTAGTTTTGATGTTAGCAACACTAGACTTTTGAGTTAATTACTTTTCTTTGTTGTATATCACTGCACTCCCCTTGTGTCCTTGCTATGTAAGAATGTAACTTTATTTAGTGCTTTCTGAGAGTGGCACCAGACTTTGGGAAGATTAACACAAATAAGTCTTCTGGTTGACAAACCCTTATCAGGAAAAAGGCTGTAAAATGTTAATTGACCTTTTGGCTAGAGGACATGTAAATCACCTAAGACTTGTGTATACTTGTGTCCTTGCTATGTAAGAATGTAACTTTATTTAGTGCTTTCTGAGAGTGGCATCAGACTTTGGGAAGATCAACACAAATAAGTCTTCTGGTTGACAAACCCTTATCAGGAAAAAGGTTGTAAAATGTTAATTGACCCTTTTGGCTAGAAGACAATGTAAATCACCTAAGACTTGTGTATACAATTAGGTATGCAGAGAAAAAAGCCTGGTTTTGATAAGAGTCAGGGCTGCTGATGCCGCATAATTTTGTATTACCCATTGATCTCTATGTACAATCAAGGGTATAAAAGGAGATTCTAGACAATAGAGGAATGGAATCAGTCGCTGGACTGGTTTCCCCGTGTCTCCTCTTCCTACTTTAATTTCAGGCTGAATTCCCATCTGGAGCGGGTGGCTCATCATGTCTACTTACCTGCCCTGGCTTTTAAGTTCTGTGAGAGAGAGAGCCCAAGGCGGGGCACTCTCCGAGATTCAAACAGGCGCCGGTGGCTCCACGTAGATGATGCAAACTTCTTGTCCGAAGTTTTATTAGTTTAGCTCGTAAACCAAGTTATTCAGCCTCTTTTCTCCACTTAATTTTCCTACTATACTATCTCTTTCTAATCTAATCTTATATTAATAAATAAATAAATAAGTTTTCCTCGCTGACGCCGTCCACCCTTCGAATCACCCTGGATCCACCGGGACTGGACCCCGGCAGACATCCTAGAATGTGAAGTCAAGTAGGCCTTAAGAAGCATCACAATGAACAAAGCTAGTGAAGATGATGAAATTCCAGTTGAGCTATTTCAAATACTAAAAGATGATGCTGGGAAAGTGCTGCATTCATGTGCCAGCAAGTTTGGAAAACTCAGCGACGGCCACAGGACAGGAAAAGGTCAGTTTTCATTCCAATCCCAAAGAAAGGCATTGCCAAAGAATGCTCAAACTACCGCACAATTGCACACATCTCACACACTAGCAAAGTAATGATCAAAATTCACCAAGGCAGGCTTCAACAGTTCGTGAACCATGAACTTCCAAATGTTCATACTGGATTTAGAAAAGGCATAGGAACCAGAGATCAAATGGCCAACATCTGTTGTATCATTGTAAAAGCAAGAGAGTTCCAGAAAAGCATCTATTTCTACTTTATTGACTATGCCAGAGCCTTTGACTGCATGGATCACAACAAACTAAGGGAAATTCTTAAAGAGATGGAAATACGAGGCCACGTGACCTGCCTGTTGAGAAACCTGTATGCAGGTCAGGAAGCAACAGTTAGAACAGACTGGTTTCAAATAGGAAAAGGAGTATATCAAGGCTGTATATTATCACCATGCTTATTTAACTTATATGCAGAATAAATCATGAGAAATGCTGGGCTTGATGAAGCACAAGCTGGAATCAAGATTGTCAGGAGAAATATCAATAAGCTCAAATATGCAGATGACACCACCCTTATGGCAGAAAGTGAAGAAGGACTAAAGAGCCTCTTGATGAAAGTGAAAGAGGAGAGTGAAAAAGTTGGCTTAAAACTCAACACTCAAAAAACTAAGAATATGGCATCTGGTCCCATCACTTCATGACAAATAGATGGGGAAAGAATGGAAACATTGGCTGACTTTATTTTGGGGGGCTCCAAAATCACTGCAGATGGTGATTGCAGCCATGAAAATAAAGATGCTTGCTCCTTGGAAAAAAAATAGTCATGACCAACCTAGACAGTATATTAAAAAGTAATATAGGTGAAGTCGCTCAGTCGTGTCCGACTCTTTGCAACCCCGTGGACTATAACCTACTAGGCTTCTCCATCCATGGGATTCTCCAGGCAAGAATACTGGAGTGGGTTGCCATTTCCTTCTCCAGGGGATCTTCCCGACCCAGGGATCGAACCTGGGTCTCCCGCATTGGAGGCAGACGCTTTAACCTCTGAGCCACCAGGGAAGCCCAAAAAGTAATATAATGTATATTAAAAGTATACAATGTAAACTTTAATAATGTATATTAAAATGTATATTAAAAGCATTTAATGTATATTAAAAAGTAATATAATTATTTTGTCAACAAACGTCTGTCCGGTCAAAGCTATGGTTTTTCCAGTAGTCATGTATGGATATGAGAGTTGGACTATAAAGAAAGCTGAGTTCCTAAGACTTGATGCTTTTGAATTGTGGTGTTGGAGAAGGCTCTTGAGATCCAACCCATCCATCCTAAAGGAAATCAGTCCTGAGTATTCATTGGAAGGACTGATGCTGAAGCTGAAACTCCAATACTTTATTCACTTGATTCAAAGAACTGACTCATCTGAAAAGACCCTGATGATAGGAAAGATAGAAGGTGGGAGGAGAAGGGGATGACAGAGGATGAGAAGGTTGGATGGCATCACCAACTCGATGGACGTGAGTTTGAGTAAACTCCAGGAGTTTGGTGATGGACAGGGAGGCCTGTCGTGCTGCAGTCTATAGCGTCTCAAAGAGTTGGACACGACTGAGCGACTGAGCTGAAATGAATAGTCTATGGATCTATGATGCTTTAAAATCATCAAACTAGTATGTGATAAAGCTAATAAGGAAGAAATACATATTACCTGACACTATTCTAATGCTTTTCCTACTAGGTCACAGAAAGAGTTGGCAAAATAAGGGATATAGGAGTAAAATTAAGAGAGGAAGAGCCTATTGAGATAAAGCTTACATGTGTTTTTAATCCTGTAAAGATTTTATATTTTTCTCTTAAATACAATTTAAACTCACCAAAATGTGTTATTTTAAGTGTAGAAGTTTATTAGACTTTTAAATTTTAATTTATTTCTTATTGAAGCACAGTTGCTTTATGTTAATTAGATTTTTAAAATTGAACCATAGCCCTAGTAAAAATACAGAAAATTTCCAACACCCAGGAAACTTCCATTTCCCTGCTTTTACTAAATCTCAACTCACATAGGCAAACACTCTTCTTATTTTTAATAGCAGGGAAAGGTTTTACTTGTTCCTGAGTTTCATAAAAGTGAAGTCATATAGTGTGTACAATTTTGTACCTTGCTTTATTCACTCAGCATAATGTTCAAATAGCTGTGAAAAGAAGAGAAGCGAAAAGCAAAGGAAAAAAGGAAAGATATACCCATGTGAATGCAGAGTTCCAAAGAATAACAAAGATAAGAAAGCCTTTCTCAGCAATCAATGCAAAGAAGTAGAAGAAAACAACAGAATGGGAAAGACTAGAGACCTCTTCAAGAAAATTAGAGATACCAAGGGAACATTTCATGCAAAACCATCACTTCATGGGAAATAGATGGGGAAACAGTGGAAACAGTGTCAGACTTTATTTTTTTGGTGCTCCAAAATCACTGAAGATGGTGACCGCAGCCATGAAATTAAAAGACACTTACTCCTTGGAAGAAAAGTTATGACCAACCTAGAAAGCATATTAAAAACAGAGATATTACTTTGCCAACAAAGGTTCGTCTCATCAAGACCATGATTTTTCCATTAGTCATGTATGGATGTGAGAGTTGGACTGTGAAGAAAGCTGAGGGCCAAAGAATTGATGCTTTTGAACTGTGGTGTTGGAGAAGACTCTTGAGAGTCTGGACAACAGAGATATTACTTTGCCAACAAAGGTTCGTCTCATCAAGACCATGATTTTTCCATTAGTCATGTATGGATGTGAGAGTTGGACTGTGAAGAAAGCTGAGGGCCAAAGAATTGATGCTTTTGAACTGTGGTGTTGGAGAAGACTCTTGAGAGTCTGGACTGCAAGGAGATCCAACCAGTCCATCCTAAAGGAGATCAGTTCTGGGTGTTCATTGGAAGGACTGATGCTGAGGCTGAAACTCCAATACTTTGGCCACCTCATGAGAAGAGTTGACTCATTGGAAAAAAAAAACCCTTCTTGGAGGGATTGGAGGCAGGAGAAGAAGGGGATGGCAGAGGAAGAGATGGCTGGATGGCATCACCAACTCAATGCACATGAGTTTGGGTGACCTCCAGGAGTTTGTGATGGACAGGGAGGCCTAGGGTGCTGCGATTCATGGGGTCGCAAAGAGTTAGACATGACTGAGCGACTGAAGGGAGAAGGCAATGGCACCCCACTCCAGTACTCTTGCCTGGAGAATCCCATGGATGGAGCATCCTGGTGGGCTGCAGTCCATGGGGTCGCTGAGAGTCGGACATGACTGAGCGACTTCACTTTGACTTTTCACTTTCATGCATTGGAGAAGGAAATGGCAACCCACTCCAGTGTTCTTGCCTGGAGAATCCCAGGGATGGGGGAGCCTGGTGGGCTGCCGTCTCTGGGGTCGCACAGAGTCGGACACGACTGAAGCGACTTAGCAGCAGCAGCAGCAGCAGAGCGACTGAATTGACTGACTGACTGACTGACTGACTGTTTATGGGGTTTTCAGTGCAAGAATACTGAAATGGTTTGCCATTTCCTTTCTGCTTTATAGCAAAGTGATTCGGTTATACACATATTTGTGTGTATATATACATTGTGTGTGTGTATACATATATATATATATATGTACATTCTTTTGTTTGATCTTTATTTTTTTGTCTTTTGGCTACACTTTTAACCATGTGGGATTAGTTCTCTGACCAGGGATTGAACCTGTATGCCCTGCAGTGGAAGTGTAGAGTCATAACCACTGAACTTCCAGGGATGTCCCATATATATTATTTTCCATCATGATTTATCATAAGATACTGAATATAGTTCTCTGTCCTCTACAGTAGGAACTTGTCAATCCATTCCATATACTTTAGTTTATATCTCTTAACCCCAATCTCCTACTCCATTGCTCCTCCAATTCTCTCAGCCTTGGAAACCACAAGTCTGTTCTCTATGTCCATGAGTGTGTTTCTGTTTCATACATGTGTTCATTTATCTTAGATTCCACATTTAAGTGATATCATTTGTTGTTTGTCTTTCTCTGTGTGCCTCATTTCACTTAGTATCATCATCTCTCAGTCCATGCATGTTGACTCAAATTGTCTTATTGTTGTAGCTGTACAGATGTACCATACATAGAGGTATTCATCTGTGGTTATTTTCCTGTATATATTACAAAAACTTGTGTAGTACACCACTCTTGGAATAGCACGTCCATTTTGAAGCTGTATTAGTATTTTATATGTTTATGTCCATCAGTTCAGTTCAGTCAGTCAGTCATGTCTGACTCTTTGCAACCCCATGGACTGTAGGACACCAGGCTTCCCTATCCATCACCAATTTCTGGAGCCTGCTCAAACTCATGTCCGTTGAGTGAGTGATGCCATCCAAGCATCTCATTCTCTGTTGTCCCCCTCACCTCCTGCCTTCAATCTTTCCCAGCATTAAGGATTTTTCAAATGAGTCAGTTCTTCCCATCAGTTGGCCAAATTATTGGAGTTTCAGCTTCAGCATCAGTCCTTCCAATGAATATTCAGGTCTGATTTCCTTTAGGATTGACTTGTTTGATTTCCTTACAATCCAAGGGGCTCTCCAGAGTGTATGTGGGTATGGATAAATATTTATTGTGCTAATGCTGGCCTCTTGTGGAGAAAGAGAAGATTGCTTATGAATGTAATTTATAAAATCCAGATGGGTTCTCTCAAATGTATGTCAGTTCAGTTTAGCCATTCAGTGTCTGATTCTTTGTGACCCCATGGACTGCAGCACGCCAGGCTTCCCTATCCATCTCCTCTCCTGGAGCTTACTGAAACCCATTTCCATTAAGTCGGTGATGACATCCAACCATCTGATTCTCTGTCGTCCACTTCACCTCCTGCCTTCAATCTTTCCCAACATCAGGGACTTTTCCAATGAGTCAGCTCTTCACATCAGGTGGCCAAAGTATGTGGGTATGAATAAATATTTACTGTACCTTTGCTGCCCTGTCATGGAGAAATAGAAGAATGGTTATGAATGTAATTCATAAAATCCAGATGCATTCTCACATATGTATATTGAGTATGAATAAATATTTACTGTGCATATGAGGCCCTCTTGGGGATAAACAGAAAAATGCTAATGAATGTAATTTATAAAATCCAAAGTATTCACTCATATGTATATGTGTATGAATACATATTTACTGTGCTTATGCTGACATCTCGTGGAGAAATAGAAGAATGCTTATGAACGTAATGTATAAAATCCAGATGTATTCTCTCATAAGTACATGTGGGTATGAATAAATATATACTGTGTTATTCTGCCCACTCGTGGGGAAATAGAAGAGTGCTTATGAATGCAATTTATAAAAACCAGATGTTTTCTTTACATGTTGAAAATGATTCTGTATAACTTTTAAAAAATTAATGCATGCTCATAACGGAAAATGTGAAGTTGCTAGAAAAATATAAAGACAGAAAAAATCACCCATGATTTCATATACCATTGGCTCAGAATTCTGAGTTCCTGGGAAGGGGAGATAAAAAGATGAGGGTGCACTAGATCTTTCAGTATAAAATCATCTTTTCTGCTATTTGAATGCTAATGTAGAACTTAGTTCTGATATGTGATTCTTGCTTTGTTTCCTTATCTTTAAGTTTCTATTTTTACAAATGCCTAGTAATTTGACCACCTGTTTAGAGACTCTTTGCTTCAAGGTGTTTTTGTTTTGTTTTGTTTTTTTGCATTGTTGCTATGATTAAAAAATATTGCAAGTCGTGGCTGTGGAAAATAGCTCTGCAATGAACATTGGGGTGCAGGTACCTTTTGAAAATAAGGTTTTCTCCAGGAATATGCACAAGAGAAGGGTTGCTAGGTCATATGGTAATTCCGTTTTACTTTTAAAGGAGCTGCCATACTGTTCACCATATTGGCTGTACCAATTTACATGCCCACTCACAGTGCAAGAGGGTTCCCTTTCCTTGACACTCTCCCCATGAATTATTGTTTGTAGAATTTTTGATGATAGCTGTTCCGACTGGTGTGAAGTAATACCTCATTATAGTTTTGATTTGCATTTCTCTAATAATTAGTGATGTTGAGTCTCTTTTCATGTGTTTTGTCTTCATCTGTATGTCTTCTTTGGAGAAATGTCTATTTAGATCTGCCTGTTTTTTGATTGAGGTTTTTTTTTTTTTTGGTACTTGGATACATGAGCTATTTGTATGTTTCAGAGAATAGTGCCTTGATAACTAACGGAAACTACCTGTGTAGCACAGGTAACTGTCCTCAATGCTCTGTGGTGACCTAAATGCAAAGGAAATTCAAAAAATAGGATATATATACAAACACACAGCTGATTTAGTTTGCTGTACAGCAGAAAGTAACACAACATTGTAAAGAAACTACATGTGTACATACTGTAGACTCCATTTATAGGAAGTTCTAGATGAAGCAAAACTGATCTATACTAATGGAACTGAAAAGAGGGGTTGCATGGGGGGAAGTGCAGTGTGGGCAAGGGTACCAAAGAGATTTCCTAGGATGCTGAGAAAAAATTGCACTGAGCATCATATATATAATCTTGGTGAAATTGCATAAATATTTCTGCAATGTAAATTCCAAACAGGGTCTTGCTAAATTTACTAGATAATGTCAAATTATCCTTCAGAAAGTTGCATCACACTATTATTTCACAACACTGCATGAGCACTCATTTTCCAATTACTTTGCCGACTAAGGTCCGTCTAGTCAAGGCTAGGGTTTTTCCTGTGGTCATGTATGGATGTGAGAGTTGCACTGTGAAGAAGGCTGAGCACCGAAGAATTGATGCTTTTGAACTGTGGTGTTGGAGAAGACTCTTGAGAGTCCCTTGGACTGCAAGGAGATCCAACCAGTCCATTCTGAAGGAGATCAGCCCTGGGATTTCTTTGGAAGGAATGATGCTAAAGCTG
>SJYT01009206.1:15008-48016 GCA_006410635.1 Cephalophus harveyi
GGGAGGCCAGGAATTGCCCGCAAACTCCGCAAGATGAGGGGGTCTGGGAACAGCCCCAGCAGACGGAGACAGGTGGGACTGTCTCTTATACACATCTAGATGTGTATAAGAGACAGGAATAAAGCAATTAAAACTAACATATTTTGAGAGGAAAGGAAAGAAAGAAAGAATAGATATGCACAGTTAAACAGAGGTAGATAAACATTATTTAAGTACATTAATAATTAACTGCAAGGGAAAAAGAACAATGGGAAAAGCAAATGAATAAATGTAGAAAAATAATAATAAGTTTTAAAAATGAAAACTTAAAATTAGAGAAAGATAAAAGAAAAATAAAAGGAAAACTCCCCAGAACTGAAAAAGCCTAACATAGAAGCAGAGGTTTATAAAAGCAATAAAAAATTGAGGGGAAAAAAAAAGCTCAAAAGCTTCAATAGATTTCATAGTGCCAATAAAATCTACAACTACAACAGAGCAGGGGGGAATCCAAAAGAATCTACAGAGCAAGTCAAAATAGAAGAATAATATATGTTTATCTTGAGTCACTGCTGTCAGAGTCCAGTCCATAGCTGGAAGTCACAGTCCACCTCACCTCCCTAGGATACCCTCCAATATTGTGCTGATCTCTGGACCTGCTGTGACTGCAGCTCAGGTACTAATCTGGCCTACTCCTATGTGTTCTTGCCTGCAATGTCCACAGCTATCAGAACTAGGACATTTTCTTTTGTGGGAGCTCTCAATGACCTTTTACATATTCCATAGACACACAGTCTGCCTAGTTGATCGTGTGGATTGAATCTGCAGCTTGTACAGCTGGTAGGAAGGCTTTTGGGTCTTCTTCCTTAGCCACATTGCCCCTGGGTTTCAATTGTTGTTTTATTTCCATCTCTGCATGTGGTTCGTCCACTGGGGTTTGCTCCTGAGGCTGCCCTGGAGGACTTGGGTTTGCCCCTGTGAAGGCCAGGTGTGGAGGTGGGGCAGCTGCTTGGGTTGCAGGGGTTCTGGCAGCACCAGGTACTCAGGGGGGTTGGGGACTACAGCAGCAGGAAATATAGTGCTCGAAGGGCACACAGTATTGGCCAATACACTCCAGTATTCTTGCCTGGAGAATCCCCTCACTGACGGAGAATCCCCTCACTGGCAGAGAATCCTGGCAGGCCACAGTCTACAGGGCAGAAGAGTCAGACACTACTGAAGCAACTCTGCGCGCATAGAAACAAGACATTATTTGCCTGTGGCAGCCCTTCCCCGGTGAGAGTTGAGCATGAAGTTGGCACAGCTGTTTGGCTTGCAGGGACCCTGGCAGCGCCAAGTGTGCAGGGACTCAGACTTCCTCCACCGCAGGAGTTATGGCCCCATCAGAGTCTTTTCTCCAGCCTCTAGTAGCTGGCGGTCAGGAGGCCTCTTTGGCTAGTTTTTCTCCGTGACTCCGCCCAATCAGACATTTAGAAGGTTTCCTTGTCTGGGGTCCTTATCTGTTGTCCAGTGCGTCAGGCACATAGAGGGGCCCCCCTCACTGGGGTGCCACTCTGCAGTTCGGTGGGTCAGGTGCTTGCTGGGCCAGCCTCTCTATTGCTCATCTGCGGATGCTGGCGTGTGGAAAGACAGAGGCTATGGTGACGGCTCCACCCCCTACACGTGACCCAGCAGTGTCCCCTTGCTGCCGTGGCCCCCTGGCTTACCTCCGCAGGCATTTCCCACCACAGTCTCCTCCCACACATCCCCTCAATCTGTCTCTCCATAGTCAACAGCAGCCCTCACCCTGGGATTGCTCCACAATCACCACCTCCAGCTCCCAGCTGCTGTGCCTTCTAGGGGACCTGCCTCCCTGTCTGGGGTTTGTATGGCTGCAGTGAGGCCAATGAAAATAATGTCTTATTTTCATTCCATTTAGGCTGCCACAGATCAGCTGTTTCACTTTCAGCCTTAAATGTTTCTCCTCTGATCCAGACAATTATCCCAAAGTGGGCACTGGACACCTACTTCAGTTCTCTCACCCACGGAGGGCAGGCCCAATCCTACTAACACTCCTGCTTTCCCCCCTGGTTCCTTCATCCTACCGAATTGTGTGGTTCTATATATTCTTTTCTGCTGGTCAGGTGCTTCTGTCAGCTCTCAGCTGGTGTTCTGCAAGCACTTCTGTGTCTGAAGATGTATTCCTGACGTGTCCCTGGATAGAGAGGTATTCCACGTCCACCTACTCCTCCACCATCTTGTTCATCTCAACTGTTTGACTATTAGAAATGACTGCTATGGGCATTAATGTGCACGTCTTTGGGCAAACTTTTTTTTTTTTTCATGCTTATTGGTATAAACCTAGGAATGAGGTAGCTGGGTCATATGGTAACCCAATGTTTAACTTTTTAAGAAGCATCCAAACTCTTTTCTATCATGGCTGTACCATTTTGTATTCCCGTAAGCAGTGCATGAAAGTTCAAATATTCTCACCTCCTCATCACACTTGTTCCTGTCTGTTCTCTCATTAGAGCTATCCTTTTGTTGTGCCCTGCATGCTTAGCTGCCATCTGTATATTTTTTTTAGTGAATTTCATGTTCAAAATTTTTGTCCATTTTTTTTTGCATTGGTGCCTTTCATATATTTTGTCAGATTCTTAAGTTTTTCATACTTCAATGTTACAGTTATTATTTTTTATTTTAATTTTCCATGGTCTGTCCTACTATATAGAAAAGCAATTGACTACATTTCATATATCATCTGTATATCTTGCAACATTGCTTAAATTAATTCTTAGTTTTAGTTATTCTGTGGTTGCTTAGATTTCATTGGATATTCTACATAGATGTTACCAACAAATAAGAACAGTTTAAGTCTTCTTTTCCAAACTGGATTACTTCTCAATCATTTCTCAATCCATGACTTCATGGACAGAAATTCAATATAATGAGAGTGGACATCTTTATGTTGATTCTGATCTTAGAAGTAAAGCACTCAGTATTCTACCATAAAGTGTGATGTTAGTTATACAATTTATTACCTTCATCAGGTGGAGGAAGTTTTCTATTTCTACTTTGCTAAGAGCTTTTAGACAGAATGTGTTCAGTTGTGTCCAGCTCTTTGCGAACTCATAGACTGTAAGCACAAAAGGCTCCTCTGGCCTTGGGGATTTTCCAGGCAAGAATACTGGAGTGTGTTGCCATGCCCTTCTCCAGGGGATCTTCCCAACCCAGGGATGGAACCCAGGTGTCCTGCATGAGAGGCAGATTCTTTACCAGCTGAGCCACAAGGAAAACCAAGTGGAGCAAGGGCAAGTGTATTCAGTGCAGTCTCACAGCTTGACGACAGCAGTTTCAGACTGGAAACTAGAAAACTGAGAAAAGCTACATGAACACTGAGAAAAGGAGGTGGGATGGGAAGGCCCACAATTAAATGGCCTTCAAGGTGCTTTCAGACTACCTTGTAGGAGGAAAGTGGAATGATTCTCATTTCCACCAACACTTCAATACAGCCTAATTATCATGAAGGGATTGTAGGTAAGATATTAAAAACTAGTTAATGAAAGGTGAGAGAGAACAGAATGAAAGCCTGAATACTGTGGTTGCAAGGCAAGGTTTGGAGGAGGCCCACTCTCCCTGCAATGTGACCCATCAGAGTTGACTTAGAGAGATGAGGATGGCAGGTGAGTTTGGAGGGCTCTTAAGGGCATTCAAAATGCCTCATTTCTCCTACGGAGAAGGCAATGGCAACCCACTCCAGTACTCTTGCCTGGAAAATCCCATGGATGGAGGAGCCTGGTAGGCTGCAGTCCATGGGGTTGCTAAGAGTTGGGCACGACTGAGCAACTTCACTTTCACTTTTCACTTTCATGCATTGGAGAAGGAAATGGCAACCCACTCCAGTATTCTTGCCAGGAGAATCCCAGGGACGGGGGAGCCTGGCAGGCTACAGTCCATGGGATCACAAAGAGTCGGACACGACTGAAGCGACTTAGCAGCAGCAACAGCAGCATTTCTCCCACGGAATTATCTGAGTTGCTCCCCATCTCCCGTAGAGGTGTCAGGATGGGGCTTTGTGATGACCAAGCTCACCCAGGGCCACTATTGGCTGGGGAAAGTGACTTGTTGACCTCATAAAGCATAATGGTGTGGCCCCCTGGGGATGGGTATATATAGGGGTGCTCAGGGGCTCTGGAGCAGACCACCGGGAGTCTTCAAAATGACTAAGGTGACTGGGAAGCCACAAGGCTCTAGAGCTGTTATGGAACAGCCGACTCGAGATACCCAGGAGGAAAAGATGAAGACCTCCTATCAACTGAGGTCCAAAACAGTCAAGGTGAGCTGAACTCAGCCATGGTCCTCTTGCTCATTGACACGACCTCATAAGACCCCCTACTCTGTCCTTGTGTGGCACATACCCCTTCTCTGCCCACACCCCTCCTCCTGAAGCTATCATTCCCATCCATCTTCACCCTCTTCCCCAAACCAATGCCCTTCTGTGCTCCCTCTCTTGTTTTCTCCAGATGGCCAGGGTAACCGTGAGGGTGAATAAGCACATTTAAGCAAAGCTGACCAAGGAATCATCTCAAAAAAGTCCCACCTAAAGAAACTGAAGAAATTCTGAAGCTCAAAGCTCTGTAGCCAGTGTTCCAAGGTGAATGAAGAGCTCAATCACCTCCACTGCCCTCTGAGGTCTCAGTCTCCCTCCCCACCCTCCAGCACCTCCAGCCCCTGCTCCCTGACCCACTCAAGGCACTCTCAGGTATCCTATGGACTCGGTCCTATGGGGAAGTGACCACAGGTTGTCTGTGGCTGAAGGAGGCCAGAGAGCAGGAGGAAACACCACACCGCCACCCCCTGCCCCCTCAAAGCACAAGTCCAGCTCTCTGAAGTCTCCAGACCCAGAGCTGGCTGCCTCAGTTTCCCCACCTGTCACACCAGGGGTTAGGGTACCTGCTGCATCTTCTCAGGGCTTATGGGAGCCTAGCGTGCATCAGCTGAGATTGGGAGAGCTTGGGTGGCTGAAACACGGAGTGGATTAGCCCTGCCCTCACCCGTGGCATCCTGGCCGCACACCCCACCCCCGGCCCTCACCAGTAGTTGCAGCTGTCGAGCCTGGCCGGCTGGGCGCCAGGACGGTGCCGCTCCCCGGTCAGCAGGTCCAGGCAGCTGCAGTGACCGGCTGCACGCAGACGGTGCCATCGGCACTCAGCACCTGGCCGGGGGGGCAGTAACAGCCGGGCTGACAGCGCCAAACGCAGTGCTGGGGGGCAAGGAAGGGAGGGCCCGGGTCGGTGGAAAGCCGGAGGCCCAAGAGGACTGCTGCGGGATGGAGGGGGCGCCTGGGAGCCACGATGAAGTGAAGAAGGAGGCTGCGGGGGGCAGGAGGCAGGGGAAGTGCGATGCTCCAGTTCATAGCTGTCTTTTCTAAACACAGTTTATGCCGACTTTCCACTGGAGTTTCTCCTCCAGGGGAGTGGAGAAGGGACAGTCTGTGAGGAGTTTCCCTGAATGGCATACCCGCCAGACGTTGGGCCCTGTGGAGGGCTGAGTGGGGACCAAGGCAGATCTCCTAGGACGGAGAGAGCCGGGAACCGGAAAGCTGGCGGGAGCGGTGGGCGTTTGGGAAGGTGCTGGAGCTCCCTGGGAGAGGCCGGGACCAGGCACCGTGTCCTGGTCCTCCCGCCTCCGTGTGGAGCTTCCCGTCCTACTTGGACAGACCCGAGCAGGGCTTCTCAAAGTGCCACCCCTTCGCCCTAGCTGTTTGCTGCAGCATCTTTTGACTCGGGGCCGCTCCCTCGCCACTGCGCAGGTGCCACTGGACCGCGCCCCTCCCCGCACCCCACCCCCCCACCAGGTTTGCGGCCGGCCTGGGTCTCTCTCCATGGTCCTGGACTGGCCCTGCGCCCCGGCACACGCATGCGCACTCGCGCGTGCACAGGGTCAAGGTCTGCGCACCAACGTGCCCCACGCGGGGGGTTTCGGATGATCCACCGAGAGGACTGCCCTTTTCCTGTGTATTCCCTGTCTCTTATACACATCTTGTTGACTCAAATTGTCTTATTGTTGTAGCTGTACAGATGTACCATACATAGAGGTATTCATCTGTGGTTATTTTCCTGTATATATTACAAAAACTTGTGTAGTACACCACTCTTGGAATAGCACGTCCATTTTGAAGCTGTATTAGTATTTTATATGTTTATGTCCATCAGTTCAGTTCAGTCAGTCAGTCATGTCTGACTCTTTGCAACCCCATGGACTGTAGGACACCAGGCTTCCCTATCCATCACCAATTTCTGGAGCCTGCTCAAACTCATGTCCGTTGAGTGAGTGATGCCATCCAAGCATCTCATTCTCTGTTGTCCCCCTCACCTCCTGCCTTCAATCTTTCCCAGCATTAAGGATTTTTCAAATGAGTCAGTTCTTCCCATCAGTTGGCCAAATTATTGGAGTTTCAGCTTCAGCATCAGTCCTTCCAACACGAGGTCATTGCAGGAGCGAGGGCAGGGAGGGCCAAAGGCGCTGTACTTGGCCCCTCTATGGTGCAGTTGGTCACTGCGCGGGGGGAGGGCGCCGGGTGGGTAGACAGCTGTGCGGGCCACTTCCCCGCCCCCCCACCTCCCCGCTCGCCTCCCCAGAACGCTCCCTGCAGCTTTCCGACCTCTCTTCCTTGACCCCCACAGCCGTCCCTGGCAGGTACCTGGGCACAGCAGAGCCTGGCAGGCTGCCCCCTGGGTTCGAGGCCCTTCACAGTAATCCCCCAGGCCCTGGGGTGGGCGCTGGTCACAGGCTCATGTCTGGCTCCAGAGACCACCCCACACACACACAGCTCTGGCTATAGCTGGGCCAGGGTCCCCAAGGGCCTGAACCTCCAGCTCCCTGGGGATAGAAGAGGAAGTAGTGGCGAGGGGCTGGGCTTGGCTGGGGCAAGGCGACGGGCACATCTGGGCTCCATGGAATGCATGGTCCCACTCCAGCAGGAGGCAAGGCTCCTCCTCTGCCTTGGAGCCTGGGCAAAGACGGGGCACCGAGGCCAGCAGGGGCAGCCCAGTGCAGAAGCGGTGTCTATGGCTGGGCCACAAGAGGGAGAGCACTCGTTCCATGGGGTCCAGGGTGACCACGTGGGCTGACCTGGGGTGTGAAGCAGGGAGAGGCAGAGGACAGCAGAGGCTGAAGGAGCCCAAAGGGCGGGGGAAGTGGGTGGCGGGCAAAGTGCGGCCCACAGGACAGGCTGTCCTGTCCCTGCTCCCATCCCTCTAGAGGGCTTTCCTCCCCAGGGCTACCCCTGATCCCTGCACAGACCCACTCTGGCGGGGTGGGGGCTCAGGGTGAAGTCAGGAGAGGCCCCCTTCTACCCTCCTCACAAGGCCAGGGGATGCAGTTAGTGATGAGCCCAGAGACATAAGAGCTGGTGGAAAAGCAGCAGATGGTGGGGGTGCTCTTAGAGGCTGAATGTGTCCCCACAAATTCATATGTGGGAGCCCTAACATGTAAGCATGACTGCAGAATTGTGACCTTGTTTGGAGGGGGGCGTCTTTTCAGATGTGATCAAGTTAAGATGGGGCCCTTAGGGTGACCCAAACCCAGTGTTACTGGTGTCCTTCTACAAAGGGGAAATTGGGACACAGGTGCAGACAGAGGGGATGTGAAGACCCAGGGAGGAGATGGTTATGATAAACAGGTGGGAGGGATGCAGCCACAGGCCAGGGGAGGCCAGGAATTGCCCGCAAACTCCGCAAGATGAGGGGGTCTGGGAACAGCCCCAGCAGACGGAGACAGGTGGGAAGAGTGAGATTGGTGAGGTGGGGGCAGGGGAATGGCACACGCAAGCTTGGCTCCAAAGAGCTGCACACTGTGGCCGTGGGAGGGGGCATCTCTGTGGCCCATGAAGGCCAACAACCCCCCCACCGCCCCCCATGCAGAGGAGAGATAGAGGGTCCTAGGTGTCACGGGGCCATTGCAGGGGGCAGCAGCCTCACAAAACTGCCTGGGGGATGGAGGAGTCCCCCGTGGGTACAGGGGCAGTCCCAGGAGCAGACTACTGCCAGTTTTCAAAATTGCAAAAGACAGCTCCAAGTGGAGCCAAGGCAAGTGAATTCAGTGCATTCTCACAGCCTGAAGACAGGGCTTTCAGACTCGAAACTGGAAAACTGAGGAGAGCTACGTGAATACTGAGAAAGAGATAGGATGGAAGTTTTCTGGTAGGTGGCCCAGAATTGAATGGTCTTCATGGTGTTTTAAGACCACCTTGTACAAGGAAAGCAGACACTTAAACACAGCCTAATTATCAAGGTGGGATCTTAGGCAAAATATTACAAACTAGATAATGGTAAAAGGTGAGAGAGAACAGAATGAAAGCCTGAATACTGTGGCTGTGAAACCAGTTTCAGAGGAAACACACTACCATCGCCATGTGACACATCAGTGTTGAGTTAGAGAGATGAAGATGGCAGGTGAGGTTTGCGGGCTCATAAGGGGCACTAAAAATGCCTATTTTATCCCACCAAACCATCTTAATTTCTCCCCATCCTACCCTAGAGCTCTCAGGAAAGGGCTTTGTGATGTCAAGGCTCACTCAGGGCCACCATTGGCTGGGGAAGTGAATTGATGACCCCATAAAACATAAAGATGTGCCCCCTGGACAGGGGTATATATAGGGGTGCTCAGGGGCGCTGAAGCAGTCCACTTTGAAAATTCAAAATGGCAAAAGACAGTTTCAAGTGGAGCAAAGTCACGTGTATTCACTGTCTCATAGCCTGAAGACAGGGTTTCAGACTGGAAACTGGAAAACTGAGGAGAGCTACAGGAATGCTGAGAAAAGGAGGTGGGATGGAAGTTTTCTGATAGGTGGCCCACAATTAAATGACCTTCGAGGTACTTTCAGACCACCTTGTAGGAAGAATGTGGAATGATCCTCCTTTCCACAGACCTTTGAATGCAGCCTAATTTTCAAGGAGGGATTTTAGGCAAGATATTAAAAACTAGATAATGATGAAAGGTGAGTGCGAACAGAATGAAAGCCTGAATACTGTGGCTGTGAAGCCAGGTTTGGAGGAGGCACACTACCCCTGCCATGTGACACAGCATTGTGAAGTTACAGAGATGAACATGACAGGTGAGCTTCATGGGCTCATAAGTGGCATTTAAAATGCCTCTTTTAGGTCTAGCTTGTTCATTTAAAGTTTGTGTATCCTTGTTAAGTTTCTGTTTTGTTGATCTATCCATAGGTGTGAGTGGGTATTAAAATCTCCCGCTATTATTGTGTTATTGTTAATTTCCCCTTTCATACTTGTTAGCATTTGCCTTACATATTGTGGTGCTCCTATGTTCGATGCTGCTGCTGCTGCTGCTAAGTCACTTCAGTCGTGTCCTATTCTGTGCGACCCCATAGACGGCAGCCCACAAGGCTCCTCCATTCCTGGGATTCTTCAGGGAAGAACACTGGAGTGGGTTGCCATTTCCTTCTCCAATGCATGAAAGTGAAAAGTGAAAGTGTAGTCTCTCAGTCGTGTCCGACTCTTAGCGACCCCATGGACTGCAGCCTACCAGGCTCCTCTGTCCATGGGATTTTCCAGGCAAGAGTACTGGAGTGGGGTGCCATTGCTTTCTCTGATGTTGGGTGCAACTGTAATCAGAAATCTTTCAGTAAATAAAACCAAGGACCAGACGACTTCACAGCTGAATTCTACCAAAAGTTTAGAGAAGAGCTAACACCTATCTTACTCAAACTCTTCCAGAAAATTGCAGAGGAAGGTAAACTTCCAAACTCATTCTATGAGGCCACCATCAGCCTAATACAAAAACCAGACAAAGATGCCACAAAAAAACAAAACTACAGGCCAATATCACTGACGAACATAGATGCAAAAATCCTTAACAAAATTCTAACAAACAGAATCCAACAACATATTTAAAAGATGACCATCTTGACCAAGTTGACTTTATCCCAGGAATGCAAGGATTCTTTAATATCCACAAATCAGTGTAATATACCACATTAACAAACTGAAAGTTAAAACCATATGATTATCTCAATAGATGCAGAGAAAGCCTTTGACAAAATTAAACATCCATTTATGACAAATTCTCCAGAAAAAAAGGAATAGAAGAAACATACCTCAACATAATAGAAGCCAGATATGAAAAACCCACAGCAAAAATCCTCCTCAATGGTGAAAAATTGAAAGCATTTCCCCTAATGTCAGGAACAAGGCAAGGGTGCCCACTCTCACCACCAAACTATTCAACATAGTTTTGGAAGTTTTGGCCACAGCAATCAGAGCAGAAAAATAAATAAAAGGAATGCAGAATGGAAAAGAAGTAGTAAAACTCTCACTGTTTGCAGATGACATGATCCTCTACATCAAAAAACCCTAAAGACTCTACCAGAAAATTACTAAAACTAATCAATGAATATAGTACAGTTACAGGATATAAAATTAACACAAAGAAATCCCTTGCATTCCTATACACTAACAATGAGAAAACAGAAAGAGAAATTAAGGGAACAATTCCATTTACCATTACAACAAAAAGATTAAAATACTTAGGAATATATCTACCTAAAGAAACAAAAGACCTATATATATAGAAAACTATAAAACACTGATGAAAGAAATCAAAGAGGACACAAATAGATGAAGAATTATACCATGTTCATGGATTGGAAGAATCAGTATGTGAAAATGTGTATACTACCCAAAGCAATCTATAGATTCAATGCAATCCCTATCAAGCTACCAACGGTATTTTTCACAGAACTAGAACAAATAATTTCACAATTTTCATGGAAATTAAAGTACCTTGAGTAGCCAAAGCAATCTTGAAAAAGAAGAATGGGACAGGAGAAATCAACCTGCCTGACTTCAGGCTCTACTACAAAGCCACAGTCATCAAGAGAGTATGGTACTGGAACAAAGACAGAAATATAGATCAGTGGAACAAAATAGAAAGCCCGGAGATAAATCCACACACCTATGGACACCTTATCTTTGACAAAGGGGGAAAGAATATACAATGGAGAAAAGACAATCTCTTTAACAAGTGGTGCTGGGAAAACTGGTCAATGGCTTGTAAAAGAATGAAACTAGAACACTTTCTAACACCATACACAAAAATAAACTCAAATGGATTAAAAACCTATACATAAGACCAGAAACTATAAAACTCCTAGAGGAGAACATAGGCAAAACACTCTCCGACATACATCACGCCAGGATCCTCTGTGACCCACCTCCCAGAGTAATGGAAATAAAAGCAAAAATAAACAAATTGGACCTAATTAAACTTCAAAGCTTTTGCACAACTAAGGAAACTATAAGCAAAGTGAAAAGACAGCCTTCAGAATGGGAAAAAATAATAGCAAACAAAGCAACTGACAAAGAGTTAATCTCAAAAATATACAAGCAACTCCTGCAGCTCAATTCCAGAAAAATAAATGACCCAATCATAAAATGGGCCAAAGAACTAAACTGACAGTTCTCCGAAGAAGACATACAGATGGCTAACAAACACATGAAAAGATGCTCAACTTCACTCATTTTCAGAGAAATGCAAATCAAAACCACAACGAGGTACCATCTCACGCGAGTCATAATGGCTGCTATCAAAAGGACTACAAGCAATAAATGCTGGAGAAGGTGTGGAGAAAATGGAACCCTCCTACACTGTTGGTGGGAATGCAAACTAGTACAGCCACTATGGAGAAAAGTGTGGAGATTCATTAAGAAACTGGAAATAGAACTGCCTTATGACCCAGCAATCCCACTGCTGGGCATGCACACCAAGGAAACCAGAATCGAAAGAGACACGTGTACCCCAATGTTCATCACAGCACTGTTTATAATAGCCAGGACATGGAAGCAACCTAGATGTCCATCAGCAGATGAATGGATAGGAAAGCTGTGGTACATATACACAATGGAATATTAGCTGTTAAAAAGAATATATTTGAATCGGTTCTAATGAGGTGGATGAAACTGGAGCCTATTATACCGAGTGAAGTAAGCCAGAAAGAAAAACACCAATACAGTATCAGTTCAGTTCAGTTCAGTCACTCAGTCGTGTCCGACTCTTTGCAACCCCATGAATCGCAGCACGCCAGGCCTCCCTGTTCATCACCAACTCCCGGAGTTCACTCAGATTCACGTTCATCAAGTCCGTGATGCAATCCAACCATCTCATCCTCTGTTGTCCCCTTCTCCTCCTGCCCCCAGTCCCTCCCAGCATCAAAGTCTTTTCCAATGAGCCAACTCTTCACATGAGGTGGCCAAAGTATTGGAGTTTCAGCTTTAGCATCATTCCTTTCAAAGAAATCCCAGGGCTGATCTCCTTCAGAATGGACTGGTTGGATCTCCTTGCAGTCCAAGGGACTCTCAAGTGTCTTCTCCAACACCACAGTTCAAAAGCATCAATTCTTCAGCACTCAGCCTTCTTCACAGTCCAACTCTCACATCCATACATGACCACAGGAAAAACCATAGCCTTGACTAGACGGACCTTAGTCGGCAAAGTAATGTCTCTGCTTTTGAATATGCTATCTAGGTTGATCATAACTTTTCTTCCAAGGAGTATACTAATGCATATATATGGAATTTAGAAAGATGGTAATGATAACCCTACATGTGAGACAGAAAAAGTGACACATGTATAGAACAGTCTTTTGGACTCTGTGGGAGAGGGAGAGGGTGGGATGATCTGAGAGAATAGAAGTGAAATATGTATATTATCATATGTGAAGCAGATGGCCAGTCCAGGTTCGATGCATGAAACAGGGTGCTTAGGGCTGGTACACTGGGATGACCCAGAGAGATGGGATGGGGAGGGAGTGGGGAGGGGGATTCTGAATGGGAAACACATGTAAACCCATGGCTGATTCATGCCAATGAATGGCAAAACCGCTATAATATTGTAAACTAATTAGCCTCCAATTAAAATAATACACTAAAAATTTTAAAAAATTGCCTCTTTTATCCCACCAAACCATCTGAATTGCTCCCCATTCCCCCAAAGAGGTGGCAGGTTGGGGCTTTGTGATGTCAAGGCTCACCAATGGCCACCATTGGCCGGAGAAGTGACTTGCTGACTTCAAAAAGCGTAAGGGTGTGGCCCCCTGGGAAGGGCTATATTTAGGGGTTCTCGGGGGCTCTGGAGCAGACCACTGTGAGTCTTGAAAATGGCAAACGACAGCTCCAAGTGGAGCAAAGGCAAGTGTATTCATTGCATTCTCACAGCCTGAAGACAAGGGTTTCAGACAGGAAACTAGAAAACTGAGGAGGGGTACATGAACACTGAGAAAGCGAGTGGCATGGAAGTTTTCTGGCCCAGAAGTAAATGGTCTTCAAGTTGCTTTAAGACCACCTTGTAGGAGGAAACTGGAATGATCCTCATTTCCACAGACACTTAAATACAGCCTAATTATCAAGGATGGATTTTAGGCAAGATATTAAAGATTAGATAATGGTGAAAGGTGAGAGAAAGCAGCCTGAATGCTGTGCCTGTGAAGGCCAGTTTGGAGGAGAAACACTAACCGTGCCATAGGATGCATCAGTGCGGAGTTTGAGAGATGAAGATGGCAGATGAGTTTTTCGGGCTCATAAGGGGCATTTAAAATGTCACTTTTATCCCACCAAACCTTCTGAATTTCTCCCCATCCTCCCCTAGAGGTGTCAGGATGGGGCGGTGATGTCAAGGCACACTCAGGGACACCATTGGCTGGGGAAGAGACATGCTGACCTCACAAAGAATAAGGGTGTGGCCCCCTGGGAAGTGGCATATATAGGGATGCTCAGGGGCTCTGGAGCAGACCACTGCCAGTCTTCAAAATGGCAAAAAACAGCACCAAGTGGAGCAAGGCAAGTGTGTTCAATACATTCTCACAGCCTGAAGACAGGTGTTTCAGACTATAAACTAGAAAACTGAGGAGAGTTACGTGAACACTGAGAAAAGGAGGTGGGACAGAAGCTTTCTGGTATGTTGCCCAGAATTAAATGGCCTTCAAGGTGCTTTAAGACCACCTTGTAGGAGGAAAGTGGAATGACCCTCATTTCTGCAGACACTTAAATACAGCCTAGTTATCAGCGATGGATTCTGGCAAAATATTAAAGACTATATAATGGTGAAAGTTTACAGAGAACAGAATGAAAGCCTGAATATTGTGGCTGTGAAGCAAGGTTTGGAGGAGACACACTACCCTTAACATGTGTCAAACAGTGTGGAATTAGATGAAAATGGCAAGTGAGTATCCCTGGCTTATAAAGGGCATTTAAAATGGCTCTTTTATCCCACCAAATCATCTCAATTTCTCCCTATCCACCCCTATAGGTGTCAGGATGGGGTTTTGTGATGTCAAGGCTCACCCAGGCCACCACTGGCTGGGGAAGTGACTTGCCGACATCATAAACATAAGGGTGTGTCTCCCTTATATAGGGGTGCTCAGGGCATCTGGAGCAAATCACTGAGTGTCTAAAAAATCGCAAAGGACTGATCCAAGTGGAGCAAGGACAAGTTTATAAGTGCATTCTCACAGTCTGAAGACAGGGGTTTCACACGGGAAACTCAAAAACTGATGAGAGCTACGTGAACACTGAGAAAAGGAGGTGGGATGGAAGTTTGCTGATAGTTGGCCCAGAATTAAATGGTCTTCAAGGTGCTTTAAGACCACCTCTTCAGAGGAAAGTGGAATCATCCTCATTTCCACAGACACTAAATACACCCTAATTTTCAAGGAGGGATTTTAGGCAAGATATTAAAAAGTAGATAATGGTGAAAGGTGAGAAGGAGCAGAATAAAAGCCTGACTACTGTGACTGTGAAGCCAGGTATGGAGGAGAAACACTAACCCTGCCATATGTCAAACAGTGTGGAGTTAGAGAGATGAAGATGGCAGATGAGTTTCACAGTCTCATAAGGGGCATTTAAAATGCCGCTTTTATCCCACCAAACCATCTGAATTTATCGCCATCCTCCCCTAGAGGTGTCAGGATGAGGCTTTGTGATGTCAAGCCTAACCCAGGGCTAACCATTGGCTGGACGAAATAACTTGCTGACGTCATAAAGAATAAGGGCGTGGCTCCATGGGGAGGGGTATATATAGGGGTGCTCAGGGGCTCTTGGGGAGAAGGCAATGGCACCCCACTCCAGTACTCTTTCCTGGAAAATCCCATGGGCGGAGGAGCCTGGTAGGCTGCAGTCCATGGGGTCGCTAAGAGTCGGATGCGACTGAGCGACTTGACTTTCACTTTTCACTTTCATGCATTGGAGAAGGAAATGGCAACCCACTCCAGTGTTCTTGCCTGGAGAATCCCAGGGACAGGGGAGCCTGGTGGGCTGCGGTCTATGGGATCACACAGAGTCGGACACGACTGAAGCGACTTAGCAGTAGCAGGAGCAGAGGCTCTTGAGCATACTGCTGCGAGTCTTCAAAATGGCAAAAGACAGCTCCAAGTGCAGCAAGCACAAGCTTATTCAGTGCATTCTCACAGCCTGAAGACAGGGGTTTCAGCCTGGAAACGGGAAAACTGAGGCAATCTACGTGAACACTGAGAAAAGGAGGTGGGATGGAAGCTTTCTGGTAGGTGGCCCAGAATTCAATGGTCTTCAAGGAGATTTAAAACCACCTTGTAGGAGGAAGGTGTAATGATCCCCATTTCTACAGACATTTAAATGCAGCCTAATTATCAAAGTGGCACTTGAGGCAAGATATTAAAAACTAGATAATGGTGAAAGGTGAGTGAGAACAGAATGAAAGCCTGAATACTGTGGCTGTTAAGCCAGGTTTGAGGAGACACACTACCCCTGCCATGTGACACATCAGTGTGGATTTAGAGACATTAGGATGGCTGGTGAGTTTCTCATGCTCATAAGGGGCATGTAAAACGCCTCTTTTATTCCACCAAATCATCTGAATTTCTCCCCATCCTCCGCTAGAGGTATCAGAATGGGACTGTGTGATATGAAGACTCACCCAGGGCAACTTTGAGCTGGGGAATTGATTTGCTGACCTCATAAAGCAGAAAGGTGTGGCCCCCTGGGTAGGGTTATATCCAAAGAATAGCAAGAACAGATAAGAAAGCCTTCTTCAGTGATCAATGCAAAGAAATAGAGGAAAACAACAGAATGGGAAAGACTAGAGATCTCTTCAAGAAAATTAGAGATACCAAGGGAACATTTCATGCAAGGATGGGCTCGATGAAAGACAGAAATGGTATGGACCTAACAGAAGCAGAAGATATTAAGAAGAGGTGGCAAGAATACACGGAAGAACTGTACAAAAAAGATCTTCACGACCCAGATAATCATGATGATGTGATCACTAATCTAGAGCCAGACATCTTGGAATGTGAAGTCAAGTGGGCCTTAGAAAGCATCACTACGAACAAAGCTAGTGGAGGTGATGGAATTCCAGTTGAGCTGTTTCAAATCCTGAAAGATGATGCTGTGAAAGTGCTGCACTCAATATGCCAGCAAATTTGGAAAACTCAGCAGTGGCCACAGGACTGGAAAAGGTCAGTTTTCATTCCAATTCCAAAGAAAGGCAATGCAAAAGAATGCTCCAATTACCGCACAATTGCACTCATCTCACATGCTAGTAAAGTAATGCTCAAAATCCTCCAAGCCAGGCTTCAGCAATACGTGAACCGTGAACTCCCTGATGTTCAAGCTGGCTTTAGAAAAGGCAGAGGAACCAGAGATCAAATTGCCAACATCCGCTGGATCATGGAAAAAGCAAGAGAGTTCCAGAAAAACATCTACTTCTGCTTTATCGACTATGCCAAAGCCTTTGACTGTGTGGATCACAATAAACTGTGGAAAATTCTGAAAGAGATGGGAATACCAGACCACCTAACCTGCCTCTTGAGAAATCTGTATGCAGGTCAGGAAGCAACAGTTAGGACTGGACATGGAACAACAGACTGGTTCCAAATAGGAAAAGGAGTGCGTCAAGGCTGTATATTGTCACCCTGCTTATTTAACTTAGCTAAAGCTGAAACTCTAGTACTTTGGCCACCTCATGTGAAGAGTTGACTCATTGGAAAAGACTCTGATGCTGGGAGGGATTGGGGGCAGGAGGAGAAGGGGACGACCGAGGATGAGATGGCTGGATGGCATCACTGACTCGATGGATGTGAGTCTGAGTGATCTCCGAGAGATGGTGATGAACAGGGAGGCCTGGCGTGCTGCGATTCATGGGGTCGCAAAGAGTCGGACACGACTGAGCGACTGAACTGAACTGAACTGACAGGCTCTGGAGCAAACCACTACAAGTCTTCAAAATGGCAAAAGACAGCTCCAAGTGGAGCAAGGGTAAGTGTATTCAGAGCATTCTCACAGCCTGAAGACGAGGGTTTCAGACTGGAAACTAGAAAACTGAGGCAAGCTACCTGAACACTGAGAAAAGGAGGTGGGATGGAAGTTTTCTGGTAGGTGACCCAGCATTAAATGGTCTTCAAGTTGCTTTAAGACTGCCTTGTAGGAGGAAAGTGGAATGATCCCCATTTCCACAGACACTTAAATACAGCCTAATTATCAAGGAGGGATTTTATGCAAGATATTAAAAACTAGATAATGATGAAAGGTGAGAGAGAACAGAATGAAAGCCTGAATACTGTGGCTGTGAAGCCAGATTTGAGGAGACACACTACCCCGCCATGTGACACATCAGTGTGGAGTTAGAGAGATGAGAATGGTAGGTGGGTTTCGAGTGCTCATAAGGGGTATGTAAAATGCCTCTTTTATCCCCGCAAACCATATGAATTTCTCCCCATTCTCCCCTAGAGGTGTCAGGATGGGGCTGTGTGATGGCAAGGCTCACCCAGGGCCACAATGAACCGGGGTAGTGACTTGCTGACTTCATAAAGCATAAGGGTGTGGCCGCCTGGGGAGGTGTATGTATTTGGGTGCTCAGGGGCTCTGGAGCAGACCACTATGAGTCTTCAAAATGGCAAAAGACAGCTCAAAGTGGAGCAAAGGCAAGTGTATTCAGATCTTTCTCACAGCCTGAAGACAAGGGTTTCAGACTGGAAACTAGAAAACTGAGGCAAGCTACCTAAACACTGAGAAAAGAAGGTGGGATGGAAGTTTTCTGGTAGGTGGCCCAGCATTAAGTGGTCTTCAAGTTGTTTTAAAACTACCTTGTAGGAGAAAAGTGGAATGATCCTCATTTCCACAGACACTTAAATACAGCATAATTATCAAAACATGAATTTTGGGGGTGCCACATTCAGACAAAAGCTGTATTTGTGTGTATGTGTGTGTGTAGTTGAGTTGATTTCTGCTTTCACTTGTTACCTCATGAACTGTAAGGCTAGCCATGTACCAGTACTAGTTGTATAACAGTACTTTTCTATGTAAGTATGTAGGTATCCACATGTTTTAAAATCTTGTGAGTACAACCTTCATGCTCATTATTCTTTTTCAGAAACGTTCTGCCTCTTAGTACGTGTTTTTTCCACATGTTTTAGAATTAGTTTATTTCCCCCACCAAACATATCAGTATTCTTACTGAAATCTTATCATAATTATAGAATAATTTGGGGGCAATTGATATCTGTATAAAATATTTTCATCTTCCCCAAAGAGGTCTTTCTATTTCATCATGCATTTAATTGCATTTTTTCAGTAGCATTTCAGAATTTTCTTCAAATAGCTATTGCATATTTGTTCTTAAATATATTCTTAATATTTATCTGTTTGTAGCTATTATAAATGGTGTCTTCCTTTATAAATGTAATTACTTGTTATTATTTAGGAACACTGTTTTACATATTATTATTTTTATCCAGCCATCTAGGTCAATTGCTTTAAAATACAACTTTCCCTGGATATCTGTGGGAGATTGGTTCTAGGACACCCCTGCCAACCATCAGATACCAAAATCCACAGACGTTCAAGTCCCTTAAATAAGTAGCATAGCATTTTAGTATTTGCATATAAACTACACACATCCTCCCATATACTTTAAATCATCTCTAAATTTCTTACGAACCTAATACAATGTAAAAGATATGCAAATAGTTGCCAGGACATGGTAAATTTGCAGTTTGACTTTTGGAACTTTCTGGAGTGTTTTTTTTTTTAATATATATTTTTAATCCACAGTTGAATGAATCCTTGGATGTGAAATACATGGATAAGAAAGGCTAACTGTATAGAGTAATTTTCTCTTGGAGGCTCCAGTTACACAATTGTGTCATCAGGTAACAATGTTGCCTCTATTGCTCTATGATTTGAAAATAAACTTAAAAAAAAACTTGGAATGATTTTAGATTTACAAGAAAGCAAAGATATTTTCCTTATACCAGAAAGTTCCCAAATATCACCCATATTGTTATAAACTAGAGTGCCTACATTATTTCTAAGATTTTTCCTTCTAAGATTTTCTTGATTTTTACCTAATATCCTTTTTCTGTTCCAGGAACCCATCCTGGATCCCACATTGCATGTAGTAGCCATGCCTTTCATGTTCTTCTTGGATGTGACAATTTCACATACTTCTCTTATTTTTTATGACCTTGATACTACTGAGGAATACTATCACATATTTTATAAAAATTTTCCCCAATTTGGATTTGTCTGATGATTTTCCTATTAGGTTGGGACTATGAATTTGGGGGGAAAGGTTCCCTTGTAGCTCAGCTGGTAAAGAATCCACCTGCAATGAAGGAGACCTGGGTTCGATCCCTGAGTTGGAAGATCCCCTAGAGAAGGGAAAGGCTACCCACTCCAGTATTCTGGCCTAGAAATTCCATGGACAGTATAGTCCATGGTGTTTTGAAGAGTTGGACATGACTGAGCAACTTTCACTTTCATTGTCACTTCATGGATTTTGGGGGAAGACTGCAGAGGTGGAATGTCCTTTTAATCATGTGATACGATCAGCAAGCTTTATCACTGGTAAAGCTGATCTTTACCACCTGCTTGAAGTAGTGTTTGTCAGGTTATTCCACTGCCAAGTTACTCTGCTTCTTCCTCTCCATATTGTTGTATTTTCTGGAAGGAAGTCACTATGTGTAACTCACTGTTCAGGAATAGGGATGTACACTCCACCTCCCTGAGAGCCGAATTACCTATGTCAACTATCTGAAATTCTTCTGCATGGGAAATTGGTCTATTGTCTCACATGTATTTAATCATTTATTTATATCAGTATGGCCCATAATATTAATTTTATACTTTGGGGTATAATCCCAAAAGATGACTTACTTAATTTATTATATTGCTCATCTTGTTACAGTTTTTGGCCATTGGAAGCTCATTCGTGTCTTCTTTGACATAACCTCATTACTCTGGGGCTTTTTTTTTTATTATATTTTTAGCATTCCCTGTAGAAGAGTTCCCTCAGACTCCTCTTCTATATTTCCTCCCTGAGCCCTACAATCACTAATTTCTCCAAGAAGCCTGGTTCCTTTCATTGGAAATTAGTATTGGGAACCAAGATCTGTGCTTATTTCTTTCATTATTTTGGAGTATCATTTCTCTTAGACCCTTTCAGCTAACCAGACAAAGAAATATACATATGTATGAATATTCATGTGCCATCTACGAAACTGTTCAAGTATGCATGCGTAACAATATCAGGATTGTTAACTTATACTTCTATGAGAAAAAACACTACCAACTAGATTTCAGTGGTTTTATCTTTTGCTGTTAGGGTGGTTCCTTTGGCTCTCTGGGAAAGAAAAAGAAAAAAGGCTTTCCCAGAAAAAGACTATACGTTTGATACCTTAATCCTGCTTGAGATAGACCTTGTGAAATGTGTGTCCAGGGTGTGGAATCGAAAACTACTTACCAGTGTTAACCTCAACCCTGCCAATGTCAAGGTTCCTGCAGACGCACAGAATAACATTACAGTATATGAGCTCTGGGGCAATGAAGACTCCAGTTGAGTGAATTTGTGTGTCAGTGTAGGAGAGGAATTATTGAAGGTTGACATATTGTATCCAGACTAATAGAACTATTGTGATGCAAAAGAAAAAATCCTCTGATGTTTTTAATTTGCTCTGCAGTTTTTCCTTTTCCAGAATGTTGTACAGTTGGCTGCATGCAGTATATAACCTACTCCAGACTAGCTTACTTTACTTAATAGCATTCATTCAGGTTTCATCCATTTCTTTTAGTGATTTGATAGCTTGTTTCTTTTTATTCTTGAGTAATATTCTGTTATGTTGATGTACCGTTGTTTGTTTATCCATACGTCTATTAAAGGACACTTTGGTTACTTCCAATTTGTGTGTGTGTGAGAGAGAAAGAGTATGAATTAAGCTGTTATAAAATTCATGTGCATGTTTATATGTGAGCATTAGCTATCAAATCATTTGGTGAACTAACTAGGAGGGCAATTGTTAGATCATGTGGTATGACAATACTTAGCTCTGTAAGAGATTGGGCAGATTCCAAACTGACTCTATCATTTTGCAAAACCACTAACAACGAATGAGAGTTCCTATTGTCCCTCATCTTTGTCAGATTTTTGTATTTGACCCTTCCGATAAGTGTGTAGTGGTATCTTATTGCTCTAATTTCACCAGTCTACTCTAAAAGGTGATCTTATCTCCATATTTCCACTGGAACATTTCCATTGTGTTTTATTACCATCAATTCTTCAGGAGTTTTATCTTTAATCTGAGGTTTAAATAGATCTTCTGCTCAGCAAAACATCTGCTGCTGTTTATGCCATCAGTGCTTCCTTTGCTTAATTAGTCCTCCAATAATATTTTCATGAAGGACTCATAACTTGAAATCATGTAGATTGTAAAAAACTTATTTTTAATTCAGCAACACTGACATTTTCTTTTCCTGAGTATTGCTTTGTCCAGTATTGTTTAGTGGCTCTACACAAAAGTTTAAGTTCAACATGAACTTCTCCCCCTTATTTTTGGTTTGTTTTGATTATCTTATATACTTACTAGATGTTAACCAAACAGATATTAATACCAGTTGCAGATGTAGTGGCATATTTATCATGAAGTTTTATTACAAGCATTTATATATTTTATCAGAATCTTGACTTTATTATGTTTCTTCTTTGTTTTAAAAAACACATGCTCATTCTTCAAGTTTTGAATAGTCTGTGCCTCTTCTCCATTGAGATTCCAATGAATCCATTTATATAATGTTAGAAAGAGAGAACAATCATAAAATATGTTGGTATAGTCATTGAAGAAAATATATTTCAAAAGGAACAGTAACTAAACTATTTGCTAACAAAATTAATTTTCTCTCAGGATATTTTGTAATTATGAAAGTCCAAATGCTCTTGCCTGTAGTCTATAAGCAGGGAAGATAAATTAGCAAGCACCTGAATCAAAGATCAATTTATAAAAAATCTAATGTTCGGTTTTAACTAGTTTAACTTAAAGTCTTCAATATAGTTCAGTTATCAACGTTCTTGTTTTTCCTGTCAGTAAAGAGAATGTGCTAGTTCTCTTTGGGAGAAGACTATTTTACTCAATACTTTCCTATGCTTTTGATTTTCAAGAGAAGAGACACTTATGTTCGAATGTCTGGTATTGTGCCTTAGGAATATTTTACTAATTAATATTACCATTAGTAAAATGTGCCTTCTGATTACTTCCCACCCTGATTTAAAGTGACATATGATAAAAGGCATATATCAATTAAGTATGTTTTGGATTGACGTGTACATGCTGCTCTATTTAAAATGGATAACCTAAAGCACTATAGCACAGGGAACTCTGCTGAATACTCTGTAGAACCTAAGTGGGAAAAGAACTTGAAAAAGAATATATATATATAATTCAATCACTTTGATGTACACTGGAAGTTAACAAAACATTTCTAACAATTATACTCCAATATAAAATTAAGCATTAAAAAAAAATAAACTTTTGCAGAAGACAAAAATAGTGATATAAACTAAAAAACACTGCTAAGTTCAGTTGCTCAGTCATGTCTGACACTTTGTGACACCACGGACTGAAGCACACCAGGCCTCCCTTTCCATGACCAAAGCCCAGAGTTTACTCAAACCTATGTCCATTGAGTCAGTGATGCCATCGAACCATCTCATCCTCTGTAGTGCCCTTCTCATCCCGCCTTCATCTTTCCCAACATCAGGGTGTTTTCAAATGAGTCATCTCTTCGCATCACATGGCCAAAGTATTGACGTTGTAACTTCAGCATCAGTCCTTCCAATGAACATTAAAGACTGATTTCCTTTACCATGGATGGCTTAGTTCTCCTTGCTGTCCAAGGGACTCTGAGGAGTTTTCTCCAACAGCACAGTTCAAAGCATCAATTCTGTGGTGCTCAGCTTTCTTTATAGTCCAACTCTCACATCCACTCATGACTACTGGAGAAATCATTGCTATGACTAGATGGACCTTTATTGGCAAAGGAATGTCTCTGCATTTTAATATGCTGTCTAGGTTGGTCAAAACTTTTCTTCCAAGGAACAAGCGTCTTTTAATTTCATGGCTGCAGTCACCATCTGCATGATTTTGGCACTGAAAAACATAAAGTCTCTCACTGTTTCCCCATCTATTTGCTATGAAGTGATGGGACCAGGTGACATGATCTAAGTTTTCCAAATGCTGAGTTTTAAGTCAACTTTTTCACTCTGCTCTTTCACTTTCATCAAGAGGCTCTTTAGTTCTTCTTCACTTTCTGCCATAAGGGTGGTGTCATCTGCATATTTGAGGTTATTGATATTTTTCCTGGAAATCTTGATTCTAGCTTGCTCTTCATCCAGTCTAGCATTTCTCATGATGTACTCTGTATATAAGTTAAACAAGCAGGATGACAATATACACCTTTGACGTATTTCTTTGCTGATTTGGAATCAGTCTGTAGTTCCATGACAGTTCTAACTGTTGCTTCTTGACCTGCATACAGATTTCTGAGGAGGCAGGTCAGGTGGTTTGGTATTCCCATCTCTTTAATAATTTTCCAGAGTTCGTTGTAATCCACACACTCAAAGGCTTTGGCATAAACAATAAAGCAGAAGTAGATGCTTTTCAGGAACTCTCTTGCTTTTTCGATGAACCAAGATATGTTGTCAATTTGATCTCTGGTTCCTCTGCACTTTCTACATGCAGCCTTGAACATCTGGAAGTTCACAATTCATGTACTGTAGAAGCCTGGCTTGGAGAATTTGGAACATTACTTTTCTAGCGTGTGAGATGAGTGCGACTGTGTGGTAGTTGAGCATTCTTTGGCATTGCCTCTCTTTGGGATTGGAATGAAAACTGACCTTTTCCAGTCCTGAGACCACTGCTGAGTTTCCAAATTTGCTGGAATATTGAGTGAAGCACTTTCACAGCATCATCTTTTAGGATTTGAAATAGTGCAACTGAAATCTCATCACCTCCACCAGCTTTGTTCGCAGAGATGCTTCCTTAGGCCCACTTGACTTCACATTCCAGGATGTCTGGCTCTAGGTGAGTGATCTTACCATCATGATTATCTGGCTTATGAAGATCCTGTTTGTATAGTCCTTCTGTGTATTCTTGCTACCTCTTCTTAATATCTTCTGCTTCTGTTAGGTCCAAAAATTCTACGGACCTAACAGAAACAACATTGAGAATGGGGCAAAAGATTATTGTACTTCACAGTACAATAATCAGCTTTATCAATATAAATATTAGTCATTTTTTGAAATGGAAGTAAATTAACTCAGCATTGCTCTTTCAGATGAAGGCATATAAATACATATACATATACAGATACAAACATATAAAGGCAATCCTGTCAATCATTCAGCTCCTTTTATGTTGTTCCATTATAATAGAATGTGTATTTGTTATCGCTCTTACTATAGTGGTGTCATTCGCTTTCATACATCTGATATTTTTTAAGCACCTACTACGGGTCAGTGTTTTTCAGGTACTGGACATATAGTGGTAAAAAAAAGATATCCATTTCCTCATGGATTTTACACTTTATTCCCAAATTAGGTAAAGATATCTGGTCCCATCACTTCATGGGAAATAGATGGGGAAACAGTGGAAACAGCATCAGACTTTATTTTGGGGGGCTCCAAAATCACTGCAGATGGTGATTGCAGCCGTGAAAATAAAAGACGCTTACTCCTTCGAAGGAAAGTTATGACCGCCCTAGATAGCACATTAAAAAGCAGAGATATTACTTTGCCAACAAAGGTCCATCTAGTCAAGGCTGTTTTTTCCAGTGGTCATGTATGGATGTGAGAGTTGAACTATAAAGAAAGCTGAGCGCCGAAGAATTGATGCTTTTTAACGGTTGTGCTGGAGAAGACTCTTGCGAGTCCCTTGGACTGCAAGGAGATCCAACCTGTCCATCATAAAGGAGACCAGTACTGGGTGTTCATTGGAAGGACTGATGCTGAGGCTGAAACTCCAATACTTTGGCCACCTCATGAGAAGAGTTGACTCATTGGAAAAGACCTTGATGCTGGGAGGGATTGGGGGCAGGAGGGGAAGGGGACAACCGAGGATGAGATGGCTGGATGGCATCACTGACTCGATGGACGTGAGTTTGAGTGAACTCCGGGAGTTTGCAATGGACAAGGAGGCCTGGCATGCTGCGATTCATGGGGTCGCAAAGAGTCGGACACGACTGAGCGACTGAACTGAACTGAACGGATACAATAAGCAAGGAAGCAAAGTATATCATATAATCACTAATGGCTACAGAGAAAAAAAACAGGAAGAGAGAGAGAAAGAACTCAGTTAACTAAAGATACATGGAAACAGAAAGAACACTTACTTGTTCTATGTTTTTAATTTTTGTCACTAATATAGGAAATCAGAGACAGTGTGGAACTGACATTGAGAAAGTCATGCCCTGAATTATATCTTGTTATTAGTCAATGCAGTGTTTAAAGTAGACATGGTGAGATTTTAGCCACATCCTCAAAAGATACATGCTTTTATATATTTTAAATACAATCTTCTTTTTTAACTTGAAGTATAGTCCATGGGGTTGCAAAGAAGTGGACATGACTGAGCGACTAAGCACCGCACATAGTTGGTTTACAATGTGGTTGGTTTTTTGCTTTTTTTCTGTTTTTTTTTTTTTTTAAACTTTTTATATGCAATGTGTACCATGTTATTGAAGACAGATTTCTCTTACCCTGATGTCTATCTCCTGGTAGAATCATAATAAGTATGAAATTAGAAACAAAGACTTTCCTGGGGTGCATGTGGTCTTCTTTGGCACATTTCTTATTGGATGTTTTAAGTGATAGAAAAATAGCACAGGTATCTTTTGAAAATGGCAATATATCTTATTCAGGATTCACTCTGGAACTTCATGAAAGAAGCCTATTTTATCACTGTTAATTTTGCATGCCAAAAAGCTTATATCATTATTAATTTCTCTGGATTATATCCTTCAATTCTTAACTGAACTGAGTCTATCAGTTTGGCAATTTTTCAGTAGAAAATAAGGTCCTAAGTGAATAAGACACCAAGAAAAAGGTGAGGTTGGAGATAGTTTTGACTATAGGTGTAGGCTTAGGATTCAAGATATTCCATAGTATGTCAAAAACATGTGGGAGATACTAGTTTTAGAAGGACAAGCCTTGTGTACTTTTTAAGGTTGTCCTGTGTTGGCTCATTTCTTGCTAAGCAGTGAAAGTGAAAGTGTTAGTCACTCAGTCGTGTCTGACTCTTTGTGATCCCATGGACTGTAGGCCACCAGGCTCCTCTGTCCATGGAATTCTCCAGGCAAGAATACCGGACTGTGTTGTCATTTCCTTCTCCAGGGGATCTTCCAAAGACAGGGATTGAGCACGGCTGTCCTGCACTGCAGGCAGGCTCTTTACCCACTGAGCCACCAGGGAAACTCTTGCTATGCAGATGGATCATTCTAATTTCATCCCTGGAAAAAAAAAAAAAAAAGAATGAAAGATAAGAAAAAGCTCATTTCTTCAGTTGCCAGAATGTGAGACAACAAAGCTTGACCTTTAAAGGCTAGCTCCATTATTTGCACTGAGACTTTTATTGAAGACCAAATTGCAGCTATCAAATTTGACTACAGCCTTGTATGGTATTAACATCTGACTTATTGAGAGTTAAGAGATACACAGAGCACATTTATCTAATCACTTTGTTAATATTTTCTTACTTTGCTATTACGAAATATTTCACAAGGACAATTGTGAAACAAAATCATAAAATAAAATAAGAATGGGGGTGGACTTGACCATAGACAGGGAAATGGTTGGCAACACCATCCTTGGAGGCTGAATAGGTTTTCAGGACCTATTATTTCCACTGGCTGGTTCAGAATATCCACAACAAGCTCTTCTAATCAAAGACTTATGGACTCCCTGCCATAAACCTAGAAGTCCCTACCACAATTGGCCCAATAGACTGGGTATGCCAACCATGTGACACTAGATCTTCACAGAGTTGGACCCTGCAAAAGGACCCCTGGAACTCTTGACCCTGTAGCTGTTAGAGATTTATTTACCTTTAAGTAATGTGACCCTAGCTGCAGAAGTAATGTGACCCTAAATTTTATAAAATTGTAGTTTTTAATCTCACTTTTTAAAATTGCTTTTCATTATGATAGGGCTTTAAAGTATTGCACATTTCCCAAATGATTGGTCTATACACACTGCCTTAAGCCATGGTCCCTCTCTTGGCCATCTGTCTTCTGTCATCTAGGGCTGCCCAAGCCCCTTGCTTAGAACTCCTTCCCTTAGGCTCTCAGAGCAACTAAGGAATAACAGGAGGAGTTCCCTAAGATCCCACTCTTGGGCCAAAGTGAGTGAAGATGGGCTTCATGGTTATGTGTTCTGTGCAATTACACCAGGCCCTATTCTTGGATGCTTGGAAGGGCCTCAACCATGATTTCATGATCTGCTGTGAACGTCTTAAAGTTTGAATCATTTTTTAATCATCTTGAAGCCCCATATTTTATTCTTTACTGTATTCTGTCAATTATGTAGCAACTCCTGAGATCCAGCATCTGTTATAATTAGTCTGCTCAGTGAAGTGAAGTAAGGTGAAATGAAAGTCGCTCAGTCATGTCTGACGGAGAAGGCAATGGCACCCCACTCCAGTACTCTTGCCTGGAAAATCCCATGGATAGAGGAACCTGGTAGGCTGCAGTCCATGGGGTCGCTACAAGTCAGACAAGACTGAGCAACTTCACTTTCACTTCTAACTTTCATGCGTTGGAGGAGGAAATGGCAACCCACTCCATTGTTCTTGCCTGGAGAATCCCAGGGATGGGGGAGTCTGGCAGGCTGCCATGTATGGGGTCGCACAGAGCCAGACACGACTGAAGTGACGCAGCAGCAGCAGTCATGTCCGACTCTTTACAACCCCATGGACNTTCTAACTTTCATGCGTTGGAGGAGGAAATGGCAACCCACTCCATTGTTCTTGCCTGGAGAATCCCAGGGATGGGGGAGTCTGGCAGGCTGCCATGTATGGGGTCGCACAGAGCCAGACACGACTGAAGTGACGCAGCAGCAGCAGTCATGTCCGACTCTTTACAACCCCATGGACTGTCCATGGCATTCTCCAGGCCAGAATACTGGAGTGGGTAGCCATTTCCTTCTGCAGGGGATGCTTCCACGTCTGAGACTGGTGATCCTAGGCAAGTTGCCTGACTTTGTGAGCACCCACATACACAGATTAAACAAGTAAAAATCTTTAACCATTTGCTTTTGTGTGTTTGCAGCTAGAAAACTGGAACTATGCCATTTAATTAGGGAAGCATCCTGTCAAATTCTCTCTGTTTGGCATTGGAGCGCAAGATCTGAAAGATGGAAATCAAACCCTGACTTAAGCTTTGGTCTGGCAGCTGATAAGAAGGTATGCTACACAATTTTAGCTGTTTAAGCTTCACTATCATACAGTATAGTCCTTACTATTTTTAAAGTCCTTACTATTTTAATTACTATTTATTATTAATTAACCAGTATTCTTGCCTGGAGAATCCCATGGACAGAGAAGCCTAGTAGGTTGCAGTCCATGGGGTCGCAAAGAGTCGGACATGACTAAGTGACTTCACCTCTTCACTATTTTTAAAGAAACGTATCAATGACTTTGCCTTTGAAATTTTTGTGCTTGGACTCTGAAGTGAGCTTAAGTAATGAATATATGTTAGATGGCTAATGAAAAATACTTTCTTGAAAGTGAGGCAGTAGAACTGTGAATATTTCCCTTTTTTCATACGAAGTTTGACACAGGCTTGATCCTCATTTAGTGTTGGTGGATGAAAATAGCAAAAATTATGGACATGTATATATTTGAGAAAGAAGGTCTGTTAACTGTAGCGCTAAAAAGCAATTCATTATAACTGGGTACCAGCCAAAGCACAGCTTCCTCTAAGGCGTCACCATGGGTTGGTCTAGTAGAAAGTGAAACTGCAGCAGACCACAAGACTTACTCCTTAGAGCACTGAAAATCTTCCCACCACCAGTGCAAAAGGCAGCTCAAAGGGAAGCCACTACTACTTGATTTTTTTTTCATATAGTTTGAATCTCTTTCCATGAAATCTTTAATCTCTCAAATCTAAGGAAAAGAAATGGAAGATAAGGGCACAATAAAGGACAGAAACAGTATCGACCTAAAAGAAGCAGAAGATTATAAGAAGAGGTGACAAGAATACACAGAAGAATTATACAAGAAAGGCTTTAATGCCCCAGATAACCACAATGGTGTGATCACTCACCTACAGCCAGACAAAGGCAAAGTCACATGGACCTGAGGAATCATCACTATGAACAAAGCTAGTGGAAGTGATGGGATTTCAGTTGAACTATTTCAAATCTGATAAGATGATACTGTGAAAGTGCTTCACTCAGTATTCTAGCAAATTTGGAAAACTCAGCAGTGGCCACAGGACTGGGAAATGTCAGTTTTCATTGCGATCCCAAAGAAAGACAATGCCAAAGAATGTTCAGACTAACACACAATGGCACTCATCTCACTCACTAGCAAAGAAATGCTCCAAATTCTCCAAGCTAGGCTTCAACAGTATGAGAACCAAGAAATTCCATATGTTCAAGCTGGATTTAGAAAAGGCAGAGAACCATAGATCAAATTGCCAACATTTATTGGATCACAGAAAAAGCAAGAGAGTTCTAGAAAAACATCTACTTCTGCTTTCTTGGTTAGACTAAAGACAGAGTGTGTGGGTCACAACAAACTGTGCTGCTAAGTCGCTAAGTCGCTAATTCGCTTCAGTCGTGTCCGACTCTGTGCGACCCCATAGACGGCAGCCCACCAGGCTCCCCCATCCCTGGGATTCTCCAGGCAAGAATACTGGAGTGGGTTGCNAGAAAAACATCTACTTCTGCTTTCTTGGTTAGACTAAAGACAGAGTGTGTGGGTCACAACAAACTGTGCTGCTAAGTCGCTAAGTCGCTAATTCGCTTCAGTCGTGTCCGACTCTGTGCGACCCCATAGACGGCAGCCCACCAGGCTCCCCCATCCCTGGGATTCTCCAGGCAAGAATACTGGAGTGGGTTGCCATTTCCTTCTCCAAGGCATGAAAGTGAAAAGTGAAAGTGAAGCCGCTCAGTCATGTCTGACTCTTAGCGACCCCATGGACTGCAGCCCACCAGGCTCTGCTGTCCATGGGATTTTCCAGGCAAGGGTACTGGAGTGGGGTGCCATTGCCTTCTCCAACAACAAACTGTGGAACATACTTAAAGAGATGGGAATACCAGACCACCTTACCTGCCTCCTGAGAAATCTGCATGTGGTCAGGAAGCAACAGTTAGAACTAGACATGGAACAGCAGGCCAGTTCTAAACTGGGAAAGGAGAACAACAAGGCTGTTTATAGTCACCCTCCTCATTTAACTTATATGCAGAGTACATTGAGGGAAACGGCAGGCTGGATGAAGCACAAGGTGGAATCGAGATTTCTGGAAGACATACCAATAATCTCAGATATGCAGATGACGCCACCCTAATGGCAGAAAGCGAAGAAGAACTATAGAGCTTCTTGATGAAAGGGAAAGAGGAGAGTGAAAAAGCTGGCTTAAAACTCAACATTCAAAAAACAAAGATCATGGCATCAGGTCCAATCATTTTTTGGCAAATAGAGAAAGAAACAATGGAAATAGTATCAGGCTTTATTTTCTTGGGCTCCAAAATGACTGCAGATGGTGCGTTCAGCCAGGAAATTAAAAGATGCTTCTCGCTGAAAGAAAAGCTCTGACCAATCTTGACAGCATATGAAAAAGCAGAGACATTAATTTGCTGACAAAGGTCCCTCTAGTCGAAGCTGTGGTTTTTCCAATAGTCATGTATGTATGTGAGAATTGGATGGTTAAGAAAGCAGAGCACTGAAGAAATGATGCTTTTGAACTAGGGTATTGGAGAATACCCTTGACAGTCTCTTGAGTTCAAGGAGATGAAACCAGTCCATACTAAAGGAAATCATTCCTGAATATTCATTGAAAGGACTGATGCTGGATTTGAAATGTGAAAAACGGACTCACTGGAAAAGACCCAAACGCCAGAAATTTTTATTGCAGGAAGCCAAGTTGACGACAGAGGATGAGTAGGTTGGATGGCATCACCGACTCGATGTACAGGAGTTTGAGCAAGCTCTGAGAACTGGTGTTTGATAGGGAAGTCTGGCCTGCTGCAGTCCCTGGGGTCACACAGTCAGACAGGATTGAGAGACTAAAGTGAACTGAACACAACAAAGATATGGAAGCACAGAGAGGTGAGGTAACTTGCCTAAGATCAGAGAGCTAAGAATGGGAAGCAAACAGATGTCAGGCAACTTGCCTAAGATCGTAGAGCACAGAAATGGGAGCACAGTGAGGTTAGCAAACTTGTCTAAGATCACACAGCTCAGATGTGGAAGCACAGAAAGGTCAGGCAACTTGCCTAAGACCAGAAAGGTCAGAAGTGGAAGCACAGAGAGGTTGGGCAACTGGCTTAAATCACACAGCTCTTAAGTGGAAGCACACCTGGGCCAGGCAATTTCCCTAAGATTACACAGCTCAGAAGTGGAAGCACAGAGAGGTTGGCTACATAGCTAAGATCACCCAGCTCATAAGTGGAAGTGAGATGTCAGGCAATGTGCCTAATATTGTTTGTTTTGGTTTTGCCTAATATCATTTGATTGTCTTATATACTTACTAGATGTTAACCAAATCTGTGTTACTACCAGTTGCAGTTGTACTTTTAACCTGAAGTTTTACTTACAAGCATATATGTACATTTCCTTTTCATTATAGGGGACTGGAATGCTAAAGTAGGAAGTCAAGAAACACCTGGAATAACAGGCAAATTTGGCCTTGGCATGGCGGAATGAAGCAGGGCAAAGGCTAATAGAGTTTTGCCAAGAAAATGCACTGGTCATAGCAAACACCCTCTTCCAACAACACAAGAGAAGACTCTACACGTGGACATCACCAGATGGTCAACACCGAAATCAGATTGATTATATTCTATGCAGCCAAAGATGGAGAAGCTCTATACAGTCAACAAAAACAACACCAGGAGCTGACTGTGGCTCAGATCATGAACTCCTTATTACCAAATTCAGACTTAAATTGAAAACATCAGGGAAAACCGCTAGACTATTCAGGTATGACCTAAATCAAATCCCTTATGATTATACAGTGGAAGTGAGGAATAGATTTAAGGGCCTAGATCTGATAGATAGAGTGCCTGAAGAACTATGGAATGAGGTTCGTGACATTGTACGGGAGACAGGGATCAAGACCATCCCCATGGAAAAGAAATGCAAAAAAGCAAAATGGCTGTCTGGGGAGGCCTTACAAATAGCTGTGAAAAGAAGAGAGGCGAAAAGCAAAGGAGAAAAGGAAAGATATAAGCACCTGAATGCAGAGTTCCAAAGAATAGCAAGAAGAGATAAGAAAGCCTTCTTCAGTGATCAATGCAAAGAAATAGAGGAAAACAACAGAATGGGAAAGACTAGAGATCTCTTCAAGAAAATTAGAGATACCAAGGGAACATTTCATGCAAGGATGGGCTCGATAAAGGACAGAAATGGTATGGACCTAACAGAAGCAGAAGATATTAAGAAGAGGTGGCAAGAATACACAGAAGAACTGTACAAAAAAGATCTTCACGACCCAGATAATCATGATGATGTGATCACT
>SJYT01009208.1:0-96076 GCA_006410635.1 Cephalophus harveyi
CTCCTTCAAAGCCCAGTCCAGCATCCTACAGCGGTGCGCCTTAGTACCATGCCATTGGTTTCCTCATCTGAAATGAGTACTTCATGGAGCCTAAATGTATTCTGTAGTAGGAAGTACCCAGTAAAGTGACCTGGTCATGCTAAGCTCTCAAAAAATATTAGCTGTTATTACTATTACTGTCTTTTGCAGTTTATAAAGTACTTCCTCATATGTTATCTCTGTCAGGAGTAAGTAAGGTAATTATACATCCCAGTTTTTCTAGGACCAGTTTATGGCTAGAATAAATATTAATAACACCCTTTTCTTTCTCAAATGTGTCCCAGTTGGAAATTAAATTTTATGGTCCCCTAGAGTTAGGAAATACTGTCCTGGAACACATTGGTTGACAGAGCTGAGGAAAAGGATTCATACCCAGGGAGTATTGAGGGGAGGCAGGCTACTTTCAGTCACAAGTCATTTGCACAAACGTAGAGCATTTTTAATACCAAGTCCAAACAGATTTTTCTGTCAAAGGCAGGCTTGAGGATTCGCCCTGAAGAATAAAGGGTAGAGTCTTTCAACATGACAGTTACAGGGTGATAAGCATCTCAGATGAGTAATTGTGGTAGGGAGGGAAAAGGTGATGTTGACATACAGCATCAGTGAATCAAATGACTTCGTGATTCACTGGTGAGAGAAGAATGACTCTAGTTTTCTGGATTGATTGTCCTAAAACATGGTTTAATACTGAGACTCTATTTTTTAAAAAGGTTAAGTATGGAAAGAAGAGGAAGAGCTCTGGTTTGGTCCTGTTGAGTTCAAAGTTTCATTGAAGTGGATATTCAATCCAAGTGGAAATTTCAAGATGACAGTTTTATATACCACTAGGATCTCAGTACTAGGAAATCTTCAGATTTCAGAGTCATTTGTCAAATGTAGCAGCTTAAGCTTTGTGAATATCTGAGACTACTTAACAGAAAGAGGTCTTCAGTTTAGTTCAGTCACTCAATTGTGACCGAGTCTTTGTGACCCCGTAGACTGCAACACGCCAGGCCTCCCTGTCCATCATCAACTCCCGGAGTTTACTCAAACTCCTGTCCATTGAGTCGGTGATGCCATCCAATCTCATCCTCTGTCATCCCCTTCTACTCCGCCTTCAATCTTTCCCAGCATGAGGGTCTTTTCAAATGAGTCAGCTCTTCACATCAGATGGCCAAAGTATCGGAGCCTCAGCTTCAGCATCAGTCCTTCCAGTGAACGTTCAGAATTGATTTCCTTTATGATTGACTGGTTGGATCTCCTTGCAGTCCAAGGGACTCTCAAGAGTCTTCTCCAACACCACAGTTCAAAAGCATCTATTTTTCAGCACTCAGCTTTCTTTATAGTTCAACTCTCACATCCACACATGACTATGGGAAAAACCACAGCTTTGACCATACAGACCTTTGTTGGCAAAGTAATGTCTTTGCTTTTTAATATGGTGTCTAGTTTAGTCATAGCTTTTCTTCCAAGGAGCAAGCGTCTTTTAATTTCATGGCTGCAGTCACCATCTGCAGTGATTTTGGAGCTCAAGAAAATAAAGTCTGTCACTGTTTCCATTGTTTCCCCATCTATTTCCCATGAAGTGATGGGACCAGATGCCATGATCTTAGTTTTTCAAATGTTGAGTTTTAAGCCAGCTTTTTCACTTTCCTCTTTCACTTTCATCAAGAGAGTCTTTGGTTCTTCTTCGCATTCTGCCATCGGGGTGGTGTTATCTGCATATCTGAGGTTATTGATATTTCTCCCGGCAACCTTGATTCCAGTTTGTGCTTCATCCAGCCCGGCATTTTGCATGATGTACTCTGCATATAAGTTAAATAAGCAAGGTGACAATATATAGCCTTGATGCACTCCTTTCCCGATTTGGAAACAGTCTGTTGTTCCATATCCAGTTCTAACTGTTGCTTCTTGACCTGCATAGAGATTTCTCAAGAGGCAGGTCAGGTGGTCTGGTATTCCCTTCTCTTGAAGAATTTTCCACAATTTGTTGTGATCCACACAGTCAAAGGCTTTGGTGTAGTCAATAAAGCAGAAGTATGCCCAGGGTAGAAAACACCAGCATTTCCATATGTTGGGCAAAATAAGAGGAAGCAAAGATGACAGGTGAAGACCTGAAAAGAACATATTAGAAGGAGAGTTTCTGAAGGGACTTTAAAAGTGCTACGTGCCACCAGTAGGTCAGGATGGAGAGTCTGTTGGCTTCTGCAACTAGGAGCTCTTAGGTGACTCTTGCCATAGAGGAGTGAAGTAGAGAGTGGAGGCAGATACCTTCAGTTTAGGAAGAAAGAGGATGTGAGGAAGAATGAAGCAGCGCATCATCCCACACTGTCCAGTATGGTAGATGCTAACCACGAGTGGTGATTGAAATTTGAATATAAATGAATTAAAAGTAAGAAAACAATAATTAAGGCTTCCCTGGTAGCTCAGTTGGTAAAGAATCCGCCTGCAATGCAGGAGACCCCAGTTCGATTCCTGGGTTGGAAAATCCCCTGGAGCAGGGAAAGGCTACCCACTGCAGTATTCTTGGGCTTCCCTAGAGACTCATCTGGTAAAGAATCTGTCTGCAGTGCCAGAGACCTGGTTTCAGTCCCTGGGTTGGGAAGATCCCTTGGGGAAGGGAAGGGCTACCCACTCCTGTGTTCTGGCCTGGAGAATTCCATGGACTCTGTAGTCCATGGCGTCGCAAAGAGTTGGACACAACTCAGCAACTCTCAATTCAGTCGTATTAGCTGTATTACAAGCACTCCATTGCCCCTTGCGTCTAGGAGCGTTCCTATAGCACAGGTAAAGACTATTTCCATTATCACAGAAAAATCTTGCCGATGGTGCTGGAACTTGTTCCAGAAAGAGGGAAAATGGAAAAACTTGAAAGACATAGTGTGCCAAGGCAGGTCTCTTCTCACCTCCATGACCACTCGAGATAAACACACATGGAGCGTGTGTGTCTATAGCCTGAGTCAGATCTTTGGCAGAGAAGTTGTGTCAGAGAAGGAAAGAAGAAACAGATAGGAAAGGCTCTCAAAGGCTCAGAAAGGGCTGGTACCCGGAGCACTGGAGAGGGGATGGTTCTTTCTCCAGAAATAGACTGAGAGGCAAAAGAAAGAACAGATACAACATTTTTTGGCAAAATCAGGAAGCAAATGATGAACGTAACCTTGATGACTTGTTGGGAAAACAGAGGCTGTAAACGTAAAGGGCGACTCTTTTCCATATGACAGTCCCAGTACTTCAATAAGAAATGGAACTGATGTTTTAAAATTTTTAGGCAAACCGTAGATTGAAGCAGATGCATGTTGCAACTGGAGTTTATATCTTTGTCATTAATAATTGTAATAACTACAGTTTAGTGATATCTACTTTATGATATCCGCTGGACTGGGCATTTTACATTAACTATCTTTGTTAAATCCACAAAACAATTTTAAAGGTAGCTGTTGTTTTCAATTTGTAAAGGTTAAGTAAGTAGCTTAAAGGCACAGAGTAGCTATTAAGTGTCACGGGTGTCAGGGGTTGGATTCAAACACTAGTGTGCAACGCAGACCAGACCCTGAGTAACAACAATACAGAACAAGAGCAGAGAGCTGTGGCTCCACATAGAAGCAACCCCTGCTGCAACCCCCTACACAGCAGCAATCTCGCTGTTCAGGCAGGCTTCTTGCATACAGTGACGCCTAAGGAACATCTGAAGGTTGAGGCCCTGGGGAGAGAAAATGTCTGGGAAGGAGAAACAGCATCTCCTTAGAGTTGACATTTGAGCAAGTAAAGTCCCATATGGCTATAAATGTTCATTTTACTGATATGGGTCCTAATACGTGGTAATTATTTTCTGATTGAAGATCTCACCTGGGAGAAGCTGCTTTCATGAGCAAGAATTGAAAGCCTACTTTGAATCATTAAACCAAGATTATTTGCAAATATGCACCAATATATTTTAACAATATATTCTTTAGTAGAATGTATCCTGGTTAAACCAGTTATTATTTTTGTTTTCTGATAATCATAAAAAAAGATTTTATAAATATTATCTGATCATGCTATAAATGTAATTAAAGCTTAAGCAAAAAGACTCCACAGTTATAAGTTTCATTAACAGTACTTAACATAGAGTGAGGAAAAGGAAGAACTGTGGGTTATCTTCGGGTTTGGGTTAGAAAAGCACCTTTATGATTTCATTGAAAATATAAGTGTTTCCTATTCACACAATTGACTGAATGGATTGAATGGACTTGAAGCCATAATTGTAAATGATGAAGATTAAAATGCTTCATGAACCTTCCATAGTTGTATTTTGAATCTGTCATAATATTTTGTAAAGAATTTGTTTTCATGAAGCTATATTACCATATCCACATTTACTTCTTAGCACAGGAAGACATGAAATAGCGTTGCAGTGATGAATCATTCCAATGATACTAGTTTGTTAAAAATCTTCTCTTTGCTAGAAACTGATTTAAAAATATTCTTTAGTCACGAAATTATTTTCAGGAATTTGTTCATTTCTTGTTTAAAACGGACAACTGGAGCTACTTAGAACAGCAGCAACGCAGCTAACAAAGTGATAATAAAATGTTGGTTTTCCAGTTGCCAAGTGGATGTTATATTTTTTGTGTTTCATAGCACCTGCTCAAAAATATATATTTTATTTTTGTGTATTATGCTTTAATAGGCTTTTAAAGACAACTTCAAAGGGTTTGCCTGTGAATACAGCTGTTTTCTGATGTAACTGTTGATAATATTTTATTTTGAAAAACTGATGAATTCTGACTTCTAAATCAATCCAACAGCCTTGTGAAAACCATTATTGAAACATGCCATGCAGTCACATATGCATGATTTTGTTTCTACTATTTGCTAATGGAGGTTATTTAGTGTTATTGGCTGCTGAGATAACAGAAGCAAATGGGTGGTTTATGAAGTGAAATGTGAAGCATTATTATTTTTTCATTGTTCTGGAAAATCTTTTTTTTTTCTATGCTTCAACATCTGAGAGCAACCTTCTCTCTCATCTGGAATCAAGAGATGATATTTTTAAGGCACAACATTTTGTAAATTTTGAAGTCTTATCAACTCCCCACCCCTTCTCTCTTCTCTTTTTTCCACAGGTGATTTCTATTCACTACTTTCCAAGCTGCTAGGAGAAAGGGAAGATGTTGTTCATGTGCATAAATATAATCCTACAGAACAGGCAGAATCAGAGTCTGACCTGGTAGCTGAGATTGCAAACGTAGTCCAAAAGAAGGATCTTGGTCGGTCCGATTCCAGAGAGAGTGCAGAACATGAGAGGGGCAATGCTATTCTTGTCAGAGACAGAATTCACAAATTTCACAGACTAGTGTCTACCTTGAGGCCCGCAGAGAGCAGAGTTCTGTCATTACAGCAGCCCCTGCCTGGTGAAGGCACCTGGGAACCAGGACACACAGGAGGTGCGTTTAGGTGCTTCTTTTAAAGAATAAAATGTGAGACACTCCGATCCACATTAGCAAAATCTGAAGGGAATAAAAATTAATGGGTGAGAAAACTCACCAATGAAAAGAACTTACCATTAGAAAAACATGATTCTATTTGGATTATCAGATATCACTTTTGTTCGAGTTTTTGGTTTGGTCCAATCCTACATACATTCCATTTCAGCTCAATTGATGAGCCAGAATTACAAAGACCCAAACTCTCTGGATCATATGGGGAAGGGCAGCATATGACATTCAGGAGAACCAATCCTTAACCACATCAACATTGGGAATAAACCAAAATTTGAAACCTAATACATAAAGTTCCAGTGTGTGAAATGGTTATACACCACCTTCCTTTAAGGTAATTTAATTCCTCTCAGAGGAATCTTACGCTTCCAACATTCTCATCCAATTGACTTGTAAAATGTAACCCTTTTTATGACTTTGATTTCTTAAGTTCCATTATCAATTATCATCTTAATTGGAAAGCTGAATGGTTATATCTGAAGGGACCTCCAGCAAGTCAGTAACTACCAGATTCATCTTCTAACCAGGATTGGCTTCTGTAATTGGAGGACAATACCTTATTCCCTTCAGGTTTCTGTACCAGCAAGCTATGGATGCCTCATCTTTGTCTTTAACTGTGTTGTGGCTTCTGTGATATTGATCATGTTTCATGTTACTTGCTAATGTGGAAAGCCAGATCATACAGCATGTGGAGATAATCTCCAGAAAAGTAACGGGTGTGCGTGTATGGCCGCGCTCCAGGCGTGGGCTGGACTGGCACAGGCTGCCAGCGTGATGTTTTCAAATACAGCTTTGCAGGAAGCCATAAATTATTCAACACCCAACTGATTTTTATTTATAATTGAAAAACAAATTAGCATGCAGTGCCGTTTTCTCACACACCGGTTTCAAGCATTGTCCATTAGGACTAGCCTAATAGTCTCTGTGAGGTGTTAACTGGAACCCAGATTTTTAACCTCTTCATGTTTAAATAGGGTCAGCCCCGCTCTAACTCCTTCTAAATCTACCTAATAGAACTGTTTCCAACGAGGTGGCCCCTGAACCTCCCCTTGCATCAGAATCACCTAGGATAGTTATGGAAAATCTAGACTTCTGAATCCTCCTGAAGAATGATATCTCTGAGCACAGGGTTTAGGAGTCTGCAGTTTATGATGCCCTTATCTATTTCATAGACAAACTGGATTATCTGTCTGAACCTCTGTATTAAGTACAGTAAATTGTAACCCGAACAATGCGTAAATATAAAAGGGCTTCTTTGGTGAGAATACAATTCTGTTCAAGTTTGAAATGTTAGAGGTCCAGCATGCTTTAATCCATGACTTATCTTTTCTAAACTTTTTTTACTGAGGTGACATTGGTTTATAACATTATATGTCTCATGTGTGCAGCCTTATATTTCTATCTCTGTATACCCTACAGTGTGCCCACTACCAAAAATTTAGTTTCTAGTTGTCTATGACTTGCCTTTGTTACTCTTCAGTTTGAAATAATACCATGATCATTTATAAACATCCTAAGTGTCAGTGTGAAAATCATACTTTGAATTAAGGAATTATATTCCTAAGACCTACTAAAGTTTTTCTAAGAAAGAAATACTTAAAACACTCAAAATAACAGTTACTGGCCAAGTCTCCACATTCCTTTCGAGGTGGTAAAAATGGCAGTGCCTAGAAGAAAAATGTTTCTCCAAGACCTGGTTCAGAAAGTTTCCTTTCATTTTAAGTATGTGGGTGAATGTCACTGAAATAAAGCAATGAGTTAGAGAAACATACAATACAAATTCTAGTTACAGGAAGAAAATGTGCATGTATTTCCTTTCTGAAATGATTTAGTGTTATTTCACTACTCTTTAATTTTAATTTTTATAAAATTAAATGCAAAATAGCAAAGTCCACATTTAGATAAGCTATTTCTAAAAATCTTTTCAGTTTTCTTTCACTGTTTACTATAGCACAATGTAATATCTGACTTTAATTGAAGAAAACACTTAATAAGTGGTATAATAAGTTAACAATAATTATGATTATACTTGCTATCATTAGTGTCATATTGGAGTAAGAGTTCAAAAATCTAAACACCAAAGTAGTAGAACTGAATATTAATTATTTTAGCTTAAGCAGCATCCATGAGAGAATTTTCTTACAATATATAGGAAAGCTGCAAAAGTTGACACTCTTTAAGTTGATTAACAAAACGTAACTTAGCAGTGTTCTATCACAGTGAGAATTTGTGGCTCTTCAAATTACTGGTCACTGACATTGATCCGCCTTGATGTTTTCCTGTAATATATAATGTACAGTGTGACAGTGTGCCACCTAGTAAATTGGGAAGCAGATGCACTCCTTTTTACTCTTAGCATACTTTGGTTTCTACCATTAGTTTGATGTCTGTATTAAGACAGCATTCATAGAGAAGAAAGAAAATCATAGTCTCTTTTCTGATTGCCTTCTGGAAACTAGACTCTTTGAAAAATAAATTTAAAACTACCGATAGCTATTCTCTTCCTGTTGAATTTAATTGGACTACTATTTGCTAGCATATGGAAGCCTGATTTGACATATGCTGTATACCTTTGGACATCAGAAAATACATCTACATTTGTGTGATACCTCCCACAAGATGAGAGAATGTGCAGTGTTTAAATATTGTTATGGTGCATTTAAATTTTACTTAATTTCTATGGACAACTTTTTCTTGACTCAGAAGCCATACTTTTAACATAGTCCAGTCATGCTGGCTCTAGGTTCAAGTCTTATAGAATTCCCAGGGTTAAATAAAGCATTCACTAGGCTGAATTTTCATCTCTGGTGGAGAGGAGAATAATGAAAACAAAAATCTATGATAAAATCATTTATAGAGGAAACCCATTTATGGAAGCATAGAAAGGATACATGCCGTGCATCCAAAATGCCACAGTTCAGTCAACCATCATTCAAACCCAGGCAGATTTGCTCAGTCTTGGTTTTTAATTACTTTATTACTCTCTCTCACAATAAAATAATAGACAGATAGATAGGCTATTTTTTCCTAACCTTCTCATCATCTTATCTACAGTTGTAATAACTCTAGGTGTAGATTGCCTTTGGTCATCCTTTCTCAATCAATAGCCAAACAATTTGACTAAGGTGAAGATTCACCTGCAGTTAAATTTTTAAAAGAAAAGGAAGTCTGCTAACACTTCTGAGCCCCTGGCTATGTCTTAACTCTCTTACTCACTTCACTCCCACTAAATAAGACATTATAATTAATTCTTGTTTTCTTTCTCACTTAAGTAAAAATATTTCTCTTATAGTCTTAGTTAATTATAGTTATTGTTGGCACTTCTGATGAATAACAATCCCTGACCAAAATAAGGCATCTTTTCATCACTAAATGCAAATCTACTCATGTAGAAAAAGCAACAATTTTATTTTGTTCTTACTGAAATCTACTGATTTCTGTAGGATCTTCTCCTTAAGATTAAATATAAAGAGGCTTGTTACAGTAAAGTTAAGTCATAGCCTAGGTTTGACATTATATTTTTTCCTCAAATTTTTTTGTCTAATTCTGTTTTAGTCCTATGTACACAGATAAAGGAATGCCCTTTTAAATGCTTGCTAATAATTTCATATGAAAGCAGCATTGATTGCTAACATTAATCTTTCTGGGGAAGATATAATTCATTAATCTGCTTAGTGATTTATTGATACAGTTTTAGTTTTAATCTTAAATTTTTTCTGAAAGTAACTTTTAAAAAATATATGGTAGAATATGAGGCTGTCCACTTACTTTTTTTTTTTTAATATTTATTTGTATTTTTATAAATTTTAATTGAATGCAAGGATTCTTCTGAAATGACTCTTATCGTTTGACATCTGAATTTAGCGTAGCTGACACTTGGAGTTGGCAATGGCTTGCCCAAGGTCATATGAAAGAAATCTGTATTTAATTTTCGAATTAGGGCTGTCAGTTTACAACATTAGTCATATATGCTAATGAATTACTTCTTAAGTAAAGTCTAAGAGGAATCTGAACTCAAATTTCTAACTTTTCCATGCTTGAAAATGTCAAGTTTAATTTAGAACCCAAATACATTTTATCAGACAGTTTTTAATAAGGATTTGAAATATTTTGGAAGGTTAGAAAATAGTCACCCTTGCTATTGATGGCCAGAGTCTGGCCCAAGCCTATTGTTCTTTTATAAATACAGAAAACCTGGGGTTCTGTCTGAGCATCCTATAATTCTCTTGTAAAGATGGACAGGGCTTGTGAAAGCATTAATATTCATTCCATATGCATACACCACTAGTCCTCCATGACTGCTTTGATTCTTGATCACTTCATCTTAAAGAGAACAGCCTTTAACTGCGTAATAATAAAAAAAGATGACGACACTGGAAGCAGAAACATCAAGTCACAGAGCTAGTGTTCACAGAAGAAAATGTGAACTGTCTCCCTTTAACTGTTTGGGAATTTGTAAGTAACACAGAGACCTAGGCTTTCAGGTCCTGAAAGTTTTGAGGTCTTAGCTAGGTAATCTTAATGAATGCGCAGTGATGTTTTTAATGAAATTTAACGTAATTTAATATAATTTCTCTGAATGTTCTTGCCATCCCCAAAACAGTTCTTCTTTTGCACTGACTCAGTACTGAAAGAGCCAAGTTTCTCACATTGCTAACCCTCATGTATTTCCTCACGTATCACCTTTACTGTTTTGAAAATTTACCAAAAATGTATAAATGTGCCCTAGACAGTTATCCTGCTTTTTCATCTTGAAAGTTTCCAACCAAAAGGAATTCTTGTAAGTGACAGAATAGGTTGTTAACAACCTATCAGTCAGTGCTTTTTGCAGATTTTGAGAGTTTACCAGTCTAAGGTTAGTGATAATATGGGATCATTCACAGCTAGATTGAAGTTCTTTACACAGTATTTCATGTGTTTTATGAAATCCTCATTTGACCCAGAATAGTATATTTATTTAGGACAGCGCATATTTTCTATCAGAAGTAGCATCTCTAAATCTTCATGAGCGCCTCGCTTCCAGTCCTTGTTGTAGACCACTGGATAAAAAAGTTCCAGGAAACATGACATTTGTTGATTGCCATCAATGAAAATAATTAGCCAATTAACATTTTTTTATTGAGTCGCTTCATGGTGTCTTCAACAAAATGCTAGGAGTAAAAAGACATAGTACCAGTGAGCTATAAGATGCTAAGGGTGTTTAAATGCTAGTTGACAACATAAGCAAGTAGAAAGTGGAGCATAGAGTTCAGTTCAGGGCATTTCTTAGGCCAGTACTGGGGGCCAGGCCCTGAGCAAGACTTGGTGGCAAAACAGTGAGTGAGACAGGATCTCTGCCCTCACAAAATTTCATCTAGTTGAAGTGGTGTTGGGCTCTGAGAAGCGGATGAAAGCAATTAAATATCTCAGTTGTCACGAGGTTCAAGGTTCAAGATCCAGAATCTTCAGGAGCTGCTGATTGCATGCAGAATGGCCACCAAAAGGACTAGCTGTAACTGAGATGAGAATGAATGAAGTATGGCCTGAGATTCATGCCACTTTCAAATGATTTAAAATAGTTTCTTTGGGGAATCCATCTATACATCTCTAATTATCATCCGTAGACCCTGTTTCCTGAGTTCACTTTCAAAAACACATTTTTATCCATGCTACCCTGTGCTTGAAAGCCATCGGTGGCCCCGCAGTTTGCTTCTTTTTCTCCTACTGTGACAAGCGTGATAGATGATTAGTGCTGTTCATCCAGGCAGCCCAACTCATATCCACTGCTATGTCAATTTAGGCATGCCAGCTGTAAGACTGCCCCCTTCTCCCCAGCTCAGGAAGACAGCAAAATACACATGATTAAAAATGATATTCTCACGTGCGCTAGTGTATTTCAAAGGTAAATTATCCCCAAGCTCTGGGCTTTACTCCTATTAATAAAGTACTTGCAGCATACCTCAGAATTAATCATAGTATAGATCAAGACACCACAGCGTAGGGCTACTCTCATTCATTGTTAAATCCATACTCTTCCTTGTGCTTGACAATATATCTTCCAGTCTACACTAGGTCTTGGGGTCTGTTTAATCCTGCTTCTCATTTCCATACCCCCACCTGACATACACAGATGTCTTTAAAGATATACAGATTACTTAAAGATCTTGAAACACATTCTGCAGTTATAAACATCCTCACTTTTCATCTTTTTGACTACTCGCTTCTGAATTTGATAAACCTTTAAGTGAGAATCCCTACCTTCTCCCAGCCAAGCCTCAGAAGAGATGATGGGCCCTTTCCCGTGTTCCTGCACCACACTGTGTCATACGTATTTGCTTTCTGGTTTTTTTCCCCTCATTTTATCCTGTGAGTCCCTCCAGGCTCCACACCATGCTGTATTTGTGTTCCAGAATCTAGCATAATACCTTACATAGACAGTACACTTAGGGGTTATTTGTTGAAGATGTATCCGCAAAGGTTATAGGCAAAACTGTTCTAGTCATCATATTGATTGCAATATATTTAGTTAATTTTTATTTTAAAAAATTAAACCTACAAAGGTAAGAACATTTGGAGTGGAAAGGTCCTATTTCCTTTTCCTATAGTTAAGAGAACTACTTTAAAGTGTTTATTCTCACACTGGCATCCTCTCAAGTTTTCAGAAGCTGATTATACGAGCCCTGGGTGTCCCTTTCTTCCTCCAGTCTTGAATGTTCATCTTTGAGAATCACTGCATGTTGCCACATCCTCCAGTGTACGGGCAGGAGAAAGGGACTCAAATTGCTTTTTGACTTCTCAGCATCTCTTCTGCAGCATTTCAGAGAGAAGGAAATGTTGCCACTGATACAGAGGATTTCACAGTATCTTCTTAACTTTCCATCCTGTTAGTAGAGCTCCTCCGTACCTCATACCTCTTTACTCATGAGCATTTTTACAAAAGGGATTAGCACAATTGAACTTAGATATTCTCTTAAGCATAAATGCATTCTGAACAGAAGTGAGAGTAATCGGTAAATCATTCAGTCATAGAGTGTCTGTTATTTTTTCCTTTCTCATGTTAGGAAACAGTGAAATATAAACCGTGAAAAAGTATCTCTCCATTCCCATTGTTATAGGAACACTGAGGCTGGGCAAAATGAAACTGGTATCTCACATAGTTCCTGTACAAGGGATTATCAGTGATGGTTTCTTATAGGGTCTAATATATATTGAACACCCACAGTTTACACAGAAGTTAGATAAGACAGAGAGACAGCTGCGCACACACACACAGACACACACACAGAGGCTTATTGCCCAAGAATGCTATTCATTTAAAGGCTTTACGTTAAAATGATATTTTTCCATATTACCATATTTTCCAAAGATACTAGTTTAAAGTAGGAATCTTGAAGAAGGTAGTCTCAAACTTGCTCCTTAAAGACTGCAGGATAAGCTGGTTTTATAAGGCATCTTATCAACAGGAAAAGAGCATTTAGTCCCCAGACAGGTTCACAGTCACTTATTTATTCATCACCCAGGAGGCTACACTTTGGCACGTGCATGTGGTATATGTTATGTAGAGCATGCTTGTTTTTGTTTGTTTGTTTTTTGCATCTGGTGACATTACTGCATGAACTTCTTAGAATCGTTGTGAATCTTCGTGGAGTTATGCTAACGCTTTTTTACACTAAATGTATGGGTTTCTCTTTTAGATTTCCATGTAGAAGAGGCACTGGATTGGCCTGGGGTATACTTATTACCAGGCCAGGTTTCTGGGGTGGCTGTGGACCCTCAGAATAATCTCGTGATTTTCCACCGAGGTGACCACGTCTGGGATGGAAAGTAAGTAATCATTTTTCCTTCAAGAAGTAAATGAAATTAAAAACAGCATGCGTCGCTTTCCATTAAACTAAGAATAATGGTGAGAGTACTATGAAGGTTCTTTTTGAACATAGTGTTTGTGAACGTGGCGTGTTCTTTTAATATATGATTGTGATACGCAGGAAACAGCGATTAAAATAGTTTCACAAGCTAGTTTATGGAAGGAGGGCAAGAAGTCTGTGATTCTGCCTACTTCCCTGCTGGCTCAGATGGTAAAGCATCTGTCTGCAATGCAGGAGACCCAGGTTCGATCCCTGGGTTGGGAAGATCCCCTGCAGAAGGAAATGGCAACCCACTCTAGTACTCTTGCCTGGAAAATCCCATGGACAGTGGGGCCTGGTAGGCTACAGTCCATGGGGTCGCACAGAGTCGAAGATGACTGAGCGACTTCATTTTTCCTTTCTGCCTACTTAGCATTTTGCTCTTGCCTCCTTGAAGCCACCTCCACACTCCTAAGGGGAGAAATATTAAAGAAATTAGGACAGTATGTGGCTGAGGCATTTCAAGACTTCAGAAGAAGTGCATCATGATAAATGATCAACTCAGAAAAGTTACTGGTTGACTGCAGCAAAGCACTTCCTTATCTCCCTGTCCCGGGTATTGAACCATCTTGAGGCCACTGGACTCGCGCTTTCCCTGAGGCCGCTCCATGGCAATGATTACAGTGCCTCCTGGGGAATTCTGTGGTTGGAGCCGCGTGGCCACCATAGGTATAGAAATAGTTAGTACCTTGCCCTCGCGTGTTCCTGTAGGTCATTTCTATTACACAGATGTGCTCTTTTCATGAGCACTGGAGACTTAATAACACCGAGACTCATGCTCCTGCTTTTCCCTTGGAGTTTCTCTTTCCAACCTTTTATTCTGTCTTCCAGTATCATCCTATAGGGATTTTTGGTTTAAAACATGTCTAACGTTTATTGAGTTGTTTGCTGCGCCTCTGTGACTGTTCTAAATGTTTGCGTGAATTAACTCCCAGCAGTTAGGCACGGTTGGTACCATCATGATTCACATTTTACAGGTGAAGAAATCAAGAGAAGATAAGTGTTGTGCCCCATGTCTCACAGTTAGCCCAGCAAGGTCAAGCTTCAGTTGCTGTCCGTCTGACTCAGAGTTGGCCCGCTTACCCACTTTGTCCTACTTGCTTCCTTTTAGAGGATTGTGAACACATTTACAGGATTGTATTTTTCAAATTTGCCTCCACAGTTTATCAGTTTATCTTAATTCTCCTAAGTATTGAATATCCATTTATTCATCTGTTTTATCACGCATTTTCATACAAAGGTGAATTTTTAAATGTCTCGTGAGTTTACTGTAATGAATCTTCTTCTTCTTTCAAGTGTACAGTTAATGGGTTTCATTTGCAAAACTGAGGAGCCTCACATACAGTTCAACTGCGTTTTCCCTGCATTTTCAGAGATGCTGATTAAACCTGGGCTAAACCGGCACTGTCACATACACACGCATGCAGTTTTCTTGGTGCAGCTGAAGATGAAATTCAGTCAGCATTTCAGAGTAGGTTGATAGCTTTGATGCTGTTTAATTATCCTTTGCAATTGTCACACTTGAGAATGGAATCTAAGAAAGAGATCACTTCAGAGTTCAAAGCCATCAAGCTCAGCATCCCTGTGTCTACATCTCTGTTACATCATCTTAGTCATTATTGAACATCTGATGATATTTTAACAAGCGCTTTCAAAAGCAAACTGTTACTATTCACTCTAGCATATTCTTCATTTTAATGAATATTACTATATTTTCTGCCTGGATTTCTAGCCACATTTTATCAGACGAGAAAATTACAGCATCATTTTCTTCCATTGATACTGTTTCAGCTGGCTAAAGCTAAAAATTGGATGAAGTCCAATTTTCCATTTTAATGTGATATTCATTCCAAGTAAACAGCAGAGGCTCGAATAGTTTAATAGGGGGGAAAAAAAAAAAGGATCAATACAGGCCAGCCTGGGGTAAATGACCCAAAACTGAAACAAGAGCCACATAAGAACATTTTCTGGGACGTACATGGCAGTCCCAGCAGAAGACCTGATTCTTCTGGCTTCATGCTTTCATCTAGATAAGCTGCCAGTATCATGAGTAAATAGATTCCAGTTCCGTCGCCAAAGCCCTGGTGCGTTTACCCTGATGAATGGCTCTGACAAAGCGGTCTTGTTAAAAATTTAAGACTTCAGAGCAGGGGTCTAATTTACACCATTAAGTCTGTTTCTTCTTTCTCCTTCGTCTTCATCATTCAGGTGTAAGAATATTTGTCATCCCTCTCCTTTTGCCTCTCTTGTATTTCCTGTTGGCCTCTAGCAGCCTTTGCCACCCATGGAAATCCTCTTCGGGCCCTCTGATCCCTGCTTTAAACACTGTCTGCTTCATTACTCACAAAGAGATTACTCCGCCAGTAGTTTTGTAGGTAGATAGATTCGGATCTGCTGATCCTGCTCGTTGAACAGTTGTGCATGACCATCCTTCCTGTATGTGCAAGTGAATTATATAAAATGGGCAAAGTAATTTTCTTCACACTCATTGAATATCCAAAGATTGTACAAAGAAAAAGACAGCACTTCCCTGAGGAATTTCTTACGTGCTGGTGAGAGACCATGGAAATTGAAACATGGGGAGGAAATTGCATTCTTATTGCCACCACGGTTTCTTTAGAAAGATGAGAAATTCTGTATTAATTTTCCTCAGAGTCCCATCCTGAGTCTTCTCATGTGCACAAAACTGTAAGTTCCATGAGGTCAGTCAGTCAGTCAGTCCAGTCGCTCAGTTATGTCTGACTCTTTGTGACCCCATGGACTGCAGCACGCCAGGCCTCCCTGTCCGTCACCCACTCCTGGAGCTTGCTCAAACTCATGTCCATCGAGTCGGTGATGCCATCCAACCATCTCATCCTCTGTCGTCCCCTTCTCCTCCTGCCTTTACTCTTTCCCAGCATCAGGGTTTTTACAAATGAGTCAGCTCTTCACATCAGGTGGCCAAAGTATTGGAGTTTCAGCTTCAGCATCAGTCCTTCCAATGAACATTCAGGACTGATCGCCTTTAGAATGGACTGGTTGGATCTCCTTGCACTCCAAGGGACTCTCAAGAGTCTCCTCCAACACCACAATTCAAAAGCATCAATTCTTTAACGCTCAGCTTTCTTTATAGTCCAACTCTCACATCCATACATGACCACTGGAAAAACCATAGCCTTGACTAGACGAACCTTTGTTGGCCAAGTAATGTCTCTGCTTTTTAATATGCTGTCTAGTTTGATCATAGCTTTTCTTCCAAGGAGCAAGTGTCTTTTAATTTCATGGCTGCAGTCACCGTCTGCAGTGATTTTGGAGCCCAAAAAAATAGTCTGTCACTGTTTCCATTGTTTCCCCATCTATTCACCATGAAATGATGGGACCAGATGCCATGATCTTAGTTTTCTGAATGTTGAGTTTTAAGCCAACTTTTTCACTCTCCTCTTTCACTTTCATCAAGAGGCTCTTTAGTTCGTCTTCACTTTCTGCCATAAAGGTGGTGTCATCTGCATATCTGAGGTTATTGATATTTCTCCCAGCAATCTTGATTCCAGCTTGTGCTTCATGCAGTCCAGCATTTCACATGATGCACTCTGCATAGAAGATAAATATGCAGGGTAACAGTATACAGCCTTTACATACTCTTCTATTGTTAAACACTGTTTGTTGAAGAAGGCCTAATTGTCTTTTACAGATATCCTTTGAAACTCTGCATTTAATTGGGTTACCTTTCCCTCTCCCCCTTGCTTTTTGCCTCTCTTTGTTCTTCCACTATTTGTAAAGCCTCCTCAAATAACCACCCTGCCTTCTTGTTTTTCCTTTTATTTGGGATGGTTTTGTTCTCCACCTCCTGTACAATACTACGGACCTCCATCCATAGATCTTCAGGCACATTGTTATCTAAATCTAGTCTATTGAATCATTGTCACCTCCACTGCAAATTCATACGGGATTCAAGTCATACAGGCTGGCCTAGTGTTTTTCCCAGTTTTCTTTAGTTTAAGCCTGAATTTTGCTATGAGAAGGTGATTATCTGAGCCACAGTCAGCTCCAGGTCTTGTTCTTGCTGACTGTATACAGCTTCTCCATCTTTGGCTACTGAGAATGCAGTCTGTTTAATTTCGGTATTGGTCATTTGGTGATGTCCATGTGTAAAGTCATCTCTTATGTTGTTGAAAAAGAGTATTTGCTATGACTGGTGCAGTCTCTTGGCAGAATTCAGTTACCCTTTGCCCTGCTTCATTTTGTACTCCCAGGCCAAACTTGCCTGTTACTCCAGGTATATCATAACTTCCTATTTTTGCCTTCCAATCCCCGATGATGAATATAACATCTTTTTTAGATATTAGTTCTAGAAGGGATTCTAGGTCTTCATAGAACCACTCAACTTTAGCTTCTTCAGCATTAGCAGTTGGGGCATAGACTTGGATTACTGTGATGTTGACGGTTTGCTTTGGAAATGAAACGAGATCATTCTGTTATTTTTGAGGGTGCACCCATGTACTGTATTTCAGACATTTTTGTTGATTATGAGGGCTTCTCTATTTCTTGTAAGGGATTCTTGCCCACAGTAGTAGACATAATCAGTTCAGTTCAATTCAGTTAAGTCGCTCAGTCATGTCCAACTCTTTGTAACCCCATGGACTGCAGCACACCAGGCCTTCCTGTCCATCACCAGCTCCCAGAGTTTACTCAAACTCATGTACATTGAGTTGGTGATGCCATCCAACCATCTCATCCTCTGTCGTCCCCTTCTCCTCCTGCCTTTAGTCTTTGCCAGCATCAGGGTCTTTTCAAATGAGTCAGTTCTTCACCTCGGGTGGCCAAAGTATTGGAGTTTCAGCTTCAGCATCAGTCCTTCCAATGAATATTCAGGACTTATTTCCTTTAGGATGGACTGATTTGATCTCCTTGCAGTCCAAGGGACTCTCAAGAGTCTTCTCCAACACCACAGTTCAAAAGTATCAATTCTTTGACGCTCAGGTTTCTTTATAGTCCACCTCTCACATCCATACATGACCACTGAAGAAACGATAGCCTTGAGTAGATGGACCTTTCTTGGCAAAGTAATGTCGCTGCTTTTTAATATGCTGTTCTAGGTTGGTCATAACTTTTCTTCCAAGGAGCAAGCGTCTTTTAATTTCATGGCTGCAGTCACCATCTGCAGTGATTTTGGAGCCCCCCAAAATAGTCTGTCACTGTTTCCATTGTTTCCCCATCTATTTCCCATGAAGTAATGAGACAAGATGCCATGATCTTAGTTTTCTGTATGTTGAGTTTTAAGCCAAATTTTTCACTCTCTTCTTTCAACTTCATCAAAAGGCTCTTTAGTTATTCTTTGCTACATATCTGAGGTTATTGATATTTCTCCCAGATCTTGATCCCAGCTTGTGCTTCTTCCAGCCCAGCATTTCTCATGATGTACTCTGCATAGAAGTTAAATAAGCAGGGTGACAATATACAGCCTTGACGGACTCTTTTCCTGATTTGGAACCAGTCTGTTGTTCCATGTCCAGTTCTAATTGTTGCTTCTTCCTGATCTGCATACAGATTTCTCAAGAGGCAGGTCAGGTGGTCTGGTATTCCCATTTCTTGAAGAATTTTCCACAGTTTGTTGTGATCCACACAATCAAAGGCTTTGGCATAGTCAATAAAGCAGAAGTAGATGTTTTTCTGGACCTCTCTTGCTTTTTCGATTATCAGTGTTCACATGCATTAAATTCGCCCATTCCTGTCCATTTTAGTTCACTGATTCCTAGGATGTCTGTGTTGATTCTTACCATTTCCTGTTTGACCATGTCTGATTTTCCTTGATTCCTGGACCTAACATTCTATTTCCTATACAGTCCTGTTTTTTGTAGCATCGAATTTTACTTTCATCACCAGACACATCCACAGCTGAGCATCATATCCACTTCAGCCCAGCTGCTTCATTCATTCTGGGGTAATTCTCCTCCACTCTTCCCCAGTAGCATATTGGACACCTTCAGACCTGCGGGACTTCTCTTTTGGTGTCATATCATTTTGGCCTTTTATTCAGTTCATGAGGTTCTCACGGCAAGTATACTGGGGTGGTTTGCCATTCCCTCCTCCAGAAGGAGGAGTTATTATTATTTAGTAATAATCCCTAATTAATACTCCATACTCAAAGCTTTTTTGATATCACATCAATTCTCTTTGCTTCCCTGGTGGCTCAGCTGATAAAGAATCTGCCTGCAATGTGGGAGACCTGGGTTCGATCCCTAGGTGGGGAAGATCTCCTGGAGAAGGGAATGGCTGCCCACTCCATTGTTCTGGCCTGGAGAATTCCATGGACTCCATGGGGTCACAAAGAGTCGGACATGACGGCGCAGCTTTCACCTTCAGTTTTCTTTATGAGTACTGTTCCTTGTCTTTCCTGCCCAACAGCCTTGATCAGCCCTTACTCTTCTACTTAATTAGGCTAAATAAGCATGGCAACAAGAATAATAATAACAGTAAACTGTTATCCCCTTTCTCAGTTTGATTTCTGTTTTCCTCCTTGTCAGTCCCTTACTTCGTATTACTTCGTATAGCTGCTCTGTGTAGGTGTGCTAATAACTCAGTCATGGGCAACTCTTTGCAACCTTGTAAATTGTAGCCCACCAGGCTCCTCTGTTCATGGGATTCTCCAGGCAAGAATGAATTGCTATTCCCTTCTCCAGAGGGTCTTCCCAACACAGGGATCGAACCCTAGTCTCCTGTATTGCAGGAGGATTGTTTACTATCTGAGCCATTGGATAAGCCCGTGGCTACTGTAAGAGACTTCTTCTAGCTGAAAGGAAATTTCAGGGTATAATGAAACTTTAAAGAGCCTCTTGTCTACCCTAATGTTAGGGCAGCGTGACATCTAGGGCTCTTTAAGGTTTAAATGCCTCCCAGGCAGAGCTGGGTAGCTCCTGCCTCAGTAACCTTTGTTCCTGGGTGTCTATCTTAAAATCACCACCATGGTCAGAGGCTTGCTTCCCGGCCTCTCTTTTATTTATCTCAGCTATGGTTGAGGTTCTCCTCTGCAGGCCTCGTGTCCCATACCCTCTTCAGTAAATCATGGGTTTTATCCCCTATTTTTAGGCACTAAAGGTATTTCTATTAGACCATTTGTCACTCTTCACATGGAGTTGGAAGGGATTTTGAAAGTTGTATCACTTGGAATTCCATCTGTAACCAATGAAGGAGGAAACCCAGTGCATACTAGCTTAGAAAAAGAAGAAATGTATTAGTTTGTATAAATAAAAACTTTCAGGGTATGGTAGCTCAGATGATAGCACCAGGGTCTATTGAACACATCTTCTCCTGGTTAGTTCCATTCTTAGGCTCAGATTGATCTTCCTCCCTATTTGCAACTTCAGAATACCAGAGGAGACCATCCGTATCCTTCATAGGTTAACAAGAAATCCTTAACTTGAGTCATTTAGTGTTCTTCTACCGACTTTAGGTAGGTAGCAGAACATGTTTTTTTCATCCTGAACCAGTCACCGTGAGCAAAGGAATGAAATCCACTCTTTGGCTTAGCCTAAGCTTTTTGTTTTATCTCTGTAATGTGAGAGTAGAGTTGATATTATCAAAAGTAAATGGGGGTTTGGCAGAAAAACAACAAAATACTGTAAAATAATTATCTTTTAATTAAAAAAATAAATTTAAAAAAAAGCAAGTGGACTGAGAGTGAGGCTTACAATGTTGGGTCAACTAGATAAAAACGGGTTTCATTGGCACAAAATGGGGCAGTAGACACTGGGGCTTCCCTGGTGGCTCAGAGGTTAAAGCGTCTGCCTCCAATGCGGGAGACCTGGGTTTGATCCCTGGGTCGGGAAGATCCCCTGGAGAAGGAAATGGCAACCCACTCCAGTATTCTTGCCTGGAGAATCCCATGGACGGAGGCGCCTGAGAGGCTACAGTCCACAGGGTCGCCAAGAGTCGGACACGACTGAGCGACTTCACCTAGACACTGGGCCCCCAGGGTAGCAGAGGCCCACCAGAGGGCGCAGCTCCAGGCTCCTGCCAGGACGTCTCCAGGCAAAATCTTCCACCGTCATCTGGTGCCTGAACTCTTTCAGAGGCAAGAAATTCCCTAGAATGAGATATACTTCCCAGTTATGGGACTCACCTAGATGTCATTCGTGTGAACCTAAAATCTGTGTCCAATAACTTCACCTCATGACAGCCAAATGCAGAGTAAATTCACTTCCATTTATTCCTGTCAGTTATTTGCATATTTGAAGAAAGCCTTATCTTCTCCAGACTAAATATGCCACAGGCCCTGAGCCAGTCTTCATGCTAACATGATACTTTTATCCGAAGGTGCTCTGGTTTCTCAGTCCTTTAAAGCGTTTGGTTGAGAAGTAGCCACAATACTTCATGTATTACCTGATGAGAACCACAGTTAACTTTCCTTGATGTGTATTCTAGATATCTATTAGTGATGGCATTCACTTTTCTTCAGCAGTCATATCACCTTGTTACCTTGTGTTGAATGTGTAATCTACTGATATCTCTAATTATATTTCATAAAATTGTGCAGAAGTTTTTTACTGGAAATTCATATTTATACAGTGAACACTGAATTCAGCATTCTACTCCAATTATATTTCACTTTGCTAGATTTAGCATTGCCTCCATTTTTACAGATACTGTTTTATTCTTAATTAACCAGAGAATGAGCTGTCCCTTCCAGCCTGGTATTAGGTCTGTTTGATGAATTTGCCTTTCATATCTTCATACATATTGTGTATAAAGTTTGAATAGTTGACTGCTTGGTTTAACAAGTTTTGTCCTTAGAGATGTGGGCTTCTGGGAATCTTCTCCCATTTGCCCCCCAGATAATTCATTCAGAAACCATCTCCTCAACAATGTTTTATGGAATCTTGCCAAGTTTTTTTTTTGTTTCAAAACTCTGCTTCCTAAGTTGCATAAAAATCAGTTCAAGACTTGCCTCACTAGTTGCCTGAAGTTTCAGTTATCTGCTTAAGGTTCTGCTTCTGTATCTGTAAATTCTTTCATACCTTTAGAATTAATTAGACCTGGAAAATTGAACTTATTGTCTTCACATCTAAGAGAAGAGTGTACGTTTACAAAGAGAATGTTTGTCCATAGTCTACCCTCTGTCTATGTTGCCGTTTCCTGTTGTACTCAAGCCAGTTTTTCAGTTTTCTGCCACTTTCTCTGATTCCTCTTGGCTATGTGGCTATTCTTCCTGTCTCTTCTACATCTACAAATTAAATTTGATAACTAGAGGGGAGACTCTCCCAGTCCAGTGAGGTTAATCCTAATAAGAAAAAAAAAAATGTTTTTGTGGACAGGACACCCGGGTTTCAAACTTGTTTTCCATTTCCTAGCTTTGAGGCCTGTATCGAGACATTTGAGTTCTGTGCCTCTGTTCCCTAGTCCAAAAAAATGAAACCTTTAAAATCTTCCTCCTTCTCTTGAATAACAGAAGTCACTTCGTTAAGTAAAACATTCCCAGCGGCCTTACTGACTGAACAGAGCCTGGTGCTGTGATATACCTAGTTCTTTGATATTTTCATCCTTATTTGGGATGTCTCTAGTGCTGGGTCCATCAGGGCATAAGTAGTCATACTGAGTTCTTTGTCTGCCCACCCTTTTTCCTCCTCACAGGGAATTTTTGCAATGTGTATAAGAAGTAAATGTTTTAAACATAGTATTAAGTTATATTCCATTTAAAGTCTTTAGTCTTCGTATAGTATGTCTTTGCTTTCCTAACATTGAAGGTATGTTTCCCTTTATTTTCTCACTTGAAAACCTGTGGTCCTTTCTCCAACCTCTTAATTTATATAATTACAACATTATATTTTACTTCTGTCTTCAGTTGCTCTTATTTATTTTGCATTTCCCTTAATTTTGATTGATGGCACAGAAGTTTATTTTCTCTCTGTTCTAAATTCTTTTGTGTGTGAATATAGCAATGCATTTCTTTTCAGCCTTATCTAAACTGTTTGATTAGCTGCTAATTTGCAAAATCATTAATGGGTGATTCAAACTGCTAAAATAAAGAACTGATGAATACCAGCCCTCAGGCCGCCATTCAGCCTTTTCCACTGAGTGCTTTTTCAGAGAAGCAAGCAGAGATCAGCAGTGCTCCAGGCACTGTGTGAAATGTGCAGGGTGTTATTATATTCTGTAAAAAGTTAAATGTGGTTGAAATAAAGACCTCTCTGCAGCATATAATGTGGGGTAGCTGCTTTAGAACACTAAATAAGCAGTTTGCTATAGCAGCGGTGTATCCAGCTCTATAATCTGACATCCATTTGTGAACTGTTAAAGGGTTACTTTTCTTTGAATTACAAGAGAGTTTATAAATTACTTTATTTGGCAGATTTAATGTGAGTATGTGTGTTGTGTGTGTGTGTGTGTGTGTGTGTGTGTGTGTGTGTGTGACTTTTCCCATTTCAGAATAAAAAAAAAAAAAAAAACATCAATTCCTTTTATTACTTGCCCTGTGTATCTACCAGGGGTCAGCTGTTAGTTGTATGAAGCTCCAGCTATCCCAAGTGAAAGGATTAAGACTCAGCAACCAATCTATTGAGTGACTGAATATTCCTTGATGCTGCCAGTTTAAACATCTGGTAAAGGGTATCACAAAAGATTTTGAATGAAATAGTTGGACCTATGGTGTTGTTAATTCCTTTAAAGCTCTGGTTTCCCCAGGAATTCTAGAATGTTATTGTTATTTATGTTACTGAAGTAAATGAAAATACTCAAATGATGCTAATATCAGTAAATTCAAAACCTTGCCTTGTCACTGAGATCCTTAATGGATATGGGAGAAATATAGTAATATTATTATTAATAACCATGGAACTGCATTCCATAGGAAGAGTGGTTAGTTTGAAGCATCACAAAGAATGCCCTCTGTGCATGCTAATGACATGGGGCTCATTTGTGATCATTTAAAAACCCTAAAAGATAGATGTATTACTAGTTGTTACGTTGTGTATATATAAGATACTAAGAAAAAAACTTGATAATTTAAGAGATCTGATATTTTCATACATCTAATATTTAATTATAAAAATCCGATTTATTTACTCCAAAATCTGATTTATTTACTTACTTAAATTGTTACTTATTTTTCTTTTGGCTCTTTCATTTGCTATTTCACATTTATTATAACATCACCAAAAAATGAATAATAAGAGTATGATCTCCAAATTAGTTAATTTTGCATTTTTCCCACCACTAGAAATTTGACATTTCTAGACTGTGAATATAGATGCCCATACACAATTTGGGTTTGTGACAGCAGAATATCAACTACTTTTTTTTCTGTATTCATGAACAGTGTAGATCAGCTCCATTGATAAAGGGTATTTTATCACTTACCTGTGCACTCGCTACATGTCATTTGATATGAATCACATAAGCAGTGAGTCTGGGTTTATTTATATTTTTCTTTGACATAGCTTGTTCTCTTAGAAGCCAAGCGAGCATTACAGGTCCTTGACTTTGAGCTTACATGACTACCAGAGAATAATTTAAACTAGAATTTACATTTTTAAATACTTAAGTGTCTGGAAAAATAAACTAGAGCTATAAAAAAGCATAATTTAAGTTAGAGGAATTCAGCATATGCCTCTGAAGGTGTTGGGTGGGGGAAATCTGCTTTCTTTCCACCAAAAAATTGTAAAATGTTATTTCCTAAAATAGTAGGACCAGAGATGGAAGACCGATGGTCAATATTTAAATGAGTGACAAGACAGACCAAAGAATACTGCAACTTCTTGCTTGGGGAAATCACGAACAAGTAAATATGTCGGGCTTCCTATATGGTTTGTCATTTTGCAAATAAGAGATGTGGAATTAGGAATGCCAGGTCCAGTTTTATCAGGATATACAATAGGCAATTGGACTGTCACTCTTATTAGCTGTCATCAGTGGGCCAGAACACTGCATGTCCCGTGGACAGCATTTGGTATGAATTGTGAGGACATGGTAACTTTGCATATTACTAATTCCTAGGTGGAGAAGTAATACAGTAGTGTATTCCATGCCCAAGTAAATAAACTGTAAGAATAAATGAAAATTTTAGGAAATACAAAATGGAAAAGGGTGTCTAAGTATAATCAGTGGCTTTTCCCAGTATCAGTATCCCAGTTATCATATTGTCGTCTAGTTGTTCAGAATGCTACCATTGAGGAAATCAGGTAAAGTGTACCTAGAGTCTCTCTGTGAGCCACTAGCGAAGCCCTATTGTTTGTGTGTGTGTGTGAAGTCATGTCTGGCTCTCTGCAACCCCATGACTGTAGCCCTCCAGCCTCTTCTGGAGAATACCAGATTCTCCAGTATTCTGGAGAATACTCCAAGAATACTGAAATGGGTTGCCATTCCCTTCTCCAGGAATTATTTCTTGTAACTGCATATAAATCTACACTTATCTCAAATTTCCATTAAAAAGGTAAAAACAAATTTTAACTCCTTAAAGTCAGAGAAAACATAATTCTCACGTTGTTTAGATTACCATTATGCCATTATAAAATCATGAAATGTTTCTGAATATTGAGGAATATGACTTCAGCCTTAAATAATGAATGAAGAGACTTCATCCTACTATGTGTGTGCATACATGCTAAGTCACTTCAGTCATGTCCAACTCTTTGCAAACCTATGGACTGTAGTCCGCCAGGCTCCTCTGTCCATGGGATTCTCCAGGCAAGAATCCTGGAGTGGGTCACCATGCCTTCCTCCAGGGAATCGTCCCAGCCCAGGGATTGAACCCACGTCTCCTGTGCCTCCTTCATTGCAGGTGGATTCTTTACCACTCAGCCACCAGGGAAGCCCTCACGCTGCTGCATTTGAGCGTAAAGCTGTAGCAGACTATGAGTGTTAGACCTGCTGCACTCAAGTTATCCAATATCCTAGACAAGCTGGAAAAAATTATCATTGATGGTTGAATTCAATACCTTTGTTTTCTATGAGAATGGTTATGATTTTTTAGTACAGAAAGTCACATCAAAAAGAGACACATATATATGAAATCTAGAAAAATGGTACTGATGAACTTATTTGCAGGGCAGCAACATAGACACAGACACAGAGAACAGACTGTGGACGCAGCAGGGGGCAGAGAGGACAGGACAAATTGAGAGAATAACATTGAAACATAGACATTGTGCTCAGTCGCTCACTCATGTCCGACCCTTTGCGACCCCGTGGCTGCAGCCCACCAGGCTCCTCTGTCCATGGAATTCTCCAGGCAAGAACACTGGAGCAGGTTGCCATCCCCTCCTCCAGGGGATCTTCCCAACCCAGGGATTGAACCCAGGTCTCCTGCGGGCAGATTCTTTACCGCCTGAGCCACCAGGGAAGCCCAAGAATACTGGAGTAGGTAGCCTATCCTTCTCCAGGGAATCTTCCTGACCCAGGAATCGAACTAGGGTCTCCTGCTTTGTAGGCGGATTCTTTTCCAGCTGAGCTACCCGGGAAGCCCAAACTTATACTATGGCCAGAGGGAATTTGCTGTGTGTCACAGGGAGCTCAACTCCGTGCTTGGAGACAGCCTGGAAGGGTGGGACGGGGTGGGAGGTGGGAGGGAGGAAGTTCAAGAGGGAAGGGACATATGTATACCTATGGCTAATTCATGTTGATGTACAGCAGAAACCAACACAACATTGTAAGGAATTATCCTCCAATTAAAAGTAAATAAAGAAAAATACATTGAGAGAGGAGATAAACTGTTTGATGTTTCATAGTACTCAGAAAGAGTTACTTGTGTTTGCCCATTATTGGTGTCTCCTGATTTATTAATATCCTGCATATTCTTACATTGATTCTAACTAATAAAATTGTATGTTTTAATTTAATAATGATGTCATAATTGTCTTACAAAATATGCTTTGTTGGTGATGTTACTTCTATTTCGTCAACTTATTATTTTTTTTTCTGCTGTGTGGTTTTAACTACACATAATAGCATATGTAAGCAGTATTACTTAAGTTTTAGTTGACAAAGCTGAATCAATATTTTTTATTCAATTGAATGCATCATTAATAAGAACTACTTCAGGGACTTATTATTATCTTTCAGGGAAGATGTGCCCAAAGAATATGACTGTCAAGAAGCTCAAATAGCTATGTGGTGTTTATTTTTAATGGCAAAAGAGTATAATTTTGATATTTCTGTTCTCCTACTGGGTCTCTGCATAAGTTCCATAAAAATACCAACCAGCTAATTAATAGGAGTATGATAGATTTGAGCGGTCTGTCTCCTTCCAAATTAAAAATGTTTCTCCATAAATACTTAATGTTGTTCAGATTCTTTTTTTGCTTATATGGTTGAACTATAAAGTATTACTAGTTTCTTTTTCACAACCTTGTCTGATTTTATAAAGGAAATTGTATTTTACAGGAATATTTATTGATCTATACAGTGACTTCATCTGGCAAAATATATATTTTATATGTTTATGCTCCCCACCCACAAATATGTCTCAACTATGTGCTAATCAGTTAGTTCTTTGCTCTTAAAATGTAAGTTGATCTGTTGGTGCTTCATATATTTTTCTCTCTGTCACATAAGCTTAGATTGGAAGAACTTGTCTTTGTGATATATCACAAATAATTTTTGAAACAGGAATTTAAATAGGTACAAGGTCTGTGATAACTATCAATTTAAAGAAAGATATTACTAATAATTCAGGTAGAAATATAAATGTTCACAGTATTTTATAATAACCTGGAAAGTATAAAGTTAAAAAGCAGAAATTGTCGTTCATTTTAGTGTTTTTATTAATTATTACATAGAGGTCCATTTTGTACTTACAGAAAACCTGTTATATGGAAAAAGTTTTATGTCTCTAAACACATTTTTGTTTCAAGAATCATGTTTTCTATTTTTGAAATATTTTGAACATTCTGTTCTGTGTCCTTGTAACGTGTATTTGCATGTTGTACCTACGGCAAGTAAAATAGCAAACACAGTTTTAATCACTATGCTTCATCCTATCGTTTACACTTTCCTTACCATTACACAGAAAGTTAAAATAAATTATACCTTCATTTGTAGTTTGAAAGAAAATAGTTACTGAATTTAAACATTTTGAGGAGCTTTTGAGAAAAAACCAGCTTCTTTGAGTTCTAGGCAGTGTTTCTCAAACTCTTATTGGCCGTGACTCACCAGGAGATCTTGCCAAAGTGTGGGTTCAGATTTGGTGGGTCAGAAACCTTGCCCCTCCGGCGGTTCCCAGTCTGCTGCCCCACTGACCTTGTCTAGTTCCTCAGGCGATGGTGTATCTGTGATCCAAGATTCTGAAGCATGAAGGGCAAAGAGTGCAGTCAGACATGTCTGAGCCCTTCTCTTGATTCCACGTTTAAAACCTCAAGTGAATGGTCTGCGTTTCTCAAGGTCACTGATGTTTCTGATCGGCTTCATCGTGAAGTCGCTCAGTCGTGTCCGACTCTTCATGACCCCATGGACTGTAGCCCACCAGGCTCCTCCATCCATGGAATTTTCTAGGAAAGAGTACTGGAGTGGGTTGCCATTTCCTTCTCCAGGTGGATCTTCCCAACCCAGGGATCGAACCCAGGTCTCCCGCATTGCGGGCAGACGCTTTACCGTCTGAGCCACCAGGGAATCTGATTGGCTTATTCCCATCCTAATGCCCTTTTTTTTTTTTTTTTTTTTTTTTACTAGCTCTTTTGATAGCAAGTTTGTTTACCAGCAAAGAGGTCTCGGACCAATTGAAGAAGACACTATTCTTGTTATAGATCCAAATAATGCCGCAGTACTCCAGTCCAGTGGAAAAAATCTGTGAGTTAAATTGCATATGTTGTTATTAATGCTTGTGCTATTTGGTACAAAGTGTATCATTGGGTCTAGCCTTAGAAAGAGTGTATTGTGCAGCAGTGGTGGAAGACACAGCTTCAGAAAGCAGGAGACTGACAGAGCCATCCTTTCATTTTATAAAGAGGTGGTTTTAAACCCTGACTGAACATTAGAATCACCTGGGAAGCTTCCAGAATTTAAATTCATATTTAGTCTGGGATGGGGCCCAGGTATCAAAATAGTAGTGTGAAAGCTCCCTCGGTGATTCTAATGGTAGTCAAGCTTCAGAGAAAATTGATACACATGGCTAATGAAGTGAGTTGCTGCTCAGCTAGATCTAAAGATTAAAAACAGTTCTTAAGTGGAGAAGTTACATAACCAAACTCAGCAGCTAGTCACCATTAAGAAAAAAGGCTTCTCTCTTCCCATCTCCAAGTGAAGATTAAGCAAATGTGATTTTTAACTTTCCATGGCATGCATAGTTAATTTGGCTTTGAAAGCTGCCCATTATTTGGTCTTATTCCTAGATTTGGCTTCTGGCAGCCAAAAAAATGTTGGCTAATATTCATGGTCTTTGAAAGAAAGGGGCACCTGCCTACAGAGTGTCCACGACCATCGTGGCCTGGCAGCTTCAGGAGCTGTACCCTACTTCGTCTGCTTGGGCACAGGGAGAGCCAGCTTCTTTAAAAGGCGGGGAGCCATCCACTTTGAATACAGCTGATTATGGAGATGCTAACAATTAGCTTTTTACAGGATTCTGAGATGGTGAGTCAAGGGCCAAGTTCTAATACCAGCCCCACCACTCCCTGTGTTTGAACCTGGCTCTTCGGTACTCTGGCTATCAGTCAGAAGTACTCTCCTTCCGGATAGGAGTTAAAGAGGACGGCAGAGCAACTGCTGCTAAATCAACGTGGCCAACAGTGGTGTGTCTGTGTTGAAAGCAAGTCATAACCCTCAATTTGGTGACCAAAAGGGAGATCTAGTTCAGTGTATCAGTCAAGATCAAGGTGTTACCTTCTTGGCTCCTGAAAACAAAAATCTGTGATGCCAGCACTTAGCACAGGCTGGAAGCTAACACATGTAGCTTGTGGATTGTCCGATTTGATTCCCAAAACATGAAGACATTGTCCATGTGTTTGTTAGCTCTGTGCAAGTTCCTTAAGCCTGTGAGTCTCTGTTCACATTAGTTTATGATTCTCTTACCCAGGTCATCCCAATTGACTTGTTAAATAGATTAACCTTCTCTTATTATTATCTAGCATACCACTTAACTTTGCTTAGCTGATCACAGCCCATGTCTGCTGGAAGGTGTTTTCTTTGTGGTTTACTGTCTTTAGTATTAATAATCACTCTTAAAGCTTTTCAGCCATATATTTAATATTAATACAATCCTATATTATTTTACAGCATCCTTGAACTATTCAAACCATATAAATCCACATTTATATTTCTCTATATAATTTGTTTTATACGTATTTCTTTATGATTTTAGAACTTGTTTTCAAATTGAAAACAAGTTATTACTTGTTACTTAATATACCATACTTTATAATAAATATAATTGATATGTATGCTTCATTTGCTTCACATATTGTTAGAAGATTAAATACAAATTAAATTTTTTCACAAGGCAGTCTATTAAAATGGGTATTTTGATTTAACAATTCATTTTGGCCTTTAAGTTCTAATACCAGCCCCACCACTCCCTGTGTTTGAACCTGGCTCTTCGGTACTCTGGCTATCAGTCAGAAGTACTCTCCTTCCGGATAGGAGTTAAAGAGGACGGCAGAGCAACTGCTGCTAAATCAGCGTGGCCAACAGTGGTGTGTCTGTGTTGAAAGCAAGTCATAACCCTCAATTTGTTGACCAAAAGGGAGATCTAGTTCAGTGTATCAGTCAAGATCAAGGTGTTACCTTCTTGGCTCCTGAAAACAAAAATCTGTGATGCCAGCACTTAGCACAGGCTGGAAGCTAACACATGTAGCTTGTGGATTGTCCGATTTGATTCCCAAAACATGAAGACATTGTCCATGTGTTTGTTAGCTCTGTGCAAGTTCCTTAAGCCTGTGAGTCTCTGTTCACATTAGTTTATGATTCTCTTACCCAGGTCATCCCAATTGACTTGTTAAATAGATTAACCTTCTCTTATTATTATCTAGCATACCACTTAACTTTGCTTAGCTGATCACAGCCCATGTCTGCTGGAAGGTGTTTTCTTTGTGGTTTACTGTCTTTAGTATTAATAATCACTCTTAAAGCTTTTCAGCCATATATTTAATATTAATACAATCCTATATTATTTTACAGCATCCTTGAACTATTCAAACCATATAAATCCACATTTATATTTCTCTATATAATTTGTTTTATACGTATTTCTTTATGATTTTAGAACTTGTTTTCAAATTGAAAACAAGTTATTACTTGTTACTTAATATACCATACTTTATAATAAATATAATTGATATGTATGCTTCATTTGCTTCACATATTGTTAGAAGATTAAATACAAATTAAATTTTTTCACAAGGCAGTCTATTAAAATGGGTATTTTGATTTAACAATTCATTTTGGCCTTTTCTAGAGTCATACAGGTATACATTTATCAGTATATAAATTTATATTGCTGTTACAAATTAATTAGCAGAAAACTTTCCTCTCATGTGTACTTTGGGAGTAATTATATAATTAGGATGATTATTTGTATTTTGCAGGTTTTACTTGCCGCATGGCTTGAGTATAGATAAAGATGGAAATTATTGGGTCACAGACGTGGCTCTTCATCAGGTAATCTTCCATTTGGCATTTCAAATAGAAATTCCACTTGGTTATTCAAATAGAAGCTGGGCTTCTCTGGTGGCTCAGCAGTAAACAGTCCGCCTGCAACACAGAAAATGCAGGAGACTCGGGTTCGATCCCTGGATCAGGAAGATCCCCTGGAGGACGTCCCCTGGAGGAGGGCATGGCAACCCACTCCAGTGTTCTTGCCTGGAGACTCCCATGGACCGAGGAGCCTGGAGGGCTACAGTCCACGGGGTCTACCGAGTGTGCTGCTGACCGCGCACCCACGCACATAGAAGTTAATGAGGCTGTGCTTTCAGAATGCTCTCCAGTTGTCTGGGGCTTTTTCTGTGACCCAGAAAGTTTATAACAAAAGAATGGAACGGCCAGGTCTGAAATGGTTCATTTAGCACTCAGTGCTCAGGAAAACTTGCACGTAAATGATCCAGTCACCCTCCCATGTGGGGCTGGCAGGAATCTTAGGGCGAGAGGTGAAGCTGCCTCCTACCAAATGTGTAGCTCCCCCAGCCTCCTTCTGAGCTTTCCGAATTTCTCTCCTCTGTCCCCAGGTCTTAGTTCTGTTGTATTTCTTTGTGTGTTTTATGTATTTTTCATACACCACTTTAATCTTCTATAAATCAAGGCGAGGTCTCTAGTGCATACATGTTTATATGTAAAACAGCAGTTTTTTGTTCTTTTTAAAGTTAATATTTACATCAGAGCATAATCATAATGTTTTATCCTTAAAGGATAAGCTTATATTTAATACCCATTTGATGAATAGGTGGGAAAGAACTAAGAAAATTAGGATAAGAAACTAGAACTCAGAAGGCACCGTTAGCCTTCAAGCATCACCTCAGTGGACGTTTGTTGCTCTTGCATTGTCTGGGGCGCACCAAACTGGTAGCTGAGGCAGAAGAAGTGGGGGAGGGTGGGACAGGGCGTCCACGCGCTAGTCTCCGCTCACCACTAGTGACCTGAAGGACCTTGGGCAGGCCCCTTAATCTCTGTGAGCCTCACTCATCAAATGCAGGAAGCAGACCAGATCATTTCCAGAGTCCCATCCAGTTCTGAAAAGTACTTGCTTGTAAATACGTCTCTTGAGAGCTGACCCTCGAATTGCCTGAGTCAGGTAGGTGGGCGTCAATAAATAACCATGCAAAGTGAGTGAGGCTTTCGTTCTTTTTTTGAAAAGGTGTTCAAACTAGATCCAAAGAGTAAAGAAGGCCCTCTGCTAACCCTGGGAAGGAGCATGCAACCGGGCAGTGACCAGAACCACTTCTGTCAGCCCACCGATGTGGCTGTGGATCCCGACACTGGAGCCATCTACGTGTCAGATGGCTACTGCAACAGTCGCCTTGTGCAGTTTTCACCAAGTGGAAAATTCATCACGCAGTGGGGAGAAGGTACTCAGACTCTTGGTCTCGGCTTCTCATTCTTGGCCAGCATCACAAGGAACAGGAGGCTGGCCAGCCCTCCTTTGGGAGGGGATGGGCATGGCCACCCCATTCGTAGGGATATAATTGTCCCTTGAGTGAGGAAAACAGGGCTTCCACACGCATCCAGCTGGTTGTCCACGCTGTCTTTCTCACTCACTCACTCACACACACACACAGATAGTCTTATAGGAGGAAAGGAATGCTTCCACCCAAAAGCTTTAAACTTTATCCAAACAGGGAGAAAATCTGTCATGTATTCGTGGGCAAAGATACTAACTGCTTTACCTTATTTTTCCCCTGGTTCCAGATATTTAGTGGCTTACTATAATGAATTTTGAAGTTTAGGAGACTTCAGAGTCAGAGTCTGGGTGACTTTACACATTGTAAGTCTGAGGTTTTCTTCATTCTCTAGCGTCTCCGGAGAGCAGTCCTAAACCAGGCCAGTTCAGAGTTCCTCACAGCTTGGCCCTGGTGCCTCCCCTGGGCCAGCTGTGTGTGGCAGACAGGGAAAACGGTCGGATCCAGTGTTTCAAAACCGACACCAAAGAATTTGTGCGCGAGATTAAGCACCCATCGTTTGGAAGAAATGTGTTTGCAATTTCATACATACCAGGTATTTCATTTTTATTTTCTGTGTTTTTTCATACTGCTCTCCATCCTTAAAAAGTGTCTGTATGATCTTCATATGCTCTTACGATAAACCATTTTAAACTCAAGCACCACTGTTCTTTATACAGAAATAATGAACTCAAAAGATTTAGCAGCTGTTTGTGATAGATTAAAAAAGCATCTCCATATATTAATTTTCAATTTTTGTTAATTTTGATCATTTGCTCTAGTTATTAAATGATTAATATTTTGTCTTCATACATCATCAATAGATGATGTATGTTGATAAAGTCAGTATTCAAAATACTTCTGCTTCACATTTTTTTAAAGAGTGATGGCCAATTTTTTAAAGATAAATAGGTGAAGTAAGTAGGGGCTTATGTGTAAATGTCAGGAGAAATGATCAGTGAAATCTGTAGTTTTTTCTCATTTTCAAAATAGATTTTCTTGACTTAAAGAAAACCAGAAAAATAATTCAAGCTTACAAAATAGGGTTTATTTAATTCATATTTTAAAGACTTAGTATTTCTTTATATCATGAATACTGAACAACTGAAAATATATTTCTAGAATTTATATATGATTTTTGCAATACATTCAATAAATACATCTATACATGTATTAAAGATGCATTACTACATGGTTATCACAATAATATTTATATTTCTCATGCTATTAAAGTTGCATATGGCTGCTATCAGGGTTTCCTTGGTTGCTCAGGTAGTGAAGAATCTGCCTGCAATGCAGGAAACTGGTTCAATCCCTGGGTCAGGAAGATTCCTAGAGAAGGAAATGGCAACCCATTCCAGCATTCTTGCCTGGAGAATTCCATGGACAGAGGAGTCTGGCCGGCTACTGCTCATGGGTTCTCAAAGAATTGGACACAACTGAACAACTAACACACACGTGGCTAATATCTTCTCAGGCAGCCCCCAATTTATTTAAGACATGGAATAAAGGGACTCACGTGACTGAAGTAGCAACGAGTTGGCTTCCCTAAGGAATAAGTAATTAAAAAGTAATAAAAGACTCATTAATGTTAATGAAAGATAAATTCTCATGTTGGTTTTTACCTCCTATTTAAAGAATAAGTTTGGCAAGACCATTTACTTAATCAACAAAGGACCGTATAGTCAAAGCTATGGTCTTTCCATTAGTCATGTATGGATGTGAGAGTTGGACCATAAAGAAGGCTGAGCACTGAAGAATTGATGCTTTTGACCTGTGGTGTTGGAGAATACTCTTGCGAGTCTCTTGGATTGCAAGGAGATCAAACCAGTCTATCCTGAAGAAAATCAATCGTGAGTATCCATTGGATACTAAGGCTAAAGCTCCAGTATTTTGGCCACCTGACGCAAAGAACCGACTCACTGGAAAAGACCCTGATGCTGGGAGAGATTGAAGGCAGGAAGAGAAGGGAACGATGGAAGATAAGATTGTTGGATGGCATCACCGACTCAATGGACATGAGTTTGAGAAAGCTCTGGGAGGTGGTGAAGGACAGGGAAGCCTGGAGTACTATAGTCCATGGGGTCACAGAGTTGGATATGACTGAGAGACTGAACAACAACAAATTTACTTAAGAAAGAAGGTGATCAAGTTCATAGTGAATAAAAATAAATCAAATATTAGAAAAACATCAGGAGGAAAGATGAGAGGAAATCTGGTTAAAAAGAGAATCTCAGCAAAAGACAAAGTGTATTATAATTGGAATTCTCTCTACAATGTTACACAGTAGTAATTGATGCTGATAGTGTTGATATTTTTTAGTATGATGTGCTAAAGAACCCTATCCTGAAATCCTTAAAGAAAGATGAAAAGACCTTCAATACTGGTTTAGTATTCTGTATATTTTATTGTTTTAATTCTTTAAAATATAATATTCAGTCATCTGCAGTACTAATCAAAGCATCACAGTTTCCATTTTTGGGGATAAATACTACTAAACTAAGAAATATGATTTACTGCAAAGAGTATTCATTGAATTAGTATAAAAATTGGTCTAATTTTTTTAATTAGGAAAAAATGTCTTTGATAATCTGAAATATCCATCTCACATTTCCAAGTGGTAGTTGTTTAAAATCAGATCATTCTTCTATTTATGCTATGACTTCACTTTCTTTGCCTATTTTTCTCTGATTCTACTTGTAGCTATAGTAGATATTACGTATTTTTTTAAAAGATCTGACACCCTAAAGTGATCGCTTTCAATAACCTGACTCTTCCCATACCTACTTAATATAGCTACATATATATTCCTCTGCCTATGTCATCTCCTCTATAACTGTGGATTACTGATTTCATAACTATGGATTACTGATTTCTACTGGCTTCCTCAGTGGGACAGGCCTTGCAGTTCTTGGTTTTCCTATTCCAAGGTTAGCCTCCTAACCTGTCTGCTCCTGATCTTATTACTCAGAAACATCTACTAAGTATTTTGTTTTCCACGTTTGTTGCCAAATGTAGGGTTGACCCCACGTTTCTTGTTTGTGCGATGTGCACACATGTATTTAAAAGCCAGTCTTATCCATATTTTAAAGGAAGGTTAACTGGATATGTTGTCACAGGTTTGCTCTTTGCGGTGAATGGAAAGCCTTACTTTGATGACCAAGAACCCGTGCAAGGATTTGTGATGAACTTTTCCAGCGGGGAGATTATAGATGTCTTCAAGCCAGTGCGCAAGGTATTCACATACACTAACTATGTACCAGTTTTCTTGAGGATAAAACTAAAATGTGAATCTTGGAACTCAATTTATACTTCAGTCATTTTTTTTTTTTTAATTTAAAGGTGTCGTGATGGTTTTCTGGCTAGGTTGATGGGAATGCTGTATACTGTGTTTTATTTAGAAACAATGCCCTTGTCTATTCCTAGATGAATTTCTTCAGATGGAAGTTAACACTATATGCAGTTCTAAGGTTCTTAGTAGACTTTTGTACATGATAGCAGGCTTAAATTCACTGCAGTTAGAATATTGCAAATGTAAGATATTTTACATTTTAGATATTCCTGGTTTCATCCAAGTAGAAAAGATACCACAATATGTTAAACTGTAATTTTATAGTTCTCTTAGAATCGACAGAACTCTTGCTTGCTTTTTTTAGTGTTATTTTAATGTTACTACACTGAGCAACAAGACTTGAAAACAGCACTCCTGGGATCAAGTTCTAGAGACTTGGTTTCTGTGAAAGACTCACGTCTAGTTCTGGCCTCACACTGGCATACCATGGCTTATTCTAACAGTGCTTTATGCCAACACGGTGACCACGGTGTGGCATGCCCAGAGCCCTCTGTCTCCTCACTTAACTTCCCTGCAGAATAACTGTCAGAATGACCAGAATATTCTCATGTACCACCTGAACGTGCTCCTGGTACATCAATTTTAGCTAAAATGCTGCAAAATAAGAGCTATTTTTCAAAATTTGTAACGATTTATCAACTTCAGTGGGTCAAAATGCAACTTTTCATAAGCCACTGGATAAATACTCCAAACTCAATTTCTTACAGTATTCTCTAAGACACCAAATTTGCTAGCTAAAAAAAAAAAAAAAAAAACTTTACAATGCCAGTGTTAGAACACTGACAGCCTGTCTGGGATTTACTAAGCTTCATTCTAAAGGTATTCATTAAGCACCTATCTGTGTCCGGCATTATACTAGATACTAAGGCTATGATAGTGAACAGGACAGGGCACAGCCTTTCCTTCAAATGGAGTTTTAGCAAAACTTACAGGATCCACATTGAACCAAACGAAATCTGAAGTAAAGATTCCAGTACCAATTTCTTCTTCTTCTTTTTTTTTTTTAAAGTTTCTTTTGATAAATTGATATAACAAGCAAGACTTTTCATGGAAGTATTTCACCTAAAAAGCAATAAACAATCAAATGCCCAATCATAATAGCCCTTCAGAAACAAATTCATTAGATTGATAATAGATGTTTTATTTCAGTAGTGTTTCAGATCCTTATTGATTATCTGATCTTCATTGCTTTGCCACTTTGAGCTTCTTCATATCTGTTGATAAAGAAAGTGAGGGATACTTCACTTCCTGTCAGAACTTCACTTTGTTTTCAAACAGTGTTTGCTTGATTGTTCTTTAAATAATAAAATACTGTGTCAATCGGGATATTAACTTTTAATTCAAATGTGCATCTAGAGAGCAACACTAAGTGCTAAGCTAGAGGCTAGATTCTTAATAAGCTTTACTGTCATAAAAATATAAGCATCCCTGAATGAAGATTTCAGGAAGCCTTGTGCCTGAACATCAGTATTCATCAGACATCCCATGATGAGGAAGTCACAATATATGGGTCAGTACAGCAAACTGGAAAAGAGACTCTGACTCCAAGGCGAAATTTGCTTTTCCTTTCAATAAACAAGACTTGCTGTTACACCGAAACATAGAAATGTATTCTGTGTTGACTCAGTAAGTTGAAACCCATCTGTGAATCTCTCAGACTTTTCATTTAATTAGATTATCATCACAAAGATTAAGTTTGGGTGAGGAGAATAATATGGTACAATATTATTACTTACTCTTATGTAAGAAGTGCTTTCTCCTTCAAGTCAAAAGTCAGGTTTTACAGACTGTGTCTGTGCCGCTGTTTGCTCTTGGCCACTGCTCGTGCCTTTACGTAGTTCAGATCTCCCTCTTCCACGACATTCTTTAGGAATGTTTGTGTTGGAATATACAATCTCCATCTTTATCCCTGTGCAGCCGAACTGATGGTAGGACAGTAGAGAAGATGATTCTACCAAACGGTGTCTAAAAGTTCTGAGGGCAAAAGATATATCGTTGCTCTCCACATTCTTCCTCCCATAATCACTGCAAAGACTGTGGTCCTACCATCTGCTTTCACACACACCCTTCAGGCTGTAATTTTTTTTTTTTGTCTTCTTTATTTGCAAGGCTGCTCATGTGGAAAAGGAAGGAAATAATCCCCACTGCACAATACTAAAAAAAAAAAGAAAGAAGGGAACAGTAACCCCAGATTCATGTTATTTCTCCAACCCTAACTGTGGAGATTAAAATCACAGTATTTGACAATATTTGAGCCTGAGGTTCACACAAGGGAAGTCACCTATCCAAAGCCACACAGGAAGTAGCACACCTGGATCTTAAGCACAGATGTTTTATACTTTAAAATGTGTTTAATATTGAGGCCAGGGGACGTATGAAATCATAACATGAACCAATTTCTTAGAGAACAATTTTACTTAAGTAAGTTTCAACTTATCTTGTTTAAAGCACACATAAGCTATGGAGAACACAAATTCCTTATGAATTTTTAAAACAAAATACAAGCTGTTGAGGGCAGATTGCTCTGGGCTGTGTCACCAGATGCCCAGGAGGATGCCAGCATTCTTCCTCTATAATTTTATTTTGTCAGGGAGAAGTGCCTCAAGAGAAGATGTCAAAGCGTAGAGTAGATCTTTAAATCTTTTCGACTCTGAAGTCGTAAAACTTAGCCCTAAACCTGACAACATAATGTTGTTTCGGTTGACACAGAGCAGTGAAATAATGCATTTAAAAGATTAGTTGAGTGCCTGTGACTGCAGTAGGAATAGGGGTCTCAAAGTCCCATTCACTAAGCTTTCCCTGAACCCCTCCTGTGGCCCCAAAATATTTCCACTGAACTCTTGTTACCCTGGGTCAGTGTGAGAACCACAGATAGAGGTTCACTGTTGTTACAGCCTTGAACTGATGGCCCTTCCAATGAATAGTTCAAACATTACCCCCCCACACACCTTTTTTCCTCCACCTATTATATTTTTCCCATCAGAAAATGTGAAGTACTTTACAACCATATTGTGTTGTTCATTCTTAAGTCACGTCCAACTCTTTGTGACCCTATGGACTGCAGCGCACCAGGCTTCCCTGTTTTTCACTGTCTCCTGGAATGTGCTCAAACTCATGTCCATCGGTGATGCCATCCAACCATCTCATCCTCTGTCGTCCCCTTCTCCTCCCACCTTCAATCTTTCCAGCATCAGAGTCTTTTCCACCGGGTCAGTTCTTCACATCAGGTGGCGAAAGTACTGGAACTTCATCATCAGTCCTTCCAATGAATATTCGGGGTTGATTTCCTTTAGGATGGACTGGTTTGATCTCCTTGTTTGCAAACCAGTTTTTTAAAACGCGTTTTTGTAGAGAAGAGGAACTCCCTGTGATTTTCAAGCCTTTTTGCCACCAATCAGGTGAACCCCAAATGAAGAAGAACATTTCCTGACTGGCTGAGGAGATTGCAACAAGGCAGTGTTTGGATTCCTGGCTCTCTGTCCTTCTCCTGCTCTTTTGTCGAGCTCATTTGACAGTCTGAAGGAATGCGCCTCCTTGGCGTGGGCTGTCTCATGTTTTTCTTTTCAATGTGACCAATTGTTGCTGATTGTAAAAGACAGTAGTTTCACCAAAGCATGTACTCTGGCCCTTTCTCGGTGAGCTAAGAACAGAAGCTTGCCTCCTTAGCTCCCTTTACGCTCAGCAAACCAAAGTGGACGGAGGCCCACAGTCAGGATAATGTTCCTGTTTATACTCACCGATCATATTTTTTAGAATGGTGTACTCATTCTAGGCAGGCCTCCTGGCCTCAAAGGTGAAAATACTATCCACCTCCTGCCAACTGGTGGACATGCGGCACCTTTGAAAGCTTCGGTAGACAGATGGAAATGTCAGCTGCCCAGCATTTTTAGCCTGCTTTTCCAGGAACTAGCCTGGTAACCCTAAGAAAGTCACATAAGAGAGCTGCCCTTTCTGCCGTGTCCTCGTGAGTGAGATCGCATGATGTTGAAATGAAAATGTGTGGTGCAGAAAGACATCGTAAAACGCCAGTGTAACTGCAGTAGGCACAAAAGCCAGCAAATACTGGAGGGAACACTCCATTTGTGTCCTTTGCTGAAAGAAAATATTGTCAACACTGGGCTTCCTAGTAGGAGTATGCCATATTACTGCAGAGCCCTTAATATGCATTTCAGAAATACTCAGAATGCCCTGAATCTTTAAAATGATTCCTCTTATCAGTAACACATAAATACTTTTTAAGGAAGCGTATCATAGCTTGATGGGAATAAAAAATTAAAAAAAAAAAAACACTAATGCCTGGTCCTTTTTTGGAGAAGGCAATGGCACCCCACTCCAGTACTCTTGCCTGGAAAATCCCATGGATGGAGGAGCCTGGAAGGCTGCAGTCCATGGGGTCGCTGAGGGGTCCTTTTCAGTTGTCTAAATTAAGCCAGCAAATTTGACAATGGTCAAAGTTAGAAAAACTATGGGGGCAAAAGGGAAAAGTGAAAGTTGCTCAGTTGTCTCCGACTCTTTGCGACCCCATGGACTATATAGTCCATGGAATTCTCCAGGCCAGAATACTGGAGTGGATAGCCTTTCCCTCTCCAGGGGATCTTCCTGACCCAGGGATCGAACCCAGATCTCCCTCATTGGATTCTTTACCAGCTGAGCCACAAGGGAAAACCAAGAATACTGAGTGGGTAGCCTTTCCCTTCTCCAGCGAATCTTCCAGAACCAGGTCTCCTGCATTGCAGGTAGATTCTTTACTAACTGAGCTATGAAGAAAGCCTGAAGGCAAAAATAAATAATTAGACAAATATAAACATTAGATAAATGGCATAACACCAGCTAAACAACACTGTACAAAAGTAATCCTTTGTAAATGTTCACTTTTTGTAAGACTTGAAGTCAGCGCTGAGGCTGCCCGGGCGTTTCCCGCCTCGCAGAGTCAGGTCTGGCAGAGGCGGCGTCCAGCGCGTGGACGGATGGCGGCTCGCTGCTCTTGAGCTGCTGGCACCGCTGCGGCTTTGGTGTGAGTCGCACGCGCGCGGCTCTCCCGTGTGCTCTGCTGCGCCTGGCCGCCTCTTCGTGCAGAGCCGGGCGCGGGCTCGCCCTCACCGTGTGCTTCTTGTCCCGGCAGCGCTTCGACATGCCCCACGACATCGCCGCCTCCGAGGCCGGGGCCGTGTACGTCGGCGACGCTCACACCAACACCGTGTGGAAGTTCACCTCGACCGAAAGTAGGCCTTTACACGTGCTGTCCATGCTTTTCACCCAGGGTTATTGCTTAAAAACATGTGAAAAGAAATGTGCTTGTCCTTCTCTTTTTATGGTTAGCAGCGTAGGAAGTCAAGGCATGATTCAGTTCACTTCAGTCGCTCAGTCGTGTCCACTCTTTGCAACCCCGAGGTATGATTGGCAGTTGTTAAAAGACCTCTTTGGTAGTCATTTCAGGGATTAAATGTCTTTAAAGTGGAAAGCAACATTTTTTTTTTTTTTCTGCTGGAAGTTATCCCCTTGTTTCCACAGATATTCCACAGGAAATTCTTGATGCCTGAAGTAATGTCTATTACGTTGAAAGCCCACATTAATTCCCACTTAGCTCTACAGGGAGGAGCTGGCTCTGGCAAAGCAGAGAGGCTGAGGGAGGCATCACTTCCCAAGCGGCTCTTCGGCTCTCAGTAGCTGCGGAGCATCTCAGAAGACCAGTATCTGGGTCAGACGTATTTCATCCCAAACAGGAAGCACTCTGCATTTTCCCTTCAGACTTCAGGTTATTCAAAATACTGAACTGTCTTTTCTTGAATTCACAAATCATGTCTGGGGACAGAAGAGTGTCTCTATCAGGATCAGGCCCAGCTGGTTTGGGGATTTCCAATTGTACTTTGGACACTATCTCTAATTCTTAAAGAGTATTCTAAACTCGCCTCTAAACTAGCCTTTTTCTACTAAAAAACTTAAGCTTTCTAACTTGAACAATACCAAATGCTTAAGAGGCCACAAAACTCAGTGTCCAGAAATGCTTTTAAAATATGTCAGGGTACAAACAGGAAGAGAAGATGAGGTTAAGGAGAATAATTGAGGATAATAAATTTGAGGCATTAGGAGTTACAACAGGTTTCTTTAAATAGAGAAAAAGACTGGTGGGCTTGATGAAGGTAAGAAATACTACTATAATAAGGAAAAACGAAAATTATAACAAGGAAAAAATACAGGCTATAACAAAGAAAAGTAAAATAATGAGTCCAAAAACTTTAATCGTATAGCATACAGGTCTTGGGCAAGAATCCCTTAGAAGAAATGAAGTAGCCCTCATAGTCAACAAAAGAGTCTGAAATGCAGTACTTGGATGCAAACTCAAAAACGACAGAATCATCTCTGTTCATTTCCAAGGCAAAGCATTCAATATCACGGTAATCAAAGTCTATGCCCTGAACAGTAATGTTGAAGAAGCTGCAGTTGAACAGTTCTATGAAGACCTACAAGACCTTCTAGAACTAACACCCAAAAAAGATGTCTTTTTCATTATAGGGGACTATATTCACTAGAATGTGAAAGTAGGGAGTCAAGAGATACCTGGAGTAACAGGCAAGTTTGGCTTTGGAGTACAGAATGAAACAGGGCAGAGGCTAACAGAGTTTTGCCAAGAGAATCCACTGGTCATAGCCAATGCCCTCTTCCAACAACACAAGAAAAGACTCTACACACGGACATCACCAGATGACCAACACCAAAATCAAAATGATTATGTTCTTTGCAGCCAAAGATGGAGAAGCTCTATACAGTCAGCAAAAACAAGACTGGGAGCTGACTGTGGCTCAGATCATGAACTCCTTATTGCCAAATTCAGACTAAATTGAAAAAAGTGGGGAAAACAACTAGACCATTCAGGTATGCCCTAAATCAAATCCCTCATGATTATACAGTGGAAGTGAGAAATAGATTTAAGGGCCTAGATCTGATAGACAGAGTGCCTGAAGAACTATGGATGGAGGTTTGTGACACTATACAGAAGCAGATGGTGACTGCAGCCATAAAATTAAAAGACGCTTACTCTTTGAAGAAAAGTTATGACCAACTTAGATAGCATATTCAAAAGCAGAGACATTACTTTGCCAACTAAGATCCGTCTAGTCAAGGCTATGGTTTTTCCAGTAGTCATGTATGGATGTGAGAGTTGGACTGTGAAGAAGGCTGAGTGCCAAAGAACTGATGCTTTTGAACTGTGGTGTTGCTGAAGACTCTTGAGAGTGCCTTGGACTGCCAGGAGATCCAACCAGTCCATTCTGAAGGAGATCAGCCCTGGGATTTCTTTGGAAGGAATGATGCTGAAGCTGAAACTCCAGTACTTTGGCCACCTCATGCGAAGAGTTGACTCACTGGAAAAGACTCTGATGCTGGGAGGGATTGGGGGCAGGAGGAGAAGGGGACGACCGAGGATGAGATGGCTGGATGGCATCACTGACTCACTGGGCATAAGTCTGAGTGAACTCCGGGAGTTGGTGATGGACAGGGAGGCCTGGCATGCTGTGATTCATGGGGTTGCAAAGAGTCGGACATGACTGAGTGACTGAACTGAACTGAACAGGAGGCGGTGATCAAGACCTTCCCCAAGAAAAAGAAATAGAAAAAGGCACAATGGTTGTCTGAGGAGATCTTACAAATACGCGTGAATAGAAGAGAAGCAAAAAGCAAAGGAGAAAAGGAAAGATATATTCATCTGAATTTAGAGTTCCAGAGAATAGCAACCAGAGATAAGAAAGCCTTCCTCAGTGATCAGTGCCAAGAAATAGTGGAAAACAATAGAATGGGAAAGACCAGAGATCTCTTCAACAAAATTGGAGATACCAAGGGAACATTTTATGCAAAGATGGGCACAATAAAGGACAGAAAGGGTATGGACCAAACAGAAGCAGAAGATATTAAGAAGAGGTGGCAAGAATATACAGAAAAACTGTACAAAAAGATCTTCACGACCCAGATAATCACAATGGTGTGACCACTCACCTAGAGCCAGACATCTGGAGTTCAAAGTCAAGTGGGCCTTAGAAAGCATCACTACGAACTAAGCTAGTGGAGGTGATGGAATTCCAGTTGAGCTGTTTCAAATCCTGAAAGATGATGCTGTGAAAGTGCTGCACTCAATATGCCAGCAAATTTGGAAAACTCAGCAGTGGCCACAGGACTGGAAAAGGTCAGTTTTCATTCCAATCCCAAAGAAAGGCAATGCCAAAGAGTGTTCAAACTATCACATCAGGTGGCCAAAGTACTGGAGTGTCAGCTCATCTCACACACTGGTGAAGTAATACACAAAATTGTCCAAGGCAGGATTCAACAGTACATGAACAGTGAACTTTCAGATGTTCAAGCTGGATTTAGAAAAGGCAGAGGAACAAGAAATCAAATTCCCAACATCTGGTGGATCATTGAAAAAGCAAGAGAGTTCCAGAAAAACATCTGCTTTATTGACTACGCCACAGCCTTTGACTGTGTGGATCACCACAAACTGTGGGAGTACTAGAACACTGTACCTGCCTCCTGAGAAATCTATATTAAGGTCAAGAAGCAATAGTTAGAACTGTACATGGATCAACAGACTGGTTCCAAATAGGGAAAGGAGTACATCAAGGCTGTATATTGTCACCCTGCTTATTTAACTTGTATGCAGAGTACATCATGCAAAATGCTAGGCTGGATAAAGCACAAGCTGGAATCAAGATTGCTGGGTGAAATATCAATAACCTCAGATATGCAGATGACACCACTCTTATGGCAGAAATCTAGGAAGAACTAAAGAGTCTCTTGATGAAAGTGAAAGAGGAGAGTGAAAAAGTTGGCTTAAAACTCAACATTCAGAAAACTAAGATCATGGCATCTGCTCCCATCATTTCATGGCAATTAGATGGGAAAACAATGGGAACAGTGACAGATTTTATTTTGTTGGGCTCCAAAATCACTGCAGATGGTGACTGCAGCCATGAAATTAAAATATGCTTGCTGCTTGGAAGAAAAGCTGTGACCAACCTAGACAGCATATTAAAAAGCAGAGACATTACTTTATCAACAAAGGCCCATCTAGTCAAACCTATGGTTTTTCCAATAGTCATGTGTGAGTGTGAGAGTTGGACTATAAGGAAAGCTGAGCACAAAAGAATTGATGCTTTTGAACTGTGGTGTTGGAAAAGATTCTTGAGAATCCCTTAGACTGCAAGGATATCAAACAAGTCCATCCTAAAGGAAAGTAGTCCTGAATATTCATTGGAAGGACTGGTGCTGAAGCTGGTACTTTGGCCACCTGACGCGAAGAACTGACTCATTTGAAAAGACCCTGATGCTGGGAAAGATTGAAGGCGAGAGGAGAAGGGGACGATGGGGGATGAGATGGTTGGGTGGCACCACAACTCAATGGACATGAGTTTGAGCAAGCTCCAGGAGTTGGTGATGGACAGGGAGGCCTGGCGTGCTGCAGTGCATGGGGTTGCTGAGAGTCAGACATGAATGAGCGACTGAACTGAACTGAACTGAATAAAGTCCTAGTTAGGGCTGAACGCACAGAGGTACCTGAGGACTGATGCCCTTCGGCAGTAGCTGCAGACTCCCCTGTAACCACGCCTGTCCCACCACCTGTCTCCACAAAGAGAAACCAGAGGGTTTGGGCAGATAAGAAAGCAAGGAGAGATGGATAATTCTCAGTTGCATGACTGAAGTCAGGCTTTTCAGAATAAAAATAAATGATTAAATACCCTTAAAGATGGAAAAAAAACTTCAGAAGTCTAACTAGTATCTTCATTTTACACAAAGGAACATGATACTTGAACTCATTAAGACTTCTGTCTAAGCCTCTTTATTCCAGTATTCCAGTTCCACTCCAGGGGTTGGTACTAAACAGAGATGCATATCCGAGTCACCTGGGGAAGGTTTTCAGAGCACGCATGGCCAGACCTCACTCACAATCTGCAGGAAAAAGAGGGGCTATAATATGAGTATCTTGGAAAGACTTCCCAGGTTGGTTTGAAATATCCCAATTGAGAAGCTCTGCAGTACAGCATTCAGCTTTGAAAGAGAAGCCTTCTGCATAGTCCAGAAGGCAACCAAATCATAAATCTGGAAAACAGTACCTTGGGAACAGTAACACTGCCGTGGGAGGCTGAACAAGAGTCTTGTGTATTTATGCTGTAGTATTTAACTAGGCAGATCAGTTTGTCAACTACAAGACTGATAATCAAACGTGACAGATCCAGTGATCAGTCTGAGATGTCCACATGAAAACAGAGCTCCTTGATATTTCAGAAATAATACAGGATTATAGACTTCACATGGAAAATCTCGTTTTATAGATAAAGATCTTAGAGATATTATTTCAGCTTTCCCTACAAGGATTTTATTCAGGATTCTAGGACCTGGCATCTAATTAATTAGTGATTTGTAATATTAAACTTTTTATAGTATAAAAATGTATTCGATGAATTAAAGCAATTTTTCTGCTGAGGAAAATGAATATCAAAATAAGGTTTCAAATTTTTGTGGGTGGGAATTCTGATTTTTCTCTCTACTTGCTGTGCTTTTACAGAAATGGAACATCGATCAGTTAAGAAGGCTGGCATTGAGGTTCAGGAAATCAAAGGTTGGTCAGATTCCTCTTATGCCTGTGAAACCCAGGGCGGTTTGTATTGAATGCATTTATGGCTCTTGATTGTACTTAAAATTTTTCAGGGAAAAATATAATACAACCTGGTAAATTATCTGTTAACTTGTACTATGTACTTGTGCCTTTAAGCCTACATGTTGCCACTGCTTTTTCTGATAAACTGGAATAGTAATTAGGTGAAGTCACTCAGTCGTGTCCGACTCTTTGCGATCCCATGGACTGTAACCTACTAGGCTTCTCTGCCCATGGGATTCTCCAGGCAGGAATACTGGAATGGATTGCCATTTCCTTCTCCAAGGGATCTTCCCAACCCAGGGATCGAACCCGGGTCTCCCGCATTGGAGGCAGACGCTTTAACCTCTAAGCCACCAGGGAAGATCCTAATGAGCTCAAATTCACCGATTTCAAGTGATGAAAAGTGATCAGGGATGTAAGAAATCTACAACAAGTGGGCCAGAGACGTTTAGAGAGGGAAAAAGCCAGTTGGTCACTTGTGGAAGTATTTCAGCCTCAGCCAATTAGAAAAATCACCTCCAGCACACTGGGAAAGGTCTTCGTTTATGGGCTCTAATCATTAGAGCGAAAAATATCTTTGGTGAGTTAATAATATAGGGGCCTGAAAAGATCAGCTGCTCCCTAAGCGCTAGTCTTCCTGCCATTCAGTCCCAGCATTTACTGTGGGCCATCTGTGTGTAAGATACAGCAGGTTTAAGGTAAAGAAACTGTGTCTGACGTCAAGACGCTGGAGCCTGTAAGGACTCTACGTGTATGCATACATACTTACATGCGCATGCGCAAGTGTTAGTTGCTCAGTCATGTCCCACTCTGTTGGACCCCATGGACTGTAGCCCACCAGGCTCCTCTGTCCATGGGATTCTCTCCAGGCAAGAATACTCCAGTGGGTAGCCTTTCCCTTTGTCAGGGGATCTTCCCGACCCAGGGATCAAACCCAGGTCTCCTGCATTGCAGGCAGATTCTTTCCTATCTGAGCCTCTCTCTCTTTGGTGTATATTGGAAGGCGTGGGGAAATAGAATGTGGTACTGGTAAAACTATCGGATTCATTTGGAACCCCAGTCAAATTATTTTCTCCCTTTCTTAGGTTCAGTTTATACATTTTCACTATTTGCAGGGGTTTGACATGGTCATGTGTAGTTAAGAACTCACTAGAAGTGTTCCTAATGTTTAAGTAGCCAAGGGGCTCATTTCTTAGTTACTTTACAAATTATTCTCCTAGATATTAAGACTTAACCACAGGCTTACTTGTTTTCCTTTCTAATGAAAGCAGGTGGAAAAGACATGAAAAGAAGCGAGAAGCAAGAGGGAGTTTAGGGATTTTATATAGGCAGATAAGAAAATATAGCCGGCTCAAGGTTGAAAGGGGTAAGACAATATTATAAAATCAGTAAATAGCAACTCTTTGGCATTTGCAGAGATTGTACCCAGGTGACACTACTGAGTGACATTCATACAACACTCATATTGAAGAAGTTCCTATTTTCTGTTACTCTTATATATAGAATTATTGATAAGTTCTGTTTGCCCTGAAATAGAGATATTGGAAAAGATACTATTATAAATAATAGCCATCACTTATGGAGCACAAAAAGGGGCTATACAAAAATTAAGTTTAATCCTTACACCAACCAAATGATAATTGCTCTTATCCTCATTTTACCTATGTGAGGAAATAGAGGAACAGAATTAATACTAAGATATTAAATGGTAAAGCCAGAATTTCAGCCAGTCTGGCACCAAAGCTATGTTCTGAACCACTGTTACTGCCCTATTGAGGAGAAATGAGTACCACCAATTCATTCACCTTAAGTTCTTCCAAGAATTACAGATTGGTGATAGTTTTAGTTTATTCTGAAATTGCTGGATTTCAAAGTAGCCTCACACCATTTCTATTTAAATCAGTCAGTTCAGTTGCTCAGTCGTGTCCAACTCTTTGTGACCCCATGGACTGCAGCATGACAGGCTTCCCTGTCCATCACCAACTCCCAGACCTTGATCCAAACTCATGTCTATCGAGTCGGTAACACCATCCAATCATCTCATCCTCTACTGTCCCTTTCTCCTCCTGTCTTTAATCTTTCCTAGCATCCAGGATCTTTTCTAATGAGTCAGTTCTTTACATCATGTGCCCAAAGGCTAAAGTATTGAAGCATCAGCTTCAGCATCAGTCCTTCCAATGAATATTCAGGACTGATTTCCTTTAGGATGGACTGGCTTGATCTCCTTGCAGTCCAAGGAACTCTCAAGAGTCTTCTCCAATACTGCAGTACAAGAGCATCAGTTCTTGGGTGCTGAGCTTTCTTTATGGTCTAACTATCACATGCATGCATGACTACTGAAAAAACCATAACTTTGACTATACAGAGCTTTGTTGGCAAAGTGATGTTTCTGCTTTTGAATATACTGTCTAGGTTGGTCATAACTTTTCTTCCAGGTGGCAAGCATCTTTTAATCTCATGGCTGCAATCACCATCTGTAGTGATTTTGGAGCCCTAGAAAATAAAGGCTGTCACTGTTTGCATTGTTTCCCCATCTATTTTCCATGAAGTGATGGGACCAGATGCATGATCTTCATTTTTTGAATGTTGAACTTTAAGCCAACTTTTTCACTCTCCTCTTTCACTTTCATCAAGAGGCTCTTTAGTTCCTCTTCACTTTCTGCCATAAGGGTGGTGTCATCTGCATATCTGAGGTTATTGATATTTCTCCCAGCAATCTTGATTCCAGCTCGTGCTTCACCCATCCCAGCATTTCACCTAATGTACTCTGCATATAAGTTAAATAAGCAGGGTGATAATATACAGCCTTGATGTACTCCTTTCCCAATGTGGAGACAGTCCATTGTTCCATGTCCAGTTTCAACTGTTGCTTTTTGACCTGCATACAGATTTCTTAGGAGGCAGGTATGGTGGTCTGGTATTCCCATCTCTTGTAGGATTTTCCACAGTTTGTTGTGATCTACACAGTCAAAGGGTTTAGTGTAGTCAGTGAAGCAGAAATAGATGTTTTTCTGGAATTCTCTTGCTTTTTTTAATGATCCAGTGGGTTTTGGAAATTTGATCTCTGGTTCCTCTGCCTTTTCTAAATCCAGCTTGAACATCAGGAAGTTCATGCTTCATGTACTGTTGAAGCCTAGGTTGGAGAATTTTGAGAATTACTTTGCTAACATGCAAGATGAGTGTAATTGTGCGGTAGTTTGATCATTCTCTGGCATTGCCTTTCTTTGGGATTAGAATGAAAACTGACCTTTTCCAGTCCTGTGGCCACTGCTGAGTTTTGCAAATTTGCCGGCATATTGAGTGTAGCACTTTCACAGCATCATCTTTTAGCATTTGAAATAGCCCAGCTTGAATTCCCTCACCTCCACTAACTTTGTTTGTAGTGATGCTTCCTGAGGCCTACTTGACTTTGCACTCCAAGATGTCTGGCTCTAGGTGAGTGAGCACACCGTCGTGGTTATCTGGGTCATTAAGATCTTTTGTGTATAGTTCTTCTCTGTGTCCTTGCCTCCTCTTCTTAATATTTTCTGCTTCTTTTGGGTCCATACCATTTCTGTCCTTTATTGTGAAATGTTCCCTTGGTATCTCTGATTTTCTTGAAGAGATCTCTAGTCTTTCCCATCCTATTGTTTTCCTCTATTTCCTGGCATTGATCACTTAGGAGGGGTTTCTTACCTCTTCTTGCTATTCTTTGGAAGTCTGCATTCAGATGAATATATCTTTCCTTTTATCTTTTGCCTTTCACTTCTCTTCTTTGCTCAGCTGTTTGTAAGGCCTCCTCAGACAACCATTTTGCCTTTTTCTGTTTCTTTTTCTTAGGGATGATCTTGACCACTGCCTCCTGGACAATTTCACAAACCTCCATCCATAGTTTTTCAGGCACTCTGTCTATCAGATCTAATCCCTTGAATCTATTTCTCACTTCCACTGTATAATTGTAAGGGATTTGATTTATGTCATACCTGAATGGCCTAGTGGTTTTCCTTACTTTCTTCAATTTAAGTCTGAATTCGTCAATATGGAGTTCATGATCTGAGCCACAGTCAGCTCCTGATCTTGTTTTTGCTGATTGGATAGAGTGTCTCCATCTTCAGCTGCAAAGAATATCATCAGTCTGATTTCGGTATTGACCATCTGGTGATGTCCATGTGTAGAGTCTTCTCTTGTGTTGTTGGAAGAGGGTGTTTGCTATGACCAGTGCATTCTCTTGGCAAAACTGTTAGCCTTTGCCTTGCTTCATTTTGTACTCCAAGGCCAAACTGGCTGTTACTCAGGTTTTCTTGACTCCCTACTTTTGCATTCCATTCCCCTGTGCTGAAAAGGACATCTTTTTTCATGTCAATTCTAGAAGGTCTTGTAGGTCATCAAAGAACTGTTTAACTTCAGCTTCTTCGACATTAGTGGTTGGGACATAGACTTGGATTACTGTGATACTGAATGGTTTGCCTCGGAAGTGAACAGAGGCCATTCTGTTGTTTTTGAAATTGTTCCCAAGTATGGCATTTTGGAGTCTTTTCTTAACTACGAGGGCTACTCCATTTCTAAGGGATTTTTGCCCATAGTAGTAGATATAATGGTCATCTGGGTTAAATTCACCCATTCCAGTCCATTTTAGTTCACTCATTCCTAAAATGTCAATGTTCACTCTTGCCGTCTCCTGTTTGACCACTTCCAATTTACCTTTAAATAGTTCCCACCAAAACTCTGAGACTATACTGGTTGGCCTGTTGTGAACAGCCCAGCCACCCTGTCTCACCCTGGTTGGCCAGTCACGGTGACCAGTGCTCACCCATTGACCACGTTCTCTCTCCCTCTGCACACCACAGAGTCCATTTGGTCATGGAACTTCCCAGCAGTTCAAATAGTAAACTCAACTGGAATCTCTTGTCATGACAATCCTGTTTTAATAGTTAGGAATACCCAAACCCAAATGAACTTGTTCTAGCCCTCTTTGAACCCATATGCTGCTACTGCTAAGTCGCTTCAGTCGTGTCCGACTCTGTGTGACCCCCATAGATGACAGCCCACCAGGCTCCCCCGTCCCTGGGATTCTCCAGGCAAGAACACTGGAGTGGGTTGCCATTTCCTTCTCCAATGCATGAAAGTGAAAAGTGAAAGTGAAGTCGCTCAGTCGTGTCCGACTCTTAGCGACCCTATGGACTGCAGCCTACCAGGCTCCTGCATCCATGGGATTTTCCAGGCAAGAGTACTGGAGTGGGGTGCCATATGAGTCTCATTAAATTTTTTTTTTTTTTTAAGATTATTTTCTTACTACAGAAAGGAATATAAATCATGCTGGATCGCCAAGAGTTTTGTCTTTTATCACAACCTATATGCTTGGTTTCAACCAGCTCTTACGAAAGAGAGAGAGAAACATCTTCCCAGATTAACAACCCTGTAGATACGTGGTAATTGTAAATTTTGAAATTCCACTAACCTTTCATGACACTCATCCCCCACTGAATGGTTACACAACTGATCAGTAATAGCAGAGTTTCTGAACCAGTATTTTGCTCTCAGGCAGTTTCAGGGATAAGAGAATTTGTGATGCTAAGAAACTTAGGAAAGGGATTGAAACTTTCAAATGAAGTTACTGAGGGTAAAACAGACACACCAATAACCCTTCGAAACCTTAGCCTTTACCCCTTCCCCACCCCACAGTGAAAGATGATGATGGTGAATCTGTCTTAAGAAAATAGAAATAAATTCTCTAATGCCGTTGGCATCTTAGACCTTATGGAGAGCAACACATTGTAGAGGAAGCACCGTGCATTAAACAAACAAACCCAGAAAGGTGTACAGGAATACCTTGTTTTGTTATACTTTGCTTTATTACACTTGTGTCTTCCACAAGTGAAAGCTTATGCAGCCCTGCATGAGCAAGTCTGCCGGCACCACTTGCCAACAGCATTTGCTCACTTCCTGTCTCTGTGTCACATTTTGGTAATTCCTGAAATATTTCAAACGTTTTCAATGTTATTTGTTATGGTGACCTGTGATCACCATCTTTGATGTTACTGACTTGCTGAAGGCTCAGATAATAGCATTTGTTGCAAGAAACTTTTTTTTTAAATCAAAGCATGTACATTTTTTAAGACAATGCTATTGTATGCTTAATAGATTATGGTATAGTATAAACATAACTTTCATATTCAATGGGAACCAAAAACATTTACGAGACTTGCTTAATTGCAGTATGTGCTTTATTGCAATGGTCCCGAACTGAACCTCAGTGGCTCCAATATAAGCCCGGAATCTCATTGATGGCTGTATGGACTTTCCATGCCTTCTCACATGTTACTTGCCATTATGCCATCTAAAACCTTCAGCCTTCAATTCCATCTGTGATGAATGGGGTAGTAATTGTTGTGTTGGTGTATTTAGAATGTCTCTCCTTCCTGTCCCAGTTATTTCCATTCCAAAGGTCTCTGGGCTTCTCCCCTTCTGTAAAGGGGGAGAGACGCGCATGTGCCTGTGTGTGTGAGCTCACACGAGAGTACACCTCCCTTTCTAAATGTGTTGCTTTAAAGAAGAAAGAGAACACTTCTTATGCATCAGTCTTCAGGATTATTTTTATTTCCAGGTATCTACAGAGATGCTGGGAAAGCTTGTTTGAAGACATTTTTGTTGCCAATTTAATCTGTCTGGAGTCTTGTATGACAGGCAAATGTCCATGAGGAACCCCCACCTCCAGTAGTGCCAGGTCCTGGCTAATCTTAGAGCTTCTCCATTCCATCTTCATCAAGGATGCTCTGAATTGCTGGGGGGTTTTAGTGAAAGAATTTAGGATAAAGAGTAAAAGTGACAGAATTTAGATTGTTCTTCATGCTTTGAGTGAAATTCTTAGACTCTTAAGGGATACCTATTTTTTAGGCTTTTTACTCCCCTGATAAAGTCATCTAAGAGCAACATATTGCTTTTTTTACAGTAGGAAATTAAAATTTTTGTATCCTCATTCTTTAAAATGTAGAGCATCATTTAAAATCTAAACATACTTCACCTGGTTCCAAAAGTTAGAATGTTCCAGTATTTTTAGTAGATGACATGCAGAGTCCAGAAGAGGTGTGGCTATCAAGGATTTCTAGAGTACAGTGTGTGTATCTTAGCGAGTTCACCACCTTATTCTCAGCACACTTTCTGTGAAAGGCAAAATGATTCTTTTAGTCTGTCACCTACATCATAGTTCTTCTTTCCTTTTATTGGAGCTCTGTCCTAGCTCAGGCTTACAAATGAAATTGCATATGAGTTGGCACAGCCAACATCCAAGGCGTAGGTAGACGCGCTAAGTGACAGGTAGAAAGTGCTATGTAATTACTCCGATTATAGTCACTTTCAAATAGGCACAAATCCTTCTGCCAAGGCAGCAATTTCATGTCCTCCAATCTCCACCTCTTTGGCCTGTATTTTGTAATCCTATCATTACTTTATTGTTATTTTTTGCTTAAACATAGAACAATTTGTATACCTTTTCAACAATAATGAAGAAAAAGACAAAACAGCTAGTAGCCAGGAAAAATAAGAATTATACTCTCATTCCTCTTGGAAACTGAGACTTAGATTAAATTTGAACCATTTAGATCTATGAACCAATCCCTTTCCTCCTTTCCCACTCAAGTTTGAAGACCCACTTCCATGGATAAAAGAAGAGGAATAATGGTCTCCCCTTAATGACAGTGCAGGGAAGGGAAGGATAATTCTGTCTGAGGCCATCTGTGAAGTGGTGATCACAATAGCGCCCACCCATTGGCTTGGTGTGATGATTAAATGAGAAGAGTGCCTGAAACAGTGTATGTGCGCCCTAGATATCACTGAGACCAGTCAGGAAGCCTGCTCTGAATATTGAGCCAAAGCTGGAACCTAGCATTGTGTATCGTAAACGGTGTTTACAATGTTAAGTAATTTGAGAAATGCTTCCTTGGAGAAGTCTTACCAATATGTCTACACATATTAAACTTTGATCATGTTAAAACACTAATCCTTGCCGCTTTGTCAAAATTACCATGAGGCCATCCGAGGGCATCATGAGGGCAAAAGGGCACACCAAGAAGCTGAAGTTCAGCAACCTTGTGAGCCTTTGGGCCAACATGGTTGTAACTTCTAGCTTCACACACAGGGTTCTGTATGTAAAACACATGTATGTATTTCTTGGAGGCAAGAACATCTCAAGGTTCAACCTCATTCTGTGTCAGTAGTTGTTAAGATTCCTGCAATCGCTTACTTAGTTGTGTTGTTATCAGTTTCCCAAGTAGTACTTTAGGCCTGATATCTACCCAGTATCTGCCAATATCACGAAACAGCTGTGTAAGTTATTTTCCTCAACAACAAACGGACATACAGTGCATCCAGGTACACTTATAACTTGTTGGAAACTGCAGAAAAGAACCTGGAAAGGACCCAGTTCCCTTTTTCCATTTCTTAACTCTGGAATTAATGCATGCAGCTATGCATGGGAGGCACCAGTGATTCAGTGAACATGAAAGAGGCTCATAAGCTAAAATCACAAGGAGATAAGTACTTACGAGGCACCTTATGATAAACATTTATGCTCAGTAATTTCATGAAGGAGGTCGTTGGCATCCTCACAGTTATACAGAGGAGGTGTCTAAGGCCCACATCACTTAAGTAACTTGCCCAAAGTTACACAAGCTGGCTATATAGGAGAACTGGGATTCAAGCTCAGATTCATCTGACTCCAGTATGCACACCAATTCTGGTCCCTTATACCATGTCGCCTGTTCATTTTAACTTTGAAAAAATGCAAAAGGAGGATACATCTTCTGTGGAATTATACCTAAAGAGGAAACAAAGGGTAGAACCAAATAAAACCAATTTAAAGGTGAAAAACCATTCCATGGGAATTTGCCAGTCACAGGTACCAGCTCGGTAGCTGCAGATATTGAAGCCTGAACCCCACATGCATTGAGCTCAACAAGTTCTTCGTGAGCAGCTGTTAATCTGACTGGGCAGGGGCGGGTGGGAGGGTTACAGAGTCTTTGAGTCAGTTGAATATTGTCAACTCTTCTTTCCCTGAAGAATCCGAGGCAGTTGTTGAAACCAAAATGGAGAACAAACCCGCCTCCTCAGAATTGCAGAAGATACAAGAGAAACAGAAGCTGGTCAAAGAGCCGGGCTCCGGAGTGCCGGCTGTTCTCATTACAACCCTTCTGGTTATTCCTGTGGTTGTCCTGCTGGCCATTGCCTTATTTATTCGGTGGAAAAAATCAAGGGCCTTTGGAGGCAAGTAAAACGAGCCCCTTGAATTTGGAATCTCCCTGCGAAAGTGTTTGGCCTGATTATCAGTTTGGTTGTGATCTTTTTTTCAGTGTGTGTTTTTTTTAAGTGTTCTATACCTCTTTCAGTGTGATTGTCTGTGTTCCAAATATTGTTTATAGTTAGTATCAAAGTGGAAAAATGTACCTGGAGCTTCAGAATTTGGATAGTTAGATAAAAGCCCAACCCCTATTACTGCTTTTTAGCATTGGTGTAAAGCCATTCAGTTCAGTTCAGTCGCTCGGTCGTGTCCGACTCTTTGCGACCCCATGAATCGCAGCACGCCAGGCCTCCCTCTCCATATGAAACTGTAGATGAGTACAGTCCGTATAAATTAGCTGAAGCGTCAGGGAGGAGGAGATCCCTGCTGTTAGAAACAGGCCCAGTCCTCAAAACACCTGGGTCAGTTTTTTAGAAGTTGTCTGTTTTTCCCTAGTCGTGGCTCTAGCTCCGAGCTCTGTGACCTTGGGCAAGTTACTTAACCTCTCTAAGCCAGAGGTTTTTCATCTGTAAAGTGGGGGTACAATACTCACAAGGTTGTGTAGGGATTAAATGAAATAATGTACATACAGCATTTATCACAGAACCTGGCACCTATAAGTGCTCAATTAATAACACCAGTGATTATAGGGAATAATCATTAGTAATAAAAAGTCGTAAAAGCTACTTGTCTTAAACCTCACCTCTCTCAGGAAACCAACTATTTCCATAGAAAACCATTTGACAGTTTTAAAAGAGTGGAGTGAAGGAGGGGAGAATCCAATACTGGTGTCAGCATTTTATCAAACCATCATCTTAGTATCAGACTGAGTAGCTGAGTTCCTTTCAAAAGGTATCCACATAAATAGATAATCCACCTCGTGATTCTCACCTCTCAGAAACAGTCCCTTGGCGGGGTCCCCAGGTCCCGAGGCAGGAGGCTACAGCTGCATCTGGGAAGGTATTAATGGACCAGAATGGTGGACAGCATTCGAGCAAGAAACAGCATCTGATCCAATTTCAGGCCAAGGCGACTGGCAGGGATTCAGGGCCCACGGCAAAGCCCTGACACAGAAAAGGACACAGAAAACAAAACCAAAGGATTTAAATTAATAATTTTTGAAGGGGAGTTTTTCTAGGACTTCTTGCTTTTCACCTGCAGTCAATAAAGCTCTTCAAAAACACAGCTAACCCTTCCCAACAAGGGCTGAGCAGAGGCAAAGATAAGTACATGTAGTCGCTGTCTTCATGGAATTAGATGGAAGCTTCAAAAGAGCAAGAATCCTGTGTGTTTGCTTGTTTCCTGCTATATCTCCAGCACAAATAACAGTTCCTGGCCCTGAGGATTTGATAAATAGTCACTGGGAAAAGGATGGAATAAATAAATGGAGCTCACAGAATAGATAAGACATAAAAAAGAAATGACACATAAAGATACTAATAGAGGATGGTACGTACAGTGATAAATATATGGAGCATCAGAAACACACGAGGCCTGGGGGCGGGGTGTGGCAGGAATATTGCTAATCAGTCCACTTAAAGGAGGCGTGGCTGGGGTGTCAAGAAGGTTTGGTATCTACCTCTTTGCTGTTAGCACATGTGCGTGGTGCTGTTACCAGAATATTGTTCACAGGAGTATGTTGGGAAGACTGAGGGACCCAGGTCGAACCATATGAAATTGCCATTCAAGTTCAGTCATGTTTTGTTTTTAAAAAATTACAGCTTTATATGGTTCAGTTGAATACATTTAATTCTGTTTTAATCCTAAAAGTATACCAGCCTCTCACCTTTTTTCCATTCATGTTCAATCATGTTTTATTTAAGAAATTACAGCTTTATATGGTTCAGTCTAATACATTTAATTCTGAAAGTATACCAGCCTCTCACCTCTTTTCAACATTTGTTCCTGATAGATCTTATCCAGTCTGTGAGGGTTTTAATAACCCTTGTGAAAGGCCTTCCACTTACTCAGCACACCTGTATAGCTTGTCAGTGTCACATCAGACACTGTGCTGGGCACAAGGATGCAAAACTAGGGACCATCCCGCATCCTTGTGCAGTTTACAGTCTTCATTTGTTGGCTTGCTAACCGTCTTAGTAAATTCTCCTTCCCTCCTTGCTTGTTCTCTCCCACCTCCCCCTCTGCCTTTGCCCTGTGCTCCACCATGCCGCCCCCACTCCCGTGAGAGGCTTCATGGGAGAACCCCAAGCCTTGCTTTCCTGACCCTGGTCCAGAAGGGATGTTGGGAGCAGGGCAGAGAGCGCAGGAAGACACACAGCGCTCAGAGAAACCAAGTCCGCCTGGAGTTCAGCCTCCGTCTAAGGAAAGAAAGTCAGTTTTCCATGGAACAAGAATTTGGGTCACCATGTATGGCTGCAGATACTCAGGGTTTCAGAAGTTTTTTGCCTTCAGTTTTATGTAAAAAGCAAATGCTGTACATTTGGATCCAAAGCTTCCTCAATCAGGACACGTACTGTTGTTAATAGAAAGCCTAAAACCTCAGACCAATATTCCTAAATTGCAGAAACCAAACCTTCCAAGGTTTTACAAATTATGGGTAATTTTTAATTTTGTCCTAATAAAGGTAACTAATATTTACCAAGCATTTCCTGTGTATATACCAAACACTGCTTGTAAACATGTCACATGCTTATGGAGAGGTAGGGATTGTTTGGTCCCGTCTTTTCTTCAGAAGAGAAAACTGAGGCTCAGAGAAGTAATTTGAGATTACACAGCCTGTAAGAGACCCAGGTAGGAGTCAAGCCCAGCTCTGGCCCTGGTATGCATGACAATGATACGTTGCCTTTTGCCCCCTTAGAATTCTAAGAAGACAGACAGACAGGAGCCAGGCCTTGTTATTAATCATTTAGGAATTAATTCCTTATTTTGTGTTGAAAGCTGGGCCCATGGATTGAGGAGGGTGATTGGGACATACTTTGAAATATGCCCTCTTTCTCTAGCAGATTCTGAACGTAAACTTGAGGCCAGTTCGGGAAGAGTTCTGGGAAGACTTAGAGGTATGCGTGTGACCTTTTAGAATCCTTCCCATTTCAGTCAACAAGATCATGTCTTTTAAAAAGAAGGAGATACTTTGTATTTTCTCTCTGGAAATTAGGCTCCTCCTGTGCAACACAGCATCCCCCGCAAATGCCAAATGCCAACCATGCACCAACCAAAAGTGTGTGACTACGCGGCAGGTTCCCCAGCTTCCCCAGTTTTCCCACCTTGCCATTCTGTGGCATCGACTTCTCCTCCCTGCCTTTTTATGTCCCCCCATTTGTCTTCAGCGAATGTTCTGTCACTCCTGTCGATGTGTCAGTGCGTGTCGTAGTGAGGAAGACCTTTTCATAAAGTCACCGTAACGAAGAGCTGCTCAAGGGGACGTCCATTCCCGAGAGCCTGGAAAAAGCAGGAGCGGAAATAATGCTGCAGAAATACATAACCCTGGGGAGCTTTGGGGTGTTTTTTGTTTGTTTTTTCCTTATTTATTTTAATGAACCTGTGGAGTCGAATCTTTCTGGCTCTGTCGGATCAGTGTGTCTGTGTCACTTTTTTCCCCCTCTCTAATACCTGCCCTTTCCCATCCCAGAGGAATTGATAAGGAAACGGAAAGTCGTGTGTGCAGACCTTACCTCAGGCCTCTGTCCCTGTGCGCTTTCTGCAGGAAAGGGAGGCGGAGGCCTAAACCTGGGCAACTTCTTCGCCAGCCGCAAGGGCTACAGCCGGAAGGGCTTCGACCGCCTCAGCACGGAAGGCAGCGACCAGGAGAAGGAGGAGGACGCCAGCGAGTCCGAGGAGGAGTACTCGGCCCCGGCGCCCGCGCCCGCGCCCTCCCCCTGAGCAGCGGGCTTCCCTTCCGGCTGGCCAGACTTCCCCAGGATGCCAGCTCCCTTTCCCCTTGAGCACGCTGAGCGTTCTGCGTATTTAATTGTAAACTGTACCCGTCTGTGTGGGACCGTACACCTTTTATTTCCTTCCTTTGGGATTAGTTGGCTTCTGTTCCTAGTTGAGGAGTTTCCTGAAAGTTCATTCACCGTGCCATTGTCTCTATATGAACATAGGATAGAGAAGCGAACCCCTTCTTCCATCACGCTAGTTGTTTAGGGATGGAAGGTGTGCTCATCTGCATTTCTGAGACTTTTCTATAGTTTGTAAATAACTCCGTTCTCTGCTTGAACACAGTATTCTCCCAATAGCACTTCCATTGCCAGTGTCTTTCTTTGGTGCCTTTCCTGTTCAGCATTCTCAGCCTGTGGCAGTGAAGAGAAACTTCGTGCTACATGACGACAAAGCTGCTAAATCTCCTATTTTTTTAAAATCACTAACATTATATTGCAACAAGGGAAAGAAAAAAGTCTCTATTTAAATTGTTGGTTTTTTTTTTTTTTTTAATTTCCTTCCTCAGTTGGTGTGTTTTGGGGATGTCTTATTTTTAGATGGTTACACTGTTAGATCACTATTTTCAGAATCTGAATGTAATTTGTGTAATAAAGTGTTTTCAGAGCATTAGCTGTCAGAGTGTATTTTGCGGTTTTTGCATATTTGCAGGGCTTGTATACAACTTTTGTAATAGTTACACAAACCTAAGCTATAGTGAAACCTGTGAAACCTATTCAATGTTTCAAAAGAAGTGCATTGTTTTAAAATTAAGTCATTTTATTATGTAGCACATATAAATTAAAAGCCAGCCCGAGTTTACATATATGTGAAAACCAGGCTTTCTTTAAAAATTCAAAGAGGATTTTTGCTTGTATAACAATCAGAAGGTTAATAATAAAAGGCGATTGTAGCTAAGAGGAAACCTGTGTCTCAAATTACATATACAGGTTAATCCATCAGTGTAGGTTACTGCTAATTCTTTTTAAAGAATAATTTTACTCCAAATATCCATGTATTTTGTAGGAATATTCCATCTTACAGTGACTACAAATTACTTTTTAAACATATTTATCATAATCTGTCAGTTCAGTTTAGTAAGAACCTGATAGCTTTTCTTCTTATAATAATCAGACTCTAGAACCCTTTCTTCAGAATGCCTACTTGCAATTCAGGCATCTCAGTAGTGGCATATTAGAGATTAAAACAATATAGACTTGCAAAAAAAAATGGAATTGTCTTCTAGGCTAAGTTATTTAAAATATCTAACAACCTAGATTATTTTTCCTCATAATTGACACACAGTTGATCTAACTGAAAGATTTCTTTCCTTGTCGAGTGAAAACACACTTTTGCTCCCTCTGACCACTCTTTTATGCCCCTTTCACCACATTAGTAAATGTAGACTCACAACAGCACTATCCCGACATATTGGGTAGCCAAGATGTTCCTAACGTTTTTTCCATAAGCTCTTATTGATAGACCCAACAATCGTATTGGCCAATCCAGTTTGGGTGCCTGTTCTCTATATCTTACATATTTGTATTTCAACATCAGTGTTAGTACAGTGCCCAGGAGGTATAAGTTGACTTTGATGCTGTTCAAGTTTTCTTACATTGAGGAAATTAGTTGACTTGCATGAAAGCCATCTTTTCTGGTGCACTATTTGATCTTCAGCTCTGTTAACTACATATCTTTCAATGTTATGTATGCCCAGTTTTGTTCCTGAACAGCTTTACAGTGGCTCATGGATGGGAAAAAAAAAGATCAAAATGATAAGTTATAAGAAAGCAGGAAAGAAAAAAGGGAAAACAAAGATAAAAATGGAAAAATTTATACAAGAATAATTCTTATTATAGTTGTTCATTAGAAGAATTTGGCTCTAAACTTTCTAGCAGCTCATTAAATAAAACTGGATTAGTTACATGATTCACGAGCCAATTAAACTTTTAGAGTTGCTAATAATAGGATCAGAAAAATTTGTTCCCAAGTAGCTTCTGAAAGATAGCACCTTGTTGGGTAATTAAAGTCTTCAACAATATCCATAGAATAGACAGAAACATTTTTCAGGGCTCTTCTTACGTGCTGGTGCATGCTAAGTCTCTTCAGTCATGTCTCACTCTGTGCGACCCTAGGGACTGTAGCCCGCCAGGCTCCTCTGTCCATGGGATTCTCCAGGCAAGAATCCTGGAGTGGGTTGCCATGCTCTCCTCCAGGGGATCTTCCCAACCCAGGGATCGAACACGCGTCTCTGTCTCCTGCGTTGGTAGGCCAGTTCTTTGCCACTAGCACCACTTGGGAAGCGCAAAATGAAAGTGGTGCTGAACTGAGAGTCTTGCTTCCGGTAGAAAACCTAAGGCTATCTTCCCATCCTGTGCTGCACAGAGGACCGTGCACAGCCCAGCTGAGTGCATAGTCAGGACCGTCAAGGTGGCCGTGCCCTTGCTCTCTGTGCGTCACCAGCTCGAGCCCCTCACGGACCTCGCGACACCCTTGCCCCAGGCCCAGCTAATGTTGGTTCTAATCAAAGAGGCCGTGTTTCCCCGGTAACTGACTTCATTCCCTGCTATAACTGGCAACTGCCCATTGCACCCAGAGCGAAGTCTGGCCGGCCGCCCTGTTTCGTCTGACGTTTGCTGAGGTGTCGCTCCAGAACCTTCCTTGCTTCAGACATGTAAACTCCCCCATCCATTACACCAGGGGTCCCCAACATTTTTGGCACCAGGGACCAGTTTCGTGGAAGACAGTTTTTCCACAGACCGGGGGAGAGGTGGGACGGTGGTTTTGGTTCCAACCGCTGCTCATGTCCTGCCCTTTGGCCAGGGCTTATCTACCAGAAGCTTCTTTCTGTCATTCCCTAACACTGATTATCCCAGCATGGGAAATAACTTACATGCACAGAAAGGCTTCTAGGGGCCTCCTTAGAACCTTATTTAAAACAACATGAAAGATACAAATGATCTCTTCAGCAGGTTGCTATGCTAGATTTTGTGTATTTGGTTTTGTGTGGGTTTTTTGTTTTTTGTTTGCAGCAGTGAGGGATGTGGGAACAGATGCAATCACATTTAAAGGAGGCAAGAATCAACCAAACCCATGTGTTTTTTTAACATCATGATTTAATTAAGGGAGCATATTCATTGTAGAGAATATATTGATGATGCTAAATATGATTCCTCAGTACAGCCTTAAAATGGTTGAAACACCAAAGCACAAAGATGTCAATTATATATCCAAACTACGGGTACAAAACAAGGGCATGTATTTTCCATGCTCCAAAACTGAGTACACACGGTACTGTCACAGGGGCGGGGTTTAGCAGTGAAGACCTGGCGGTGAAGTTGTAGGGTCGATATACCAAAGTTAGCATGTGAAATAGGAGTTTATAAAAACAAGTTTGACAATAGCAAAGAGGACCCTTTTCATTTCTGAGCAAAAATGCATTTCATTATTCAATATATACTCTACTAAATGAAAACACCAATCACTTGAGAATGCTCCACTCATTAATATTTCCTCTATTATACTGCAACCTTCTCCATATCTTTTGAAAAAAAAAAATATTGTGTGGGAACTGTGGGATAAGCATGTGTGTGGATGGAATGGCACAATTGCACTGGTTCTTACAACTCACTTCCAGATAAGGAGAAAGTGATATTCATTAGTATGGCCCAGTCTCAGCCAATATGGAAAGACACTGAATTAAGATCAGAAAGATCTGAAATTCCAGGTTCTAGAGTTGATGGTTTTTTATGCCATTGTATTAGGCAGGCTTCTTTTCTTTGATCATTTTTTTGGAGTGTAGTTTATCCACAGGGTTGTGTTAGTTTCTACTGTATAGCAAATAAATCAGCCACGTATGCACATACTGTCCACTCTGCTTTAGATTCCTCGCCCATTAGGGAGAGGTCATTACAGAGAAGAGCTCTGCGAGCTGCACGGCAGCCCCGTCAGTCACCTGCTCTTATATGTAGTGGAGTGCGCATGCAGGTCCAGTCTGCCCGTCTGTCACGCGCTCCCCTGTGCCTCCCCGCCCACCCCCTGCAACCACAAGTCTGCCCTCCACGCCTGTGCCTCTACCGCTGCTCTGCAAGCAGAGTCCAGCCAGGCTTCTTCAGTCATTAGGGACAGCTCAATTCACATAGCCTGCAACAGATACATGTTATACACACGGCTATGCATAAAATAGATAACAGAAAAGGACCCACGGTGCAGCAGAGGGAACCAAACTCAGTATTTTGTAAAAACCTATAAGGGAAAGTAATGTGGAAAAGAACACAGGTATCACCTTGATGCGTACCTGCAGCTAACACAATATTGTAGATTATGCACGCACGCATGCATGCTCAGTCAGTCGCGTCTAGCTCTTTGTGACCCCGTGGATTGTCGTCCACCAGGCTCCTCTGTCCGTGGGATTATCCTGGCAAGAATACTGGAGCTGGTTACCATGTCCTCCTCCAGGGGATCTCCCCTACCCAGGGACCATACCCACATCTGCAGCTCCTGCATTGTCAGGCAGATTCTTTACCAGTGAGCCACCTTGGATCAAAACAACTGTACTTCAATTCAGTTCAATTCAGTCACTCAGTCGTGTCTGACTCTTTGCGACCCCATGAACTGCAGCACGCCAGGCCTCCCCGTCGGTCACCAACTCCCGGAGTTTACTCAAACTCATGTGCATTGAGTCAATGATACCATCCAACCATCTCATCCTTTGTTGTCCCCTTCTCCTCCCACCTTCAATCTTTCCCAGCATCGGGGTCTTTTCAAATGAGTCAATTAAAAAAAAAAAAAACACCTAAGAAATAGGCTGAAAAATAACTCATGTTTATTAAGAATTAATAATGATATAATATATAATAATCAAGAATTAATGTGTCAAGAAAAAGAACTATTACTGATAGATTCAGGTAACATAAAAGCCGAAGCATGGCTAGATGCCAAGACTCAGCTGATGCCATCAGGGTTCTGTCTCCCTCCATCCCTCCCGGATGACTGCCTCGGTTTGGCTGTCTTCCTTCTAGGATTCACTTTCATGCAGACTCTCCATGTACGTGGTAATGAAAGTGGCAATCAGCAGCTTTAAGTCTAAATCCTACCAGCAGTAACTCTGAGACAAATAGCTTCTCTTTCTACAGAGTTTCAACACATTGACCAACTGGCCTGATTTGCTTCATGCATCAACCTCAGAACCAGTCACTCTGGACAAGGAAAGTACGATGCATCAAATCTAGATAAGATCACGTCTCACAGTAACCACACTACTTATTTATAAGGGATTTATTTCCCTAGGAAAATTTCTTATACTATTGCCAGTTGAATCGGGTAGATTCTGGGAAGAAAAAAATAGCAGATAATCATTATTATTATCTTAAGACCATAACCACTTAAAACATATTTATCAGACCAGGGGGTTTACTGAAGTAGCTGTGTGTGTGGTGGTTAAACTATTATATCAAAAAGGGACATTGCGTGATTACACCAATGTATTCATGAAGACAGTCTCAAAGGCTCACAAACAATATTGAATACAAGAAAAATCTTCAACACTGGCTTGTCACGATAACGATGACAATAAAAAATATACACAGGACCAAGTGCAGAGGTTTATTATATCAAAAAGGGACATTGTGTGATTACACCAATGTATTCATGAAGACAGTCTCAAAGGCTCACAAACAATATTGAATACAAGAAAAATCTTCAACACTGGCTTGTCACGATAACGATGACAATAAAAAATATACACAGGACCAAGTGCAGAGGTTTGAGGTCTAAAATCCATATTTATGTGATGATTTCTACTCAACCAAGGTTTATGGAAACAGCTTCCAGTCAATAAGAGAGATGGTTTCTTTAGTTATAAAAAAAATGAATTATTGGTGTTCACTCAGTCCTTTCCATTCCGAAATAAAGCAAAGCATGATGTTCTTTTTGTCCCCACTTTTTTCTCCAAAAATGTCAAAGCTACAGAAATACTGAAGCCTATTACAAGGAACATCTACATACCCTTCACTCAGACTCACCAGGGGTAACATTTTGCCATACTTGTTTTCCCTTTCTCACGTGTACATGCATACACGTGTTCACCTGCACGCGTGTGTGCACACACACACACACATGCACACACATACCCCAATAAAACTTCTGCTGAACCGTTTGAAAAAAAGTTGAGGAGATCGTAACCTTTAAACATTTCAGCCATATACACCGAAGAAGCGGGCATCCTTCTCCATAACCACAAAAGCACTATTACAATCAAGAATTTAACAGATTCCCTAATATGAACCAACATGTAGTCCACATTCACACCCCCAATGTCCCCTAAATGCCCCCATAGAACTCTCTGGTTTTGATCCAGGATCCTATTAAGATTCAGATAATATGCATTTATTATATCTCTGCTGTCTCCTTTAAAGTGACTTTTCTTGTCATTTTTTCTTCCAAAACATGGATATTTTTAAAAGTCCAGGCCAATTGTCTTTCGACAGTGTTTCTGAGAGAAAACACTTTAAGACATGTGAAGATGGTGTTCCCCAACAGCTTTTAGCCAATGGTAAACCTCCAACACAAGAACATTGAATTTAGAAAATTTACAGAAATAGAGCATTTTATATATTACACTCGTAAATATGTATTTTATTTAAATACATTTGGTAAAAGGTAAACATAATAAATATTAGTTATGAAAAAAAGAGCAATGGGTTTAAATAAATAAATATTTTTTAAAAATATAAGTCCAGAGTAACAAGAATCTAAGTTCCAAAACAAAAAGGTTCTAGTTGACAGATGAAAGTATGCTCTGAAAACAAAGGCTGCAAAACATTGCATTGGTCCCAAAGTTCCTGGGGTAAAAGGACCTGAATTACAGACCAAAGTTGAGAAAACATTTTTAGTGAAGTTTTCAAGAACTAGGCATCCTATGTACATATACATGTACTAAGAAGTACATTTGTGTATGTACATAGTTACACTCTTTATTGTGTTACTTTCCTTAAAATAACTAGTATAGCCCTTTTATTGTTTAGATAAATTAGAATAAATATATACCTTTCAAGTAAATAAATTGATGATGGGTTTCCAAGGTGGCCCTAGTAATAAAGAACCCGCCTGCCAGCGAAGGAGACTTAGGAGACGCAGGTTCGATCCCTGGGTCAGGAAGATCCATGGCAACCCGCTCCAGTATTCCTGCCTGGAGAATCCCCATGGGTAAATGAGCCTGGCTGGCTACAGTCCCTGAGGAAGCAACCAAGCACGCACACTGTAGATGACTGGTTGATAGAGTGACAGTCATAGCCGGAAGGAGGGAAAGAGAAATAGAGGGAAAGAAAGATGAAAGATCCACATTTATAGACTGCCCATAAAGATCGCTTCAGCGTAATTGTTACCAGTGCGGTGAATGGCTGACATCTGGTGGTAAAGCTTAGCAAAAACTCTGCGTGGATTTTTGTCCTCAGAAAAGCGGTGCTGCTCCGTGAATGCTGGCTCTGTCTTCAAGAAGAATAATGTCAAGTGCTCCTAGTGACCTACTTTGTCTGACTGCATCATGCTGTATGATCAGGCCTCTCAAGATGGTTGCTCTCTCGCTCTCTCTGCGTCCCCTGCTGGACCAGGGCCTGCTTTATCTATACCCTGCTTGTCAGTGTGATTGCCCCTCGCCAGAGCTAGTAATCGCTCTAATCCTTGGGCAAGAATGGCTCCAGCTGGTAGCTTATTAAAGGGAAATGTCTGCCCTTATGATGCGTATTAACCTGGGGGGCTACGAGGCACACACCCCAGCTGCTGGTTTCCTTAGTAACTGATGAGCCAACCTGACATCAGTTCCCCTATAAATGGTAACTTCCTCCTTCCCAGGTAGTACTGATTGCTGCTGTATCCTGCCGGCCACTGGCCGGCCACAGTAGGGGTGTGAATCTTTTTAGACAAATAGGATCCTCCTGGCTGGACAACTACAAGGCTTGCAGGCCTGTGGGGTGTAGCCCAACACCCCAGTGGACAAGCCTGCCAGGAGGTTGGGGGAGACCCCTGTGAGCTCTAGGATGTCAGGAAATAAGGATGGAGAATGGAAAGTTACAGGGGTAATTCCAAGGCGGCTGCCCACTGGCTTGTGGGGCCCTGTGACAGCTATATCTGCCATGAGAAATGTCTTTCTCTTCCATTATGTTGGTGACGTCCTGTTAACCTCAGAGCCTCACGCACAAGACTCACCCGACTGCAGTGCGATGCCTGGCGAATGCAGACAAAATCCAAGGACTGGATTATCTACAAAATATAGGCACAGCCCAAATCCACCACCCCTAAACAATTACAGACGCAGGTTCTAGAAATATTAATTCAGGGACAGGCTTGTGTGTTGGATGTGCCCAGTTTTCCTGAAGGGTTTGGTTGAGGTCTGCGCCAAAAGCAAAATAATGAAAAGAGTACTCTTGGACTTCAGATCCGAGCCCTGGAAGGGGACAAAGCAAGCATCTAGTGTCTTGGAACAACAGGTCTTTGCACTCTGCACTGTGATATAACAGGTAGAAGACATTATAAAAAGCCGAGGGTGGGATGATTTGAAATAATAGCATTGAAATGTGTATGTTATCATGTGTGAAGTGGCTCCCCAGTCCAGGCTCTATGCATGAGACAGGGTGCTCAGGGCCGGTGCACTGGGATGACCCTGAGGGATGGGATGGGGAGGAAGGTGGGAGGGGGGTTCAGGATGGGGAACCCGCTGGGCTGGGCGGCCGGGTCTGGGGCCGAGCGGAGCGGGTTCTCATTTAGTATGGAAGAAGATGAGTTCTTTGGAGAAAAAACATTCCAACATTATTGTGCAGAATTCATTAAACATTCACAGAAGATAGGTGATGGTTGGGAATGGAGAGCTTCAAAGCCTAAATGCCTTCCTGGAAAGAAAAGTTATCAGATGAAGACAAGATATCAAGCAAACTGCTTCACCTTTGAAACTCATCCTGTTCAGGAAAAGACTGGAACCTTTTAAAATTTTGCAAAAACAATGCAGAAATCAAAGCTATTTTGAGATTGTTTCTAATAATAAACTATTTCAATTTATTTAGGTCAAGGTAAAAAACAAAACAAAACAGTTAAGTGGTCACATCATTAAAAGCTGAAGCCAAACTGCCTTGCACTAAGATGGAAGCCCTCATTTGACCAGCCAGGCTGGAAACTATTGCAAATAAAGCAAAAGAGGCAGAGGTAGCACTATCAGATGATAATATTTGTAAACGCATTGATGATATGTCATATGGCATAGAGACAAAACTAACCCAGATAATTATTAAATCAAATGAGCTTTTATTGCAGATGAATGAATCTACATGTTAGCAACTGCCAAATTCCAGCACAATTAGAATTCCTAAAGAGAAATGCTAGGAAGAATGTTGGTTCTCTGTAAAGAAGTACCAAAACAAATTACTGGGGATGAAATATTGCAGGTGGTAAATTCATACTTTGAAACAAATAAGGTATTATGGAAACATGCTTGAATTTGTATTACTGGTAGAATGACTGCAGTGACAGGAAGGTATAATGGTTGCACATCGAGAGTCATGAAAACACTGAGATTCAAATAATAGGATGTTTTATTCAAAGAGAAAGACTTTGTGTAAAAGTTTGCCTGTATATGAGTTTCACATAGTGTGATGTATCAAAAGGAAGAATCTAAATGACATCCTCTGAACGTCTACAAAAAATTGGCTTGATAAGCAGCTGGCGTTTGAATTCAGTACTCCTCAGCTGCTGCTGTCTGTGCTGAGTTTGTGGTTATTTGGTGGAAGGGTACCTCTGCATAGGGCTTCCCTGGTGGCTCTGTGGTCAAGAAACTGCCTGTTGATGCAGAAGACGTGGGTTTGATCCCTGGGCCAGGAAGATCCCCTGGAGAAGGACATGGCAACCCACTCCAGTGTTCTTGCCTGGAGAATCCCATGGACAGAGGAGCCTGGCGGGCTACAGTCCATAGGGTCTCAAGCAGATACAACTTAGCAACGGAGCATACACACGTAACTCTACATAACTGACCCCAAGGGCTTCTTGGAAGAGAGCTGGGTCAGGATTGTAAGGGTCGTGCGTGGTTTGTATGGGGGCGTGTATGGTCAGGTCACTCAGGACAGCTGTGCTCTTGCATTTACAAACCCCACTGATCCCCCCGTTCCTACACACATGAGCCTGCTTGTCCCCTGTCCCAGCCTGTGACTGTTCTAACCCTTAGGCCAGATGGCTCCACCTGCTAGCTTATTGAAGAGAAACAGCTGCCCTTGTGATCTTTGCTAACCTCAGGGTCCATGAAGACGTGCCTCTAGCTGCCTGTTTCCCTGGTAACTGATGAGCTAAACTGACATTCACTGCCCCTTTACCTGGTAGCCTCCTTCTCCCCCGGATAGTGAAGATTGCTGCCCTGTCCTGCCTGCTGTCCACCGTGGGGAGGCTGCTCCAGGACCTTTGGCTTCAGATGAGTAAGATCTCCCATCCAATAAACCACTGAGGTCACTGTCACTGTCTCTGGGTTCTTACTTTGGTCTTGAAGCCGTGCTGATCAGCAGGGAAAACCAAGCCTGCAGTTCACAGCCTAACACATGCCCAGAAGCTGTCTCAAAATACCTGGAACATCAGGGTTCACACATCAATACTGACAGGATGGATGGCCACCGTTCTCCAAATTATTCTCTAACCAGAAAAAGAAAAATCCTGAAGTTGCTTAGCTGTTTTCCACATGCACTCTTAAGAAGGAAAAATAAACATACATAATGCCGTTCAAAAAATGACTGAACATTTATCTACTGCCATTAAAAAAAAAGAATGACACCGCTACCGTCAGCAGGCCTGGACCCACTCGGACTGTGCGCTTGCCCGTGGGCACACAGAGCAAGCTTGGTGCACCGCCGAGTGAGGGGGCGCCGTGGAGCAGGCAGGCTCGCCGGGGCCCGGGCTCCCTTGCAGCTGTGGGGAGGGATTACAGGGCGTGGGCACGGCTTCCTCGGCAGCAGAAGCGGGGAGAGGAGGAACAGCGAGAGCGCGGGGGTCCCGTCTGCTGAGCTCTGCGGCCCCCTCTGGCGGCGGGTTTCAAGTTGTTTAAAGTCTACATGTACGTGTGTCACGTGACTAAGCCCACAGCTCTGAACACTAAAAGCTTTTGCATTGTCACCTTAAATGAGCGCATTGTACGGTTTGTAAACTATCTCAACAAAGTTCCTAAGAAAAAAAAGAGGTGAAAGTCGCCGAGTCGTGTCCGCCTGTTTGCGACCCCACGGACGGTACCGTCCAGGGGATTGTCCAGGCCGGGATACTGCAGGGTAGCCTTTCCCTTCTCCAGGGGATCTTCCCCACCCAGGGATGAAGCCCAGATCTCCCACACTGCAGGCGATTCTTCACCAGCTGAGCCACCAGGGAAAACCAAGAAAACTGGGGTGGGTAGCCTATCCCTTCTCCAGGGATCTTCCCAGCCCAGGAATCGAACTGGGGTCTCCTGCATTACAGCTGGATTCTTTACCAACTGAGCTATCCGGGGAGCCCTTCCTAACAAAAAACCATCCATCATCTCAAATCAGGTAAACCGTTGTCCAACCCCAAGGCCTGAAAACTCCCACAAAGATCTGGGCCACGTGAAAATGCATTCTCAGCTTCCCCGGCCACGTCATGTCATCTTCAAATGCTGAATTGCTCCTACTCACCGGGAGAATGGCTAAGTAATTTCCTAACTGCACACAGGGGGGTTGGGGGGAACGCCTCTGGGTGGGCTGCCTAGGCCATTTCTGAACCCTTCCTCAGGGTGGTCTGCACCTTGCCTTCCTCACTTAGGAGGCGGCTCCCAGATCCGGGGTGACTTTATTTGGAAGTCTGTGTCTCACAGCAGAATCTCCCAGCCTGATGGTGCCCCTTTGCGGTGATTAACCCGCCCCCTCCTCCCCTACCTCATCCCACCAGCAGGAAGATCTGCTTCCTTTTTTTAGTTTTTTTCAGCTCAAGGAGACTCAGTCTGTGAGATTGAAACCCTAAAGGCCAGGCCTCTTCCTGGGGAGAGATGTGAAGCTAATGATGAAAAGAGCCCAAGAAGTTTGAAGGGAGAACAGAAAATACTTCGCTTCCTGCTCTTTCTCTGCCTTCAATACCCACTCTGAGTCTCAGGTTCTGCATGACCTTCCAGGCACTCGTCAGAGTTGAGATGAAACCCTTTCACCACTGCAGCCAAACACAGCATCTCCCTCTGAGTGAACAGAAACGTCTTATTGCTTCAGTAAAGCCCTGAATCCCAGTGAAATTGATAATTCAGGTATCTTAGAAAAATTTCCACTCCAGTATTCCTGCCTGGAGAATCCCATGGACGGAGAAGCCTAGTAGGCTACAGTCCACGGGGTCGCAAAGAGTCGGACACGACTGAGCAACTTCACCTCACTAGAAAAATTAGGCATGATGCTAAGACTTTTAGAATCTATTCCCTGATAGGAACTGAAAAGACGATTACAATGTTTGTGAGGCGGAATAGAAGATATTGCAAAGAATCTAATCTTTATTCTGTGTGTGTGTGTGTGTTTGTGTGTGTTGTGGAGGGGAGTTCTTCCTCCAGTTTTCAAATGCAAATTGAGGTGGAAATAGGAAGGTGATATTGGAACAAACACTCCGTGGAAATTACATCAGGTTGTAAATTCCTTAGGAAAGACAAAGTACTATGTGATGGCAGAACAATAAGCGGCTGCAGAAACGTAACACTCTGCCTCACTCACTCTCCACTGGCAGATGAGAATGCGATTCTTGAGACTTTGCCTGCTTTATTCATAGTCTCTTAAACATGGTCTTCAGTTCAGTCGCTCATTCGTGTCTGCCTCTTTGCAACCCCATGAACCGCAGCACGCCAGGCCTCCCTGTCCATCACCAACTCCCAGAGTTTACCAAACCCATGTCCATCGATTCAGTGATGCCGTCCAACCGTCTAATCCTCTGTTGTCCCCTTCTCCTCCTGCCCTCAATCTTTCCCAGCATCAGGGTCTTTTCAAATGAGTCAGCTCTTCGCATCAGGTGGCCAAAGTATTGGAGTTTCAGCTTCAGCATCAGTCCTTCCAATGAACACCCAGGACTGATCTCCTTTAGAATGGATTGATTGGATCTCCTTGCAGTCCAAAGGACTCTCAAGAGTCTTCTCCAACACCACAGTTCAAAAGCATTAATTCTTCAATGCTCAGCTTTCTTTATAGTCCACCTCTCACATCCATACAGGACCACTGGAAAAACCATAGCCTTGACTAGACAGACCTTTGTTGGCAAAGTAATGTCTCTGCTTTTTTAATACGCTGTCTAGGTTGGTCATGGCTTTCCTTCCAAGGAGTAAGCATCTTTTAATGTCATGGCTGCAATCACCATCTGCAGTGATTTTGGAGCCCAGAAAAATAAAGTCTGCCACTGTTTGCACTGTTTCTCCATCTATTTGCCATGAAGTGATGGGACCAGGTTCCATGATCTTAGTTTTCTGAATGCTGAGCTTTAGGCCAACTTTTTCACTTTCCTCTTTCACTTTCATCAACATGGTGTTAGCATCAGCTATATCCATCAAGCGGGGAAGGGAGGTGAATGCTCAGCTGCCATCATTCATGAAACTAGGAGCCTTGCTTAAACATGTTTGCTCTGCCAGGTAATGTAAATAATGCCATAGAGTGTGTAATCAATCACCCGAAGCTTTCGATCACTGCCTCAGCAATAATTAACAAGGAGTGTGGTGGGTCAACTGCAAGTGCAACCCTCTGACGCAAAGATAATGTCTTGGCTTCCCCCAAAAGACACATATTACAAGTTTCCTTTTGAAGAGTTCTGACGGTGCATAAATGAATACTGAATTCCTGTCCCCTGAACTTCAGGCTCTTATATCCAAATGTCTACCCGACAGATCCATTTGCATGTCTATCTCAAACGCAACCTGTTCAAAACTGAACTTACTTTGTCTTTCCCAAACCTGCTCCTCCAAGTCGTCCTCATCTCAGCAGCAACTCCATCCTTCTGATTGTACAAGAAAGTTTAGAGTCATCAGAGACTCCTGTTTTCCTTAAATACTTACATTCAGTGTCAACAAATTCCAGGTAATCTAGCTTTAAAATATAATGCATACTAAGCATTTCTCACCACATCCATTGCTACCAATGCTATCGTCCTCTCTCACTTGAATTATTCCAACAGTCTCCTAACCAGTCCCCCATTGCCCTTTCTCAGTCCATTCTGATTCCAGCTTCCAAAGTGATTATCTAAAACATGTGTCAGATCAGGTCACTTTTGTTAGATACTTTCAGTGAGCAACCATGTTATTCAAACTAAAAAGCAGACTCCATACAGTGACCTACAAGTCATGAAACAATTTATTCTACCCCTTTGCCTCTCTGACCTCTTGTTATACTTCCTCTTACTCTGTTCTGAGCATCCTTACTCAGAACTTATCCCCTTACTATCCCTCAAAACACAAACTATCCCAAACACAAACACCTCAGCATCTTTGGACTTGCTGGCTCTTCTCCTCTGGAATGCTCCCCCACACCCCAGAGGCATCGCCTCCCTTTCTCACTTTCTTCAAAACTCTACCCATGTCTCTCTTTCTTTTTCACATTGATTTTTCTGCCCCGTGTGGAGCTCCTGACTTCCTCCATGCTTTTTTGTTAGCCTGTAATTTGTTCATTTTCACTGCCATGAAGTATTTCATTGTATGAGTATGCTGCAATCCACTTATTCATTGTGTTGATAGATACTTATGTTGTTTCCACTGTTTTGCTATTGCAAATATTCCTCCTTGAACACAGCTCCTGGCGCAAAATTACTGGATTATAGGGCCTGTGCATCTTCAGCTTTGTTATATACTAAATTGTTTTTCCAAAATAGCTAGATCAATTTATAGACTCATCAATAATGTATTAATTGTACTGTCTGTCTTAATCCTTGTCAGTATTTTAAACTATTTCCAATCTTGTAGGTTTTAAATCATCTTTAATAATGGTTCTAATTTGCCTTTTTTCTGGCTATTAATAATATTGAACCTCTTTTAATGTATTTATTGACTGTGTCTAGATTTCAACAAAGATCCATCTAGTCAAAGCTTTGGTTTTTCCAGTGGTCATGTATGGATGTGAGAGTTGGACCATAAAGAAAGCTGAGCACCAAAGAATTGATGCTTTTGAACTGTGGTGTTGGAGAAGACTCTTGAGAGTCCCTTGGTCTGCAAGGAGATCCAACCAGTCCATCCTAAAGGAAATCAGTCCTGACTATTCATTGGAAGGACTGATGTTGAAGCTGAAGCTCCAATACTTTGGCCACCTGATGTGAAGAACTGACTCATTTGAAAAGACCCTGATGCTGGGAAAGACTGAAGGCAAGAGGAGAAGGGGACAACAGAGGATGAGATGGCTGGATGGCATCACCAACTCAATGGACTTGAGTTTGAGTGAACTCCGGGAGTTGGTGATGGACAGGGAGGCCTGGTGTGTTGCAGTCCATGGGGTCACAAAGAGTCAGACACGACTGAGCAACTAAGCTGAACGGATACTTTATCAGGATAAGGGAATGCCCTTTTGAGTTTGCCAAGAATTTTTTATTTCACATGGTTGTTGCACTGAGCAAATACGTTCTCTGCATCTACTAGATAAAGTGTCTACAAACTATGACCCACAGGCTGAATTCAGTCCACAATTTTTTTGCAGGGTGCAGGGGGTACATAAAATGTTACCAGAAAACAGACACATCCTTTTGTTTAGTATGTAATATGACTGCTTCTACTACAATGGCAGAATTTTGTGATTCCAACAGAATGTATAGTCTGCAAAGCTGAAAAATATTTACTATCTAGCTAAGTCCTTTACAGAAAATGTTTGCCATCTAACTAGATGATTAAGTGACCTTTTTCTTTTTTTAAACATCTGATTATGTGGTTTTGCTGATTCTTCTGAAATCACTCACGCACATCGATTCTCTGCCCTTTCAGCTCTGGTCCCCAGGAGGCTGATCCTTATCACTTTCAATCCAACCCCAAGCTCCCTGCCACTGACTTCCCTTGTGGGGCGGGGTGGGCACCAACAAATGAGAGGCACTAGCCGGAGAAGGCAATGGCACCCCACTCCAGTACTCTTGCCATGGACGGAGGAGCCTGGTAGGCTGCAGTCCATGGGGTCGCTAAGAGTTGGGCACCACTGAGCGACTTCACTTTCACTTTTCACTTTCATGCATTGGAGAAGGAAATGGCAACCCACTCCAGTATTCTCGCCTGGAGAATCCCAGGGATGGCAGAGCCTGGTGGGCTGCTGTCTATGGGGTCGCACAGAGTCAGACATGACTGAAGCGACTTAGCAGCAGCAGCAGCCCAAGATGGGAGGGTGGTCCTCTTCGAGAGTCAGTTCTAACAGTGATCGTTGCAGTTCTGACTTGTACAGTTCTGGCAGAGCTTGCCTTTCTCCATGAAGACCACCACTGATGGTTAAATTCTCTTCCATAAATTCATCTCTCACTGGGCACTTCCACTCTTTGCCCCCTCAGGCCTAGAGGTTTCTGGCTATTTCTGGTTACCAGATGTCCCACTGTTTATTGTGGGTTCTGTTCATCTTTAAAAAGTTCCTTAAATTTTCTTCCGTTAAAACATTGGCTGTATTGCTTCTCTTTTTTGGCCAGCTCTCTTAGAAATGCAGCTGTTAATGAAATCAAACTTGCATTTTGGGAATTCACTCAGTTTGGTCATAATGTGTATTTTTATAGATCACTAGAGTCAGTTTGCTAATTCATTTTTACATCTTTGTATTCATGCTCATGAGAGAATGACCTGTTATTTTCCTTTCTCATCCCTGTCTTTTTCAGATTTTAAGATTATGCTACCCTCATGCCAAAGATATAAGGAGAGGTACTTCTGTTTCTATACCAGAAAATAATTTGCATAAGATTAAAATTATGCATTCCTTAAATTTTGTTATAAATGTTTGGTAAAATCACATGGCTTATTATTTGCTTGGTCAATATGTTTATTATTGTCTTTATCTGAAAAATCTTCATAGAAAACTGTGGTTTTGTGTATTAACTCTCGGCAGCCTGTTTCTGAGCTCTAAGGAAGCCTGCCTTCTTCTGAGCTACCCAATCTTTCTTCTGGGCAAGTGACATTTTGGGATGGTTCCACTTCTTTTCAGCTTCTTTCCTAGGCTTCTTCTCATCCACTGGATTCTCTTAATTAAAGCATGAGCTTTCTTATACACCTCCCCCATCACGTCTGGAGTTACAGAGTCCGTTTGATATTGAGAGAATTGTTTCTTACAAGCATCCTCATCTTCTTCAGCCAGGCTATGCATGTCATTTGCCATGTTTTACTCCATGGTGAGCTTTCAGTGAACCTCAGCACTGAGTTCTTTGCTTCCTGAATCATAAGCAGGGAATCATGTGGTACTGAGAGGGATAGACAAGCCTCTATCAACAACTCCCTTGAGGGTCCCCAACTTTATTTCCAGTAGTAGACCTGGCAAGTCTTGCATCCGAATAACAGGTGGAGGCACCAGGGCTTTCTACGCTGTATTCATCCACAGTCACCTCGACTTGGCCTTCATAAATCTTGCTGATACCAAGCCTATTAAGAAGCCTGCAGGCCAGTACAGTATGCAGCAGGGTTATTTGTCAGGCCAACCATCACACCTTATTTTGGGAGTTTGTGAGCATAAGCTGTGTATATCTCCTTTTAGACTGGTGTAAGTAATCTGACAAATGATGCCTCGGTTGGTTATATGAACTGTCGTTCTGTATTTGATTGTGTTGTACTTATTTTTATCTTGAATTACCAATCCTTTCTGAGTATAGTCGTCAGTTTTGTCTTCTTGCTGTCCTCTAAATTTCAGTGGTATCTCTGGAAGTAGCCTTTTACTTTGACAATTTCAACAAACCCCGTGCTGTGGAACAGAGCCTGGGGTTCACGACTTGCCAAAGAACTGGCTTATTTCTTCTTGAACCACATTTGCACGTTAAATTTTTCTAGAATTAATCAATTTTATAAAGATTTTGAAGTTATCAGGATTAAGTTATAATATCATTTGTCTTTTAAATATCTACATTATATGGCATTCTGACCCTTTTATAATATTTTGTATTTATAAATTGTTTACTTTTAAAATTAGAACTTGCTAGATTTGTCTCAATTTATTAGTGTCTTCAAAAAAGCAACTTTTGGTTCAGTTCATTCTGTCATTATAAACTTATTTTCTATTTTATCAATTTCTATTACATTCATGATTCATACCTTGTTTTCCTTAGGCTTGGTCACTTATTCTTTTTATACCACATTAAACTGGATGCTTAGCTCATTACTTTGTAAACTTTATTTTCTCCAATGTAAGTAAGTATGTCAGTTAGGTTCAGTTGCTCAGTCATGTTCGACTCTTTGCGACCCCATGAACTGCAGCACGCCAGGCTTCCCTGTCCATCACCAACTCCCAGAGTTTACTCAAACTCATGCCCATTGAGTTGGTGATGCCATCCAACCATCTCATCCTCTGTTGTCCCCTTCTCCTGCCCTCAATCTCCCAGCATCAGGGTCTTTTCAAATGAATCAGCTCTTCGCATCAGGTGGCCAAAGTATTAGAGTTTCAGCTTCAGCATCAGTCCTTCCAGTGAATATTCAGGACTGATCTCCTTCAGAATGGACTGGTTGGATCTCCTTGCAGTCCAAGGGACTCTCAAGAGTCTTCTCCAACACCACACTTCAAAAGCATCAATTCTAAGTAAGTATATAGGTCATAAATTTTCATCTAAGCACAATTTAAGCTGTATCCCATGAACTTTTAAAAACAACTTTATTAAGATATAACTCACATATCATACAATTCACCTAAGTGAATAACTCAATAGTTTTCTATATATTATTAATCTTTCTAAATTGTGGCAAAATTAAGATGAGATGAAAGTTGCCATTTCCACCATTTACGGTTCAGTGACATTGATGACACTTCTCTGTGGTGCAGTCATCACCACTATTCCCAAAACTTCTTTGTTACTTCAACCAGAAACTTTGTAGCCATTAAGCAGGAACTCCCCATTTCCTCTCCCCTAAGCCCTGGCTAAACACTTAAGTCTACGTTCTATCTCTATGGATTTCCCTGTTTGGGATATTTCATATAGGTGGAATCATGTATGCAGGTCAGGAAGCAACAGTTAGAACTGGACATGGAACAACAGACTGGTTCCAAATAGGAAAAGGAGTACGTCAAGGCTGTATATTGTCACCCTGCTTATTTAACCTCTATGCAGAGTACATCATGAGAAACGCTGGACTGGAGGAAGCACAAGCTGGAATCAAGATTGCTGGGAGAAATATCAATAACCTCAGATATGCAGATGACATCACCCTTATGGCAGAAAGTGAGGAAGAACTAAAGAGCCTCTTGATGAAAGTGAAAGAGGAGAATGAAAAAGTTGGCTTAAAGCTCAACATTCAGAAAACTAAGATCATGGCATCTGGTCTCATTACTTCATGGGAACTAGATGGGGAAACAGTGGAAACAGTGTTCGACTTTATTTTTCTGGGCTCCAAAATCACTGCGGATGGTGATTGCAGCCATGAAATTAAAAGATGCTTGCTCCTTGGAAGGAAGGTTATGACTAACCATATTAAAAAGCAGAGACATTACTTGGCCAACAAAGGTCCGTCTAGTCAAAGCTATGGTTTTTCCAGTGGTCTTGTATGGATGTGAGAGTTGGACTATAAAGGTGAGCACCGAAGAATTGATCCTTTTGAACTGTGGTGTTGGAGAAGACTCTTGCGAGTCCCTTGGATTGCAAGGAAATCCAACCAGTCCATCCTAAAGGAAACCAGTCCTGGGTGTTCATTGGAAGGACTGATGCTGAGGCTGAAACTCCAATACTTTGGCCACCTGATGCGAAGAGACCTGGTGTGCTGCGATTCATGGGGTCGCAAAGAGTCGGACATGACTGAGCGACTGAACTGAACTGAACTGAACTGATGCAGTATTTTTCCTTTCATATTTGACATATTTCACTTAGGATAGTTTCTTCAAGGGTCAATCATGTGGTAGCATTATTCAGAACTTCATTCCTTTTGATAGCTGAATAATATTCCATTGCATGTATATACGTTTTCTTTATTCATTCATCTGTCAGTGGACACTTAGATTGTTTCTAACTTTTGACAATTGGATACTACTACAGTAAACACTGGCATACAATTAACTGTTCCAGGGCCTGTTTTCAGTTCCTTTGGGTATATACCTAGGAGTGGAATTGCTGAGTCATATGATAAGTCTATGTTCAGGTTTCTGAGGGAGGAACAGTTTCCCATGGTGGCTGAACCATTTTATACTTTTACATTCCTATCAGTAACGTACAAGGGCTGCAATTTCTCTACACTGTGTCATCAACACTTGTTATTTTTTCTTTTTAAAAACTATCACAGCCATGCTAATGAGTGTGACGTGGTATCTCATTTGCATATCTTTGAGAAAATGTATAATCAAATCTTTTGCCCATTTTTAAATTGGGTTCTTTTTGTGTATTGAGTTATAGGAATTTTTATATATTCTGGATTTTATGTTTTTTTAATATTACATAAGTGATTACCTTTTTAACTAATAATGTATTAACTACCTCATGTAAAATGGGTGATATTAACAGTTAGTGATCAGTGAGTATTCACTGTAAGTGCTGTTCTCAAACTTGAGGCGGATTTGCTGCTGACTTGCTTCTAGCTGACTAAGTCACATAAACCACCACTTTGATGGTTTCATCACTAGTTACCACATAAAATTTTTTAATGAATTGTATATATATATGTATGTATGTGTATATATATATTTATATATGTAAGGATGGAATTCTAAATGGAAAGAGGAAAAGCACAGAAACCCAGAGACTATAGATTCCATGTGAGAATGCAGCAGGAAGGCATACTGGAAGAACCATTCCAGTGAGTACTTTTCTCTTCACTTCTACTTCAGAATAATACACAGGAAGGAGTGAAGTTGGGCTCCATTCCCTTTAGTTTCTCTTCTGATCTTCATTTCCTGGGACCTCTTATCAGAACTGACAGAAGCTCTACCGGGATGTGGAGATAAGGAGGGAGCAGAGGTGTCACTGGCTCTCTGACCTCCTCTAGTTACCTGCCAGCCCAAGGAAATGGCTCTCCTTACTATGTGCTCCTGGCAAGGACCTGCAAAGTGTGGGCAATGAGATGGTGAGATAAGGAGAGTCCACTGGGCCCAGCGCACCTTACCTTCTTAATGAGTTTGCGTGAGAACACAAAGGAAGTAGTGTTAATGGGGGGTGAGGAAGAAATTGAGTGAGGGAGAAAGGGAGAGATTAGATGAAGTGGGATAATCCCTCAATCTGGTCCTCACACTCTGGGCAAGCTACCAATTTAGATACTTTTTCATTTGATGGCATTGAATTGACCTTTGCCTGTTTAAATTTAATTGTAACACTGCACAAAGCTGGCATTGCCCTCTCAATCACAAATTCATCTGTGGAAAATAAAAGCTTGAAAAAAAAAATTTGCTTCTTAAATGCTTATTTTGGTGTTTAATTACTCATCATCATGATTAGAAACTCCAACTGGAAATGGCCCAGTCCTTTCCAGACCTCTGAACAAAACATTATTAGAACTTTATACACAGTCAAAAATAAGAGGCTTAAGGTAAGGGTCCCAAACAAGATGTCTATGCAAAAAGCTATCATTGAGATTTTAAGATTGGATATAAGTAATGTATTCATTAAGAACTATAGGTCACTGTTTCACTATCCTATTGGACTTCAAGGTATAGGAAGGCAGAGAGATTTCTCATTGATATATCCTTAGTGCCAGAACAGCACACGGACATAATACATATCCTTTTTGAGGGTATGAACGAATCTCATAACTAGTGAGTGTTATTTTGTAAACCTTAATAAGTTACCTTTTTAAAAGATGATGAAATAGGAAATGTTAATGGTGATATTTAAAAATGTTTCGAGAGAGGAAATTACTTTCATTCAAAAAATTTTCTTTAGTATACTCAGCATTTCCTGCTATGTTTTTAAGTGTTCATAAAACAGACCACAAGATGGCATACAAAGCCTCATGAAGACATTGCTGGGTTTTTTTGGTCAATATTTTACTCTCTGCTTACAGAACAACTCCCTTAGATCCTGGTAAGAGGGACTCACTCTGGGCTCCCGGCTTAAGGGCTGTGCTCCGTCCCCCTTGACAGTGTCCCTCCACATAGAGTGAGCTCACAGGGCTCAGGGATGTGCCCCTTTCCCACCTGGAGAACCTCTTCAAAGGCCTCCCTCCTGGGCAGTGGACAGAGGCGGAGATCACACCGCAAAGGCTTGGGTCTGCGAGGATGCATCTGCAGGGCCTCAGATGGAGGAGAGGCGTAGCAGGGGAGGGCGGAAGGTCGCTCTTCAGGGAGGATGGAGGGAGACAAAGATTACTCTGGGGCCAGCTAGCCCTGCTTTGCCACTTACTCTTGTCAGGCTGGAGGAGTCCAAGAATTCGAGGAAGCTGGAGGCATCTTTGCTGACATAGGAATAGCTTATTAGCTTGATTTATCACCTCTAAATATTTAGGCATATAGTATGTAAAAATCTATTTTCTCTCTCTTACAGGGCCCTGTAAACATTACGATAAGATTATGTGTATGTATCTAATTTGTAGGTATTTCCTGTGTATTTGTTTATTTAATATCTATATTTGGAATTTACCTTCAAATTCTGAGATTTCAGTAATAAAATCAGCATTTTTATTTGAACAGCTTATATTCACTATCAGGAAATAAAGTAACTATCAGCATAAATGGCCTTTAATAAAACCTGGAAAAAAGAGTTTTGGCAGTCATTGCAACAATCTACCACTACCCTAGTTTTCCTCCTTTCAAGGCATACAATAGGGCTGTGTTAGGCATGGCTAGGTGGCTAAGTTTTGTTTCTTTTTTAAACTTTTGTTTAGACTGTTACACAACAATTCTATTGAGATATAACTCTCATAAAATTCAGCATTTTAAAGTGTACAATTCAGAGGATCTTAGTATTTTCAGTTACATATCCATCACGATTAACTTTACAACACTGCTATCACTGCAAAAAGAAACCTGTACCCATTAGCAGTACATGACTAGGTCTGACCGTTGTGATTAGAGTAAGAAGGATGTCCAGGTCTTTTCACAGCCGGTGCTCAGTTCACCATGCTCTCCCCTTGCCATGGTGAGGGGGGTACTCCAGAAGTCAGTTTCTTTCAGTCTGCATCTTGGAGTGAGGATGAAAATGCAGCTTTAATGAACCAAGAGGGTGGCTAAGAAGTAAAAGTCTTGTTTTAAGCCACTAAGAATTTGGAGTGATTTGTAGACAGAGTGTAGTGGAACCCAACATGATCAGTGCACACAGGATGAAGGTCTGTGAGAGAAAGTATTTAGGGGAGGCAGAATTCTAAAAGAAAAAAAAGGTTTAGAAACTGTAATTCTAAAATGACTCATTATTACCCTGTTACAGCGGAAAAAGACTTACTCAGATACTGAAAAAAAAATTCACTTCATTTGAGTTGAGAAAAGGAAACTTGACCACTTACATTTACCAAACAGAGTTCCGTATGACTCCATCATCAACTTTGTTCTGCTAATGGAAGAAGGACAGGAATCACTGTTTGAGACAACTATGTTTTCTTAAGGTTTCCTTCTGGAATTCTATGTGGAATCTATTTGGTTGGTGATATAAGATGAAGTCTTTGATTTCTTTCCTCTAACCATTTTTCCTTTTCAGTTCATTCAGTCACTCAGTCGTGTCCGACTCTTTGTGACCCCGTGGACTGCAGCACGCCAGGCCTCCCTGTCCATCACCAACTCCCAGAGTTTATTCAAACTCATGTCCATTGAGTCAGTGATGCCATCCAACCATCTTATCCTCTGTCATCCTCTTCTCCACCCACCTTCAATCTTTCCCAGCATCAGAATCTTTTCCAATGAGTCAGTTCTTTGCATCACGTGGCCACAGTATTGGAGTTTCAGCTTCAGCATCAGTCCTTCCAATGAACACCCAGGACTGATATCCTTTAGGATGGACTAGTTGGATCTCCTTGCAGTCCAAGGGACTCTCAAGAGTCTTCTCCATCACTCCAGTTCAAAAGCATCCATTCTTTGGTGCTCAGCTTTCTTTATAGACCAACTTTCACATCCATACATGACTACTGGAAAAACCATAGCTTTGACTAGATGGACCTTTGTTGGCAAAGTAATGTCTCTGCTTTTTAATATGCTGTCTAGGTTGGTCATAACTTTTCTTCCAAGGAGCAAGCATCTTTTCATTTCATGGCTGCAGTCACCATCTGCAGTGATTTTGGAGCCAAAAAAAAAAGTCTGACACTGTTTCCACTGTTTCCCCATCTAGTTCCCATGAAGTGATGGAGATGCTATGATCTTCGTTTTCTGAATGTTGAGTTTTAAGCCAACTTTTTCACTCTCCTCTTTCACTTTCATCAAGAGGCTTTTTAGTTCTTCTTTGCTTTCTGCCATAAGGGTGGTGTCATCTGCTTATCTGAGGTTACTGATATTTCTCCTGGCAATCTTGATTCCAGCTTGTGCTTTATCCAGCCCAGCGTTTCTCATGATGTACTCTGCATAGAAGTTAAATAAGCAGGGTGACAATATACAGCCTTGACGTACTCCTTTCCCAATTTGGAACCAGTCTGTTGATCCATGTACAGTTCTAACTGTTGCTTCCTGACCTGCATATAGATTTCCAGGAAGCAGGTCAGGTGGTCTGGTATTCCCATCTCTTTCAGAATTTTCCATAGTTTGTTGTGATCGACACAGTCAAAGGCTTTGGCATACTCAATAAAGGATAAGTAGATGTTTCTCTCGAACTCTCTTGCTTTTCCAATGATCCAGCAGAGGTTGGCAATTTGTTGTGTTATGTGGCTTGTATGATCTATATTCCTTACCAGACTGTAAGTCTTTTGGGGACATGACACATAGCTTTTATATATCCCACAACATTCTTCAAAGTGCTTTACAACAAATATTTGTTGAGCAAAGTTGTAACTATTATAGATATTATAGTTTAAAATCTTTAATATCAGTTATTTTATAATTTACTTTTTCAAGACTGCAGAAAAAAATTTATTCATGGATGCTTTTGACTTTAATATATACTATGGAAATGCACACGTTTTCAATCCAATATATAGTTTCAGATCCTAATCCTTAGCCTGTCTACAAGGTGAACTTACCAATAAACTGTAGGAGCCCATTAAGTAACTACAATATTTTTAGACGTTTCAATGACACAGGAACAGGTTTCATTTAACACATTCAATAAATATTTATTAATGCAGTTCTAGGTAGTTCAAACAGTTTTTAAAAGGGGGGAATATTAAAAAAAAATTGAAACTGAAAACATGCTAACAATACCAAAGTTTTGAGTTGGAATTTAGTTTACTGCCTAAGAAGTAAGCATGCTTTGCCTGTTGTGTTTGTACAAGAAAAAATAATATCCATATATTACATGCTTCCTTTGCCTAAATATATATATATATATATATATATATATACACACACACATATATATATAAAAGAAGAACTTCAGATAAATAATTACAAAATAAACCTTCAGGATTTAGTCATTAAGTGTTTGTCAAGATACTTTTCTATGTAATGTTTTTGAATGGAAAAGATAAGATTCAAGGTGATGTATTCTCTAAACAGCACTTTAAATGAATTTTTGTGTTTACTAAGTTAAGTACTCAAGGACCTGGTTTGAAGAGTCCAAGAGACTAAAAGTCTGCTTCTCAAGAGCACTATGATCTTCCATCAGTGGAGAGATTTTTGCATTTCTGTATTCTAATAGTTCACGATCCTTGCTTGATGTCAGTAACTCACTGTTGACTACTCCAACAGCCGCGTCTTCCATCAGAATACTTGCTTGGTATGCTCCAACTGGAAGCTCTGGCATTCCAACATAGTCATGATCCGCCACTACTGAACCGTGTAAGAGATGGAGACTATCTGAAAGAAGGAACACAAGTTTGCCTTTTAGAACTATAATTAAACCAGTTTAAAATGAAATAATATAAAATAAGGAATAAAATCCCAAGTAATACAAATTAACTATCAAGATTAATTTCTGATGGGTTCTCATATCTCCTAAATAAGTACATGTAGAAGAATGAATAAAATGATATATGAATTTGACGGTTCATACATACAGAATTCAGGAGAGATCAAGGAATTAAGAGAGCCAGACTTTTTAAAAAAAAATAGGAATAATATAAAGGGATTTTTTTTTTTTTTACAAGTTAAAAAAAAAAAATTATTGTGGTACAACTGACTTACAATGTTGTGTTAGTTTCTGGTGTACAGCAAAGTGAACCTGTTATACACATAAACATATATCCAACTTTTTTGGGTTCTTTTCCCTATAGGCCATCACAGAGTATTCTCATGATCTGTCTTTGGTAGGTGTAAGTGAGGGGGTGGAAAGGGCTGAGAATCATGATATAGGTTAAAAACAAAAGCTATAAACTATATTTTTGATGTTGATGATATCCTTAATATATATCTCAAAGCATTTCTGGATGTATTTATGGGGTCCTGAAAGATACTTTAACAAATGGAACTGTTAAATCCTTTTATTTACAACTTTAGATAATTCTTTAATCTTTACAGAATTCATATTAGGACAATAACATCAAATTGTCACACTATGAAGTGATAAACTACAATGAAGATAAAGTTCCTAGAATCAGGTTTATGTAAGAGGTATGTGCAAGTAGGCAGGCTACAACTGATTAGGTTAATTAGCTTACTGAAGTCTAATTTAATATAAAAATGCTTATGAACTTTCAAGGTGTAGCTAAATTCATACTAAAATACTGACAAGGAATTTTCCTTGTCAATATTTTATTCTATTTTCAGCAAATTTATCTTCACTATCAGGGAAAAATATGTTTAAAATGAGGGTTAAACAGATGGCAAAGCAGCAGAATCTTTATAAACAAAGGTTAATGTAGATAAAAGAATTCCACCCTACATAGTATTTTAATTCATTCCAACAAGGAACTATTCCACTACCACTGATTAGCTTCCTGGACCCCTGTCTTCTCTTTCTGGATTTTCTCCCAAAACATTAACAGAATCTCTTAAAGATTTTAATAGCTTAAAGAACCCTCAAATTTGAAGTTCAAGAAAGAGCAAAAGGAACATTAATAGCTCATTTAGACTAGAGATCAATGAAAGTTTCTCAGAAAAGATAAATGTGCTAATATATCCCAGAACATGATTCCACCATACTTATCCTCATACCTATGTTGGAAGGACTGATGCTGAAGCTGAAACTCCAATACTTTGGCCACCTGATGCGAAAAGCTGACTCATTTGAAAAGACCCTGATGCTGAGAAAGACTGAAGGCAGAGGAGAAGGGTATGACAGAGGATGAGATGGTTAGATGGCATCACCGACTCAATGGACATGAGTTTGAGGAAACTCTGGGAGTTGGCAATGGACAGGGAGGCCTGGCATGCTGCAGTCCATGGCGTTGCAAAGAGTTGGACACGACTAAGTGACTGAACTGAAGTGAACTGAATATGTGAAAAGCTAATTGAATCTATTCCAACCCTGTAAGTCACACATTTATGAACTTTAAATTTACAAACATCAAAAGATCAAAAAAAGCTATGTTTTTTCCTAATAAGTGGTGTAAGTAGACTTGGGCTTGTATGGACATTTAGTTTTGTCCATTTACTTCTTCATCAGGGAAAGTGTACCTGGTATTTTAGTTTTGAGAGGTTTTCTAAGTTTAACCTCACCAATTCTTATTAATGCAAAAGCAGTAATTACATTGAAAATGCTGTTAAGATACACATAGTTATGACAGAAATAAAAGTATGGATAATTGAAGGTGATAACAAAATGATTTTTCTATGTTAGTAGGCAAGGAAATGTTGAACAACAGAACAATTCTGAAAGATAAAAAAAATTATGCAACCCATAAGACGTGCTATGCTCAATAGCAACAGGTAAGAGGAAAACAGGATCAGTGAAATTGAAACACCTTTATAATCTGCTGCTAGAGGTTCAACATCAAAGTCTGCTATTAGTCTGTTAATATCAGAGAAAGCTACGTAGTCATTTAAAAGAACTTGAAAGGTTAGGTAGGGTAAAAATGTTGCTGATAAAATTTTTCTAGTAAGTCATGGAGAATTTCATAGGTTCAGGGTACAATGCAGTTACTATAAGCATTTTAAGTATTTCCTAATTGGATCTTTGCAGAGATCTTTGATGAAGGAAGTTTTCTGTCTCAAAATGTTTTTCCATACAGATAAAGCAGGTCTACTATAGAAAAATATGTCCAGTAAACATGTATCAACAGGGAAACTATGGATAGATGCAAAGTTTTTAGAAGTTATCTCTGATTTCCTGAAAATGCATTCAAAGACCTTGAGTGTAAGCACCTCCTAGTTAACACAGACTTTGAAACAAAAGGACTTGACCAACCTCACTTGTTTGTAAAAGACAAGAGCTTCCATATGTAAGTAACCAATATACATATCTGAATGTATACACACACTTTAAGTAAGCTTTAAAGTAACTTAGTGTGACAAAACTGCAGCGAATCAGGATTATACTGAGCAAAGTCTACAAAAATTACTCTATATGCAATGGAAAACTACTCTGGAGATTTCAAGTTGCCTTTGTACAGAAAAAACAATTCTCACTCATTTGGGAAGGTCAAATATGTTTCCATCCTACTTTGTTCTAAACCGAGTACAGCCAACAGAAATGTTCTTTAACTTCAAAAAAGATTACCAAAGATCTACCAGAAAGAGATTTTTGAGGCCTTACATGAATGCTGAAATAATACTATTTTAGATATATTGGATTATTATATATAACTAAAATTATTTTCACCTACTTTTTTTAACATGGTTACTAGAAAATTTTAAATTATATATTACATAGTTTTTTAATTATATATCTATTAGACAGTACTAATCTAGAATAATCCTGAGGTACGGATAAAGTAAAGAACAAGATAAGTTTTAACCCCCAAAATAAAGAGAGATATACAAAACCATATTAAAGGACTAGTCTGCTCAGTCACATTACATGACAGAATTTACTTCATTTTTATTTTCTCATTCTATTGATTTAGTTACTAATAGAAATGCTTGAAATGAAAGCATTATTTCAGTTTTGACCAGACTGACTGATTACGTCTTTAGTTTCTCAGAAGGAGAGGTATTTTCAAGACATGTCAGAAAGGTGTTATCAGCAGTTTTGACATACTTTTCCTTATTTAGTCTTAGAGTAAAAAACAAAGTGAGATAAGAATATTAAAATTTCCCTAAGGAGAAAAATAAAAACCACATATTAAAACCAAGGCCTCAGAAAAGTCTCAGTGATTCGGATTAACTTATTTTTTCAAATAGAAAAAGTATAACGTTTCAGGACAAATAATTTTCTCATTCTGAAACGAAGTGTCTTGACTAATCCTACACATGGTCTGATATCCTAAAACTAGTACAGTGTGTTGCCATACTAGTACTTTTCTCATGATAAAATAAATACCTGTAGTTTGATACTACTTATTATAGTAGATAAACCAGTACTAACAGAACTGAATGATTCTTATTTTGAGACGACATAACTGAGGGGTCAGAGGGAGGCGCTGCGCAGGAACTACATCCAGCTGGTGCTCAAGCCCCAGGGTGTGCACCATGGACGCGGAGGTCGGGCAGAACAGGGCCACTGCATACCAGGGACCTGGGCACAGGTGGATTTTGGTATCCACAGGGGTCCTGGAACTGATTCCCTGTGGATACCAACAGATGACTGTGCATTAACAATAAAGTCAAGCTTTATTTAAGACAAGGACTAAGCTCTGCTTTCTATTGTGAGTGCAGACCGTAACTGTGTTAGGCAGAATGCTGCTGCTGCTGCTAAATCGCTTCATTTGTGTCCGACTCTGTGTGATCCTATGGACAGCAGCCCACCAGGCTCCTCTGTCCACGGGATTCTCTAGGCGAGAATACTGGAGTGGGCTGCCATTTCCTTCTCCTGTTAGGCAGAACAGTGGACCCCTAAGGGTATCCCTAATTGGGCTTCCCTGGTGGCTCAGAGGTTAAAGCTTCTGCCTGCAATGCTTCCCTGCCTGCCTGCAACCCAGGGAGACCTGGGTTCGATCCCTGGGTTGGGAAGATCCCCTGGAGAAGGAAATGGTACCCCACTCCAGTATTCCTCCTCCAGTATGGATGGAGGAGCTTGGTGGGCTACAGCCCACGGGGTCACAAACAGTCGGACACGACTGAGCAACTTCACTTTCACTTTCAATGGCAGCTATGTACTAATTAATGAACCTTGTGATTACGTTACCTAACATGGTAAAGAAGGATTAGGGCAGTGATGGAATTAAGGTTGCTAACCAACTGACCAATCAACCTTAAAGTAGAGAGGATATCTCAGATTATCAGGATGAGCCCAAGCACAGGTGTCCTGAAACACAGATGAAGGAAGAATAGGAGGGTGGAGTGATGTAATGTGAGGAGAACTCTACCCCATTGCTGGCTTTTAAGACAGGAAGAGGACCACAAGTCAAGTGATGTGAGCAGCCTTTAGAAGGTGGAAAATGCACAAAACACCCTCTTGAGCCTCCAGAAAGGAACACAGCCCTGCCATGCCTTACTGTAGCCCACTGAGATCTACACCGGATTTCAAAGTATAGAACTGTGAGACAGTAAGTGTTTTCAGCCACTAAATTTGTGGTAAATTGTTATGGCAACAATGGGAAACTTATTAAAAAATAAAAACCATTTCTCAAACTGTGAGGGGCAATCAGACCAAGGCCTTTAGGGGAGGCAGACACATACTGATCACGATAATTCCCAATCAAAACAAAATTACTCAAAATCTATGTCACATACAATAATGGGAAGTCAATAACATTTTTCCACTCAAAGGAAAACATTATGATTACGAACAAACACGATGGTATGGCATAAAATTTCTTGTTAGAATAGTCTTGAAAAGGTGCCTGGAACTGAACTAGACAGACAGACACACAGGCCTGCTTAAACAGCAATGAGAAACCCTGTCGACCTCGTGCTTAATGTGCTCCCTCTCTGTCACGCTCCGGACAAGACGGTAGCATGTCTGTGCTGGCTGGTGAGCTTTAATGCAGTTATGACATCTCGAGGTTGGTAAGAACAACAATGCAGACAAATTCATAGTCCTTCTGGCTACACTATGTTCAAATTTATGTCAGAAGAATGGGATGACTACTCAGAGGCATTATATTTACTTTACATTTAGTTCAAAGACTTTAAAATCAGCTTTTGAGGTGAAGATTTTCAGGAAAATATGTGATACCAAAGAAAAAGATGATAGAAATCACACTTGTTTTGAATTTCTACAAATAAGAGAAACACACAAAAACAGATCAGAGTTAACAGGAACCAGACTTCAGCTGGATTAGTACTTCTTTTGATTAATAAGAAAAAACAATTTTACCCATCAATCTCAGGTTCCTTATATGTACACTAGAACTAATTTTGCAATTTCTCTTGTATTACTGAAGAATAATCTGTAGAGAATTTAAGCACAAAGCAAAACTTGTACTGCTTCTGTTTAGAAATTGTTCTATTCAGCTGGATTCTGAAATATTCAGTCATAGCAGAATGTTAGGTCTCCTTAAAAAATTCTTTGGCAAAAGCAAGTTACAAAATGGTGAAACAGATCCTGATGCAGTAACATTTTAAGCAGAGATTTTGCATTAATTTAGGCAGGTTAACACATTAGAAGGAATCAAGTCCTAAACATCAAAGATTGAGGGGAAAACCGGAAGAAAGGACAACCTTCACCTTATAATCTTTTGTTCCTCCTTGCAGAAGGAAGAAATCATAAAGGGCAGCTTAGAACTGAGAAGGCACAAGGAATAACAGTGCTTCTTGTAACAGAGAATGAAGGTACCGGGAGCTTTCTGAGTTGGAATGGTCCAAGATAAGTTTACTAGAGCAACTGGTTCTGTCACAAGCAGAAAGAAAGGTACTAAGAGCTTTTAACCTGAGAGTTGTGACCCAGAGGAGAAACAGCTGAGCAGCCTCAAGGGCTTCATATCCTAAGAAAGAGGGTTATCTATTATCATTATTTTTGTAATTATTATTTATTATTTACTTAAGCCTATTAAATAACACAGTTGTTTATACTGTTTTAAAAGGCACTAAATTATCTTTCTTGTTACTCAGATTCAAATAATTTTGAATTATTTTATCTTTCTTTACAGAAAAAACAAAAGTAACTAGCTAAGATACCAATTTATTCCCTCTCAGTTACCTACCTCAAAGAAAGTCTAGAGAGCAGATTCTACAGGACAAAATAAAAGCTTCAGTAAAGTAGGATTTAAACTGAAAGCCATGTCAATTAGCTCTAGTCCACGAAAAAAAGTATTAGAGAAGGTCAGGATATCTTAACTATTCAGATTCACATTGTGGAGCAAGTAGCATTGTCTAGGGTGCTCTTCACCTCTTATAATAGCGCATCATTCTCAGAACCTCTCACCCTCACCTTCCCCTGCATTTACCAGGGCCGTGATAAGATGCAACATAAAAAATCAATCACATTTTTAAACGTCCCCTAATATATTTATCTCACAACAGAATTCCAGATGGTGTTTGTTTTGGCATTAATTATGTTAGCTACTATCATGTCATGCTAAAAGTGACAAAATACTCTGAAAGTGAAAATGATGAACATGTAATTCTTCCCTCTATGAAAGATGTCCAGTGTCTTGCACGTGAACGGTGGGGAGAAGTGTGTGAAAATCAAAATACACTAGAAATCAAAATAAAATCTCTTACAAACCTGTTTCAGAAACCATATGTTAATAAAAAAACACTCTTTGGGCTCCAACACTGTACGAAATTTTATAAAAATGAAAAGGGAAAATACAACCTAACCAAAGGCAAGGCAGGGAGGAGGAGAGATTTCTGATAATTTAACTTCTCTTTTCATTCACAGAAAGTACCAATGTGGAGAGGTGACAGATCTTTACCTGGTTCACCCGCTTCTCTGACATAGGGCTTCAGGTGGGATATCTTGATGGGCCGCTTCAGCCTCGCCCCGGAGCTGTCCCGCAGAACAGCGCCCCCGTGCTCCGTGATGCGGTCTATGACACAGGGGCCGACCCACTCGGACCGGAAGCGGCCGTCCTTCCACCAGTTTTTTCTCTGCCTTAACACTTCATGACCCACTTTCAGATGAAATGGATTTAATGGCCTTGGTTTCTTTTTAACAATGATTTTGCTTTTATTTAGTTCATTAAAATTGTTGTTCTCCATCTGCAAGTACTAAAAAAAAAAGGATGAAAGAGCTATAGTTTCTTGAAGGCAAATACAGATAATATTATAATAAAAATATTACCTATTGAGGTGCTACTGAAAGCTACGGAAGAATCCCATTTAATTTTTTAAAATATTTCAAAATCACTATTACCCCAACTTTATAAAGAAAATAAAGTAATATGAGAGGAAGTAACAGCCCCAAGTTAAAACAACTGGGAAGCAAGACCAGGGGTTTCAATTCAGCTGCGCCTTCATTCCAAAACACACGGTCCTATTAATGTCTCTCAGAATTTCATAGCTAATAAACACACTGTTTAATGAAGACATGCAGAATTCAATAGAAAAAATTTATTTTCAGTGTATATCATATGTGTGTGTGTGTGTATATGTGGAAAAAACATTTTTGTATCATTTTATAGACTTTTTAATTATGGTTTTTTTCTATTAGAATCACCTGGCCCACTGAAGTTGTCTTATTCTCCATTATTTTATCAGCTTTAATTGCATCTAGAATTTTGGCAAACATACTTCTATTATCACCATCCACTTCACGAATATCAGAAGATTCAGGCATGTAAGGATTTCGATTAAACATCTGAAAATATGGTGTATTTTTAGTAGGTTCCTATCAAGAAAAAATAAACAACAATTTGTAATAAAACATGCAGCCAAGAGATCATCATAACTCAAAAGTACTGAATTATAACAAGATACATACCAAGCGAGTGACATTGAAGGCGAGTGAGACAGCCGGCAGGTGGTCATCCCAGTTGTCTGGGTGGGCGGCACAGTGCTTGGAGAGGAACGCTTTGACAGGGCTAGGTGTACTTTCAGTTGGATTAACTGTTTGGGAGGCATGAGAAATAATTTGCTTTGTGCCAAACAATTCACATAGTTCTCCATTGATCTGAAAAATATATAAAAACAACAGTGACTTTAAAAGTCTGTATTTTATTTTTCCCTTGATGGAAAGGTTTCAAAAGAATTTACATCTTGCCTTTTCCTTGACCATTTGTTTGCCGTGTCAGTTGCTAAGTCGTGTCCGACTCTTCTGTGATCCCATGGACCGTAGGCTCACCAGGGTCCTCTGTCCATGATTTCTCAGGCAAGAATACTGGAGTGGGTTGCCATTTCCCTTCTCCAGGGGATCTTCCCAATCCAGGGATCAAACCTGCATTTACCGTCGAGCCTGGGAAGCCCATTCCATGAAGGATAGTTTGGTGACAACTGGACAGTATCTAGAAACTAGATTACTGTCAGTAAAGCAAAAAAACGAGTGAGGGGCTACTACGGACTCCCACATGTTGCAGATTCTCACTTTTCTCCCAAGATACATTTCCATACCATGTGCGACACACAATCTTCTGCTTTGTTGATTCAGGAGGCTGTTATCAATTTATACATATTAGTAAAAGCTTCCTTTCTTACTGGATGGAAAAAATAAACAAAAGCTCTAATATTATCATTTCTTATTTTGCAGATGACTGCTACCTTAGTCAAGGTAGGCAAGTTACAAAACCCAATCAAGGCTCAGGGGTTCAACTCAAAAATTTTACTACTGGCTAGGACAAGGTCAGCTACAGGTCAGGGTGTCTCTCCAAAGTAACTGTCCTCTCCTAGGTACCTCAACAATCCCAGATGAGAGAAAATCCACTATTGCTTTAGAGTAATACCTAAAATATTCAGTTGATTCTCCAGAGAAAGAGTAAGACTGGAAGAATGAAGAACTGAGCATGACGGTTTCAAAACTTTGGGCTGAAAGTGCACACGTTCATTCACTTAATTTCTCTGGCCAGATGTGTTACCTGGGTTTACTAACCTGCAAGAGGCTAGGACAGCCTATTTGGAAGGCTAGAAGAACTATAGTTATTGGGGAGCACCAATCACAAAACAACAGATGGTTATGTATATTTTAATCACAAAAGCTATAAAAGCAACATAATGATAACACACACTGAAAAATTAACAAAAAAAATCTGTAACCTCATTACTCTTAAAAACCCCATACAATTTGTATGGTTAACCATACAAATTTTTGTTTTAGCTTCTTTACATTTATTTTTTTTTAATGTTCTAAACATTTTTTTAATGTATTTATTTTTAATTGGAGAATAACTGCTTTACAGTGTTGTGTTGGTTTCTGCCATACATCAGCACGAATCAGCCATGAGTATACATATGTCCTCTCCCTCCTGAACCTCCTTCCCACCTCCCACCCCCTCCCACCCCTC